>JAPFFP010000080.1:5317991-5329125 GCA_026153255.1 Solanum medicagineum
CATCCGACCCCCCCTCACCCCGCAATGAGCGGGAGCCTTTTGAGGCACTGGGGTATGTTGTTGTTGTTGTTGTATGTCATCAGGATGAGGCTTAAATAGAAAAACACGATCGATTTCCCCCCTACATACACGATATAATTTTCAAAAGAGATGCAACGTAATGGCTCCATCCCTGAGCCGACTCTCAACTTATTTGGGATTGAGACGTTAGTACCATTGGTGTTGTTACATTTTAGTTGCTCTATCTTTGCTTATATACACTTTTCATTCTTTATTGAATGAATAATGCTATAGTCCTGTATTTTCTTTGTCATCTCTTTATTTCATACATAACTAGTCTCTCAGAATGTGCATTGACGCGTATATGTCATATTTTATTCACAAAATCGACAGCCTCCTCCGGTCATAACAGTGAAGATGACAGTTCAAATGCATTGTGATGCATGTGCACAAGTACTGCAGAAACGAATCCGAAGAATCAAAGGTACATATCAAATGTGTTATTGTAACGAACTTGTTGGTTGATAGTTAGCGTGAAACTAGTCAATTCATGTTGAATCCTTACATATAGTAAGGAACTTGCAAATGCTCATATCAAATACATGCATTATTATAAGAAACTTGTTAATTGACAGTCAGCGTGAAACTAGTCAAATTCATGTTGAATCTTTACATCTGTAATGAACTAGCAAATGCACATATCACATATCAAATATAGTAATGTGCATTAGTATAACAAACTTGTTGACCACAACGCAAAACTAGTCAGTTCATGTTGAATCTTTACTTATGTAACGTACTTGCAATTGCTCATATTAAGTATATTGTTGTGCATTAATAGCAACAAACTTGTTAGTTGATAGTCAACGTGACGCTAGTCAATTCATGTTGAATCCTTACATCAATTGTGATGAACTTACAAATCCACATATCAAATATATTATTGTCCATTATGGTAATGAACTTGTTGGCTGATAGCCAGTGTAAAACTCGTCAATTATTCATGTTGAGTCCTTAATTATGCTCATATCAAATACGTTATTGTACATTATTATAATCATTTTCTATGCTGTCAGTCAACGTAAAACTAGTCAATTCATGTTGAATCCTCACTTTTGTAACGAACTTGTTGACTGACAGCCAGTGTAAAAATCGTCAATTCATACATTATGCACACATTATTATAACCAACTTCTATGTTGTCCGTAAGTGTAAAACTAGTCAATTCATGTTGAATCCTCACATTTGTGACGAACTTGTTGGCTGATAGCCAGTGTAAAACTCGTCAATTCATATTGAGTCCTTACGTTATGCATATATCAAATATGTAATAGTACATTATTATAACCAACTTCTATGCTGACAGTCAGCGTAAAACTAGTCAATTCATGTTGAATCCACACATTTGTAACGAACTTACTTGCAACAGGCGTTGAATCTGTAACAACGGACCTAGGAAACAATCAAGTTGTAGTGAAAGGTGTCGTTGATCCAGAGAAGTTGGCGAACGACGTGTACAA
Source organism: Solanum medicagineum (assembly GCA_026153255.1). Lineage (NCBI taxonomy): Eukaryota > Viridiplantae > Streptophyta > Magnoliopsida > Solanales > Solanaceae > Solanum > Solanum medicagineum. Next base: position 5,319,512 of record JAPFFP010000080.1, read on the forward strand.
GAGGACAGGGAAGCAAGCTATAGTAGTGAAGGAAGAAGAGGTGAAAAAGGAAGAAAAGAAAGAAGAAGAGAAAAAAGAGAAAGAAGAAGAAAAGAAAGGAAATGAAGAAGAAAGAGGCAAAGAAGATGATGATAAGACAACAACAGATATCAAGAAATATGAATACATGTATCAAAGGGACAACATTTTAATGGATTATGCTAATTATACCCCTCACATTTTCAGTGATGAGAATCCTCATGCTTGCTATGTCATGTAACTCAGTATCATCAGTGGCGGAACTAGGATTTCTGACAAGGGAAGTTGGAAAATTTCATTGCATGTGGTGCGATTTCCGATATGTTCTAGTCTAGTATATGCTAATAAAGATCTATTAAATTGGCTATTTTGAGAGATTTTTCTCAACATCTATATAATAATTTGGTGCTTTTGTGCTGTGTAAGTTGTTGAACAAGATGTACATACTTTAAAAGTTTTGAGACTTTTGAGCTTATGGTGTTGATGTCTATCCCTTTTCGCATAAGAATTTGAAGTTTATAAATTCTGAACTTGCCATCAATGCCATAAATATCCTTGTGTAAATACATAGTCAAACATAAGCTATTTGGTTGTTTGAACGGTACCTAATAAAACCTCTTTGAGTGAATCGAGAACAAGGTTTGACTGTTCTTCAAGCATGACATTTCTGAAAGAGGTTATTTCCACAGCTCGAACCTGACCTCTCAGTAATAGAACAACAACTTTACCATTTGCGCCAAGAAGATATTCTTAACCATTTGGGCAAAATGGAAGCACCATGGAGGTGATCTTTAACATTTCTTTGTCATGTCTATGTTCATGTACATATATATGCTTTTTGAGCACATACAAGGACTAAGATACAGTAGCAAAATTGGACTGTATACAACAAAGAAATGAACAGATAATAGAGAAATGAAGTAGGAATAATGATGGTAATTATATGAGTCTTTTCTCAGCTTTATAGATACATGCCAAGGGGGAAACAATACAAGAAAAGAAAAATGTAAAATGATCACTCTTCGTCGACTTCAAGACCTGGTATGTACTCTAAACTCACGTCGAATACCACTGGGCTGTTAGGAGCCACTCTAGGCCTTCCAGGAGCCGATGCCAGACCTTTAGGAAATGCCAACTGTTCAACAGAAATATGTATAAGAGACTTATTATGATAAAAGATCGTCATTAATCTGGATGATTTCAAGTCAATTGCCAAGAATGCAGTAAAGTGTGAACGTACAACAAATAGAATGTAAGCTATTTCACCACCGCAATCAAAACTTCAAGGGACATATACAGAAAAGTATAAGGACATCTTCGAGGATATTATTTCGAATAACTTCTCATCAAGCAGAACAAATTAGGACGAGAAAGTCTGAGAAAACTCGAGGCTTTGAAAGATTGCAGCCTTGCAGGTAGCTTCTTATCTATGTAAGCACTAGATATATTACTTTTTCTTTATTTATGCAAATAAGAAACTGAGGGGTCGTTTGGTAAAGTGTATAAGAATAATACTGAATAAGGTATATTAGTAATGTTGAGATTAGTAATGCTGAGATATGTTAGACTGAGATTATTTGTTATTCAGTGTTTGCTTTGGTATATCAAGGATAGTTCTATCTTTAACCTTGTTTATCCATGTATTAATAACTCGTCTTGCTAATACCATGATTTTGCTATGTATTAGTTATACACCCTATATTACAGAGGGTGAAAATCCTACCAAATAAAGAAGTAAAAAGTATCATAGCTAATACATGTATTATCTTTCTCATTTGCCTTGCATATGTAGAATGAGAAATTCAGAAGGCAGAGAACTTACAGATCCAGGTACATAGAGTCGACGTAGTCCTCCAACTTTCATGGTCAGTATCCCTTCATCAAGTCCTTTGATTACCTACTCTAGCCATTGAAATTAGTTAGTCATGTATGAACTAACCAAGCCACGAAACCTAATTTTTCACCTGGTATTACAATTTGAAATCGTGAAATCACAAATTTTCATGAACATGTATTAAAGTTTTACCTGTTCAGCACCTACACGGAAAATGTAAGGTCGACCTTTCTCCAGGGAGCTGTTATTCAGAAATCAAGAAATCTTGAGAGAGTTAAGACTTTTGAAGAAACAATGACTTGTAAACCTCATTTATCCTAAATGAGAATAAGGAATGCATGCGTGGTTTGAAGGAAAGGAGAATCAGACTTCTTAAAGGAGAAATGGCAAGTTACTTTTATAAGGTTACATGTACGACCATTATGAGAAAACAGAAAAAAAACTTCTGCAACTTTTCCTTCATGTCCAAAACAAGCACTAAACCTAAACAAGAAATTGTAACGGAAGTATTTACAACGAGAACTTCCTCCTTCTCTCTTTTCTTCTGGAGGCTATATATATTCATTTACCTTAAAGATTTTAGTCTTTTTGTTTATACTCCGTATCATTATCCTATTTGGCTGCCTAGCAGTACATTACATGCCTCCTTATAAATACGTGATGCTGCACGAGCACAATGTATATGTGATGATCACTTTATAACATCATCGCCTTACTGTAAGAAGCATATAACATTCATATGCTTCAGCAGATGCAATTTTCAAGTGACCAAAAAAGCGAAAGCTTGTATACCTTTCACTAGCTTGTAAGCAGATTTTTTGGCAAGGACTTGGTTAACTATAATTATTGAACACTTTTTTATTTCTATTAAGGAGTTAAGAATACTACTACAAATACATTTCATATTGACTGAGAGGAGAGTGGAAATCACATTGTTTTCTTTACATGCCTATGTGTTTGGAACTACAACAAAACAACCACTACTCCTCAGTCCAAAACAAGATTAGGTCAGCTATCCAATATGTTTCAGGTTAGGTTGCAAGATTGCAATTAGAGCAATAGAAGGGAAAAACCAAATAGAGGTCAGGTGTATTGGGTTGGACTCTATTTTGTGATTAACACAACATTCTGATTCACCTTCATTCTAGTAAAAGTTTAAGAAAGGTTCTATTAGGAACTACTTTAATAGGCTTTGCAGGTGAGGTTACAAAGAATTCATATGTAAAAATGCTTGAACGGGAAGTATCAATTTGACATCACTATTTATTAGATAACTGAGGGACATATTAAATTATCCCAAATGTAGAATGATTTCAAATTCTGATTTTGGGTTATTAGAATCTCTTCACAGAAAAAGCGTCTCTGCTTATTTTTGCCTTCAAGTACTTATGATGTGCTGCATTTTCCTTCTTGTTTCGTAGTTGAAGCAAAATTAACAGGCGGGGAAAGAAATATCTTTTTCTTGGATCTGTTTCAATTTCAAATTAAGCATCATTGTTTATCTTGAGCAGCATCACGTGTACGAGGCTTGCTTCAACTACTTTTCAGTATAGAACCTCTGACAATTGAACTTGTGGATATAAGACAACTAAAAGATTATTGCATTGAGTTAACTTTCATCTTTTATGAGAACTTAAATATGAGTAAAATTTTGATCTCTCTTGTCCAGATAGTTAAAGCACGATTTTTAAGTGAAGTCAAGAAATATGTACTCCTTGCTCCTCATTCCTTCAGACTATTGCGAACAATTGAAAGATTGAGCAAACATGAACAAAAATGCTCTTACTTCAGTTTTAAGAAACAAATTCAAACAGAGTTTATAGCCACTGAAGTTCATTCCAATGTCAATAAAGGTATCTCATTACCTCATTTATTTGATATTTATTACTTGTATATATTAGTTGACTAAGTAAATAAGGTACCAAAGCATGTGTGACCTCCAACAGAACCCTTTGCTCATAAATGAATTTTTATGCATGTCCCCTAAAATGTTATAAATCTGGTATTGTCATGTTTCTTGCAGCCTAAGTGCAGTTTCGAAGTCAAATGATTCTCAACCTAGTCTCATCCCATGGTTGGATGAATCCGCTGAAGTTTCACCATCTTCTTCTTTTGTTTTCCACTGCGTATGTGAGGCAACTTCCTTCTCTTTTTTTGTCGGTGCTATTCACAGGTAGGAATCTTGTCCTTAGCTTTTCGTTTTACTCCATATTGCAAACTTTACAAACTAGCATGTCACTCTAAGTACTTTTCTTTTCTATATTGTAGACCTTACAACTAACATGCCATTTTAAATACAATTCTATGCACATATTGCATAGAATTGAATTCACTGGGGCAATAAAGCAAAAGACTGTTGATATATTTTTTGTACTGAGTTAGTCGAATTCAATTGAAGATAAGCAATGAAATTTTCCCCGTGTCATTAGTGTCGACGGTGCAACGATCATCTTTGTTGTATTTTGTATTAGCAAGTTTTTTTTCTTCTTCTAAGATCCATTTTCAACTTCATACATTGGAATTATAACTAATTTAACCCTTGCATTTTGGAAACTAGGAAGGAAAATATAAATGTTTGGTTTGGAGAGTGTAAGTAAATTGAGAGAATCATTTTTCAATACCAAAAGAAAGCAGAAGAGAGTGTGAGTAAATTGGGAGTAAATTTTGAGTGGTATCTAAGGTAAAGGATTGAAAACCTTACAGTCGTTTCTTAATTGTTAATTAATAAACGTGGTGTATGATAATCATATATATTGGTTATACTATTGATTTTAAGATTTGGGTAGTGAAAATCATATTAGAAAGATACTAAATTGTTAGATATGAGTTTGAATTTGATTTTTTGTGAGAAATTTAGAGTGTTATAAATATCCCAAGGAGGTTGTGTACAAAATTTGAAGTCATTGGGTGGAGATAAGAATTGCCATTGAAAGTTGCAGAAAAATTTGTCAAATTATTCACTTTTATTCAAGGTATCACATTCTCATCTGAACAGTATAGCTACTGTTGGGTTGGAAACTTGTATCTTTTTGAAAATTATGGAAGTCACACATACAATTTTTGGATAAGTGATTTCTTCATAGAAATGTAACTTTTGGGATAAGTAATTTATTTTCTTGCTATTGAAAGATGGTCTCCCATTTTGATCCCATGACTCAGCCTGATTCAGTCCTCTCTCTCCATATATATACACGCGCGTGTTTATTTCATCAAGGATAAGAAAGCTATGTCATCGGTAGCGGATGCAGGAAATTTTTTTAGGGAGTTCAAAATATAAAGAAGTTCACATGTGAAATGACAAAATGAAAAGCAAAACGAGGCATCCGCTAAATTTTAACCCACCTTATTATACCCTTTTAACATTTTTTTTCATTTTTTCTTTGCACCATTGAGTTTTTCTTAAAAAAATTACTATGACTCTTTTAGTTCTTATTTTGCAGAGTCCTACTTTATTTTAATTTTTTAATTTTTTTTCCAAATTAATACTCCCTCAAAAGAACACAAAATTCTTTGAAAAGGGTAATAAGTGAATTGTTAATACTATAATATGTATTTAGTGTTCCATAATGATTAAAATAAAGAGTATCGAACAACATCAATACAAGTATGTCGATAAAAATATAGCTTCAAAGAACAAGTTGTGTAACAAGATAAAGTAAATCGTTAAAATTGACAAAATATAATAGTCTTGTATATGGAAAACTAATTAAATATAAAAATATTTTAAATGAACTTGACATAGAATGTCTAAAGCGAGAGATGTGAAATATTTTTCATTTCAAATATGTGAAACATTTCTACATGATATTCTAGAGTCAATGTTTATACTCAAGCAAATTATTTTTTTTAAAAAGACCCTCCCTTTGTTCCAATTTATGTGGCACCATTTGAATTTGATGATTAAAATAAGTTTTTATTTGACCATGATTTTTCATATATCTTTTAAATGTCTTAAATTATCAATTATTGTGATTGAAAATATTTTTTTACGTAGTTTTCAAATATATAAATTTTGTTTCAAAAAATTTAAAGATTTCATATCCGAATTTATGGTCAAAATTAAATTGTCCGCCTTTCAAAATCTGAAAAATACCACATAAGTTAAAATAAAATTTTAAATGATATCGTATACATTAAAACAAATAAAGTAATTATAATACATATAAATGAATTAATTAGAATACAAAATACACTAACTAATTTCAGTTGCTCACTAAAAGGATAGCCAAAATTAAGGGAAAACTAAGTTTATATCCCTTTAAATCAAACTATTTACATTCATATACTTTTTTTACATTTGTACTCTCATACAATTAAAATTTTTCCCTCTAATATTAAAATTCGTGCGTTGATGTCATGCTGACGTCAACATCTACTTGTATGATATACCAATAGTGTATACATATACCAATAGGGTATCACAAATGATTAAGCTCAATCCTATATGATACCGATATGGTATAAATATACCGACAGAGTATATAACAAATATATTTTCTACTAATTTAGAGTTTAATAATTTATTTATTTTTTTAAAAATTCTTATAAACCAATTGGGTATCAATACACAGCCAGATTATCATAAAGAACTGAGCTCATTCTATATGATACCGCTATGATATATATATACCGTCATAGTATATTTCATAGTATTTATGCTGACGTTGGCACGCGAAATAAAAAGGGGTAGAAAGATAAATAGTTTGGGTAATAAGTCTATTAAGAGCAAATAATTTAGATTATGTATATTAAGGGTAAATAATTTTAAATTAGGTTTATTTTGTGTACTTTTTTCTATAATTAAAAAAAAAAATGAGAAAGGACAAAGAAAAAAGCCCACAACCTATTAAAAATGAAAAGGGAAAGAGAAAGGAAAAAAAATAAAAAAAATAAAATGAAATGGGAGAGAGAAATGAAAAAATATTTTAAAAAACTAGAATGTAATGTGAGTGAGATTCGAACCTATAACCTCAATAATGAATTGAACCTTCAAACCATTGAGATACTCTTGTCAATTGTACTTAGAAGGTTCATTTAAACAATATATATATAATGTAATTTTTCTAACATCCTGCCTCCAACATAGATCTGCCATCCTCGAACATAAAGCAAGAGACATACCTGAAGTCTTAAAAAGATGAAGATAGCTAATCCGAATATCAAACTCTGTCTTCTAAGTAGCCTCTCCCACGGGCTAGTGATCCCACTAAATCTTCACTGAAACTATCTCCTTGGTCCTCTACTTTTTGACTTGTCTATTTGAAATGGCCACAGGCTCCCCCTCATAAGTCAAATCTAGACCTGACTCTACTGAATAAAAAAAATTACATGAGACTAATCTGGAATGTGATATAGTAGTAATTAAGACATGAAACACAGGATGCACAGAAAATAGACTAGGTGGCAAAGCAAATAAGCCATCTCTCTTACTCGCTCAGGAATCTCTAAAGGGACAATATATCTAGGGCTAAGTTTACTCTTCTTCCCAAACCTCATGATACCCTTTATGGGCAAAATCCTCAATCATACCCAGTCACCCTACATGAACATCAAACCCATCTATCATCATAACTCTTTTTGAGACTCTGGGCTGTTAGTAACTGACTCTTAATCAAACAAACCTGCTCTATGGCATCTCTAAGCAAATTAATATCGAGGCTATCCATCATAATAGAATCAAAACAACATATGAGTAATCTACATCTCCATCTATACATGGCCTCAAAAGAAGCCATCTAGATACTATAATCATAACTGCTGTTATAAGCAAACTCTACCAAGGACAAATGCTGGTCCTACCTGGCATCAAAGTCAACAACCCATGCCTAGAGCATACCCTTTAGTACCATAATAGTCCTCCTAGATTGCCCATTCATATGAGAGTGAAATGCCGTACTCAAATCTCCAATCATACACAATAGAGACATGTATTCCATGAAGTCTAACAATTGGATTGATATAAAGATAAGCCAACTTCTTTGTCGTATACTTAACCTTGATCGAAATGAAATGAACGGACTTAGTCAAATGATCCATAATCATACAAATGAAAACCCACCACAAAGTTCATAGTGATCCTCTCCAACTTCCATGTAGGAATGGGCATCCTCTGAAACTTACCCTCAAGTCTCTAGTGCTCACACTTAACTTGCTGGCATCTCAAACAGTTGGACATGAAGTTGAAAATGTCCTTATTCATACCACACCACCAATAATGCTAACTCAAGTCATGATACATTTCTGCTGCTCTAATTGGATGGAGTATCTATCATAATGAGGCTCCTGAAGTATAAATCTGCTCAAATCACGTACCTTTGGTAGTCAAATCCGGCCCTCAATCCTCAAACACCATCAACATCAAGCACGACCTCTATGGCCTTACCTATTGTCACCTTGTCTCGAATAAGACACAAATTCTCATCCTCAAATTGCTACTCACAGATCTAATCCATCATGGAAGAGTAGACCTCTAAGAAAGCAAGCGCATTGCCCTCATTAGAAAGCTGCTATCTCACCAACCCATTGACCAATCTCCGCACATCTCTAGCCAAGGGTTTCTCCTCAACTCAAATAACTGCAAGAGTCCCCATACTAAATGTCACGACCTAAAACTAGAGCCTAGTCATGACATAGTGAATGTGACACCCGAAGGCATTCCATCCAAGCCTCGTGTTCATATAATAGGCATTCATAAGGTAAAATAAACAAAACATAAGAGAATAAGCAAGAGGAATATATCAATATAGGAATCATAATTTCCTTTAAGGGAATTATATCAAACTTCATGTCTAAATCATGCCTCTATATCATATAAGCTTGGTGGGATCTAGAACATAGTCTACTAGCTCACCCTCAAGCATATATATCAAAGAAAAGTTATAAGTCTCTATAATAGAAAAGCATAATAAAGGGCTTGTTCCCAGAGCATGGGAACTCACTAACAATCTTCAAGCTTGGAATCCAAATCTAGCTACGTAATGGAAGAGTCATCTCGTCATCTGACCCTATATGGTTAGATCATATAGGTAAAAAGTATGCTTTAGTACATGAAATGCACTAAGTATGTAGGTATATTATGAAACGAAGGACATCACAATATAATATCAATATGCATAATTATGGTCAATAAGATAGGGACACAATATGTTTGCGCAATGTATGTTTAAAATCATGAGAAAGAAACATCATCAAACCTTTTATCATCCTAACATACATATGTGGGAATAAGACCACAATTAACATATAAGACCATGTGGACTATTACATAAAATTCCAATGTTGCCTCTATATCAAGTAAAATAGTAGTCTACTTTGTTAGGGTAGACTATACCTCACCTTACAAGATCCTTCCTACTTCGGTAAGTGCTTTAACATGAACCTTATGTGAGCTTTCCCATTTTGGTGTATGATTTACTTATGTGGATCTACTAACATAATACCATGTAGGCACATAATCATCATCAACTACGGTGGCATGTAGTTATGAGAAAGGTAGACTTTACTTTACCATTAAGGACCCTTTAGGTCGAGTCCCCACCTCCAATCTCATTCGGTGCTAAGTCATATCACGCAGAATACATAAATCATGCATAAACATAGCTTCCAACACAATTCATACTTCTTTAAAATTATAATTTTATAGCTTATGAAATAGTCATCACAATGTCACGACTCAAGCCTAGGGTCTAGACGTGACCGGCGAATGGGGAACCCGAAGGAACCCCAAACAAGCCTCATAGCATATCATTACATATCCTTGGTC
>JAPFFP010000080.1:5333997-5357333 GCA_026153255.1 Solanum medicagineum
ACTATTAATTTTTATTACACACTTAAAATATTAAAAAAAAACTCTATATGTTAGATCTAATAAGAATAATATCTCGAGATGTCGTTTTGACAATTTTTGTTATTTTGATCTTTTTATTGTTCAACCCAGATATTTGATATACAATTCCTATTATCTTTTTTCGTTTTCTTTGTATCTAGTGTAATTTTTAAGCTCTGACGTTATTATACATTTCTCACTAAATCTAATCGTATTATTAAAAGTACGGATTTGTACCAAAATCATATTTAAGGGACTATTGTTAAACCTCCTCAAACATTAAGGACCATTTTGTCATTGTCTTCTTTTATCTTTCAGTCTTCCTTTTCAATGAAAAACGAAATCTGGGTACCCAAGGGACAGTAGACAACAACTACAGCAGTAAGCGATCTAGGAAGAGTTGAAGGAAGAAGATGATAGGTGTAGGGAAGATCAAACAGTATACAAATGTTCTTGAGAGACCCCTCAGCAAAGGCAAACAAGAGGTACTTCATGTTTTATCTTTTCAAGAAACAAATTTGTGTTCTAAATCCTCTTTGTAGTTGAAGAAAGAAGTGGAAACAAGGGTTCTTTTTTACTATAGATCATAAGATAAGTGACCCATTGTTGCCAATTTTTGAGTATTTTTAGCTAGAGGGTGTTGGTGGGTTGGGGGGGGGTGGGGGGGGGGGGGGGGATATGCTTTGGAGATGATGGTTGAAGTCAAAAGTTAGCTCAATTTTGTGTTCAAGAACAAAAAAAGGGGTTCTTATTCACTGTAGATCCTAATAACATTGACCCAACAAGAACAACAACATACATGTGAAATCCCGGGGTCTGGAGAGGGTAGAGTGTACGCGGACTATACCCTTTACATTGTGGAGGTAAAAGGACTGTTTCCGAGGACTTAATGACATCGACCTATGTTACCAATTCTAAACTTTTTTAGCTAGAATATTGGTTTGGGGTTGGGTGATTACTTTGCAGAGTAGTAATTGAGGTCCTTTGCAGGTGAGTTTGCTTTTGCTAAACTCAATTTTGAGTTGTAAATCTCCTTAGTTGTTCAAGGAAAAAAGGGGATTCTTTTTCCACTATTGATCCTTATAACATTTGAGACGAGGGTTTCCGGAAACAACCTCTCTACCTCTATGAGGTAGTGGTAAGGTCTACGTACATTTTACCTACCCTCCCCAGACCCCATTTGTGGGATTTCACTGAGTATGTTGTTGTTGTTAATCCTAATAACATTTGACCCATTTTACTAATTTAAAATCTTTTTAGCTAGAGGGTGTGGGTTACTTTGCAGATTAGTGATTGAGAAGTGGGGAGGGGGAGGACATTGATCCATGTTACCAATTTTATATCTTTTTAGCTAGAGGGTGTTGGGGGAGAGGAGATATACTTTGCAGACTAGTGATTGAGGTCCTTTGCAGGTCAGTTTGAGTGCATTTGCTTTCTTATTTTCGGAGCTTGTTCAGTACAATCAGACTCAAGTGGACAACATTACTGAATTAGAGCGAAGGTGATTTTCATGAACCATGTCTTTTTGTTTATTTGCCCTTGTATTGCCGAATTATGAGGATTCATCATGAAATGAGCTTAAATGAAAAATTGGGTGTTGATATAGTCGAACCTCGACTTTTTTGACGCTGAGTTGTAGTTGTTGTTGTTGCCCTTGTGTTGCTGCAATAAGAGGGGAAGTGACTTGTATGTCTGTGGAACTTTGAGATTTACTAGTATTGGAATGGGCTCGAATAGGGCGAAATGGTTATGGAAGATTCAGACACTAACTATTTTGGAATGTTAGTTAATTGATTGATCATTCTACACTAGTGTTGTTGCTCTTTTTCCCACAATATCTGTTTGGTGCGTAAGACTCCTCCTTGGTATCAAATACCATGTCAACATAGGAAAAAAACCTAAAAAAAGGCATCTCCGTATTATTAGTTTCAAATTAATGGAAGGATCATGTTTGAGGTAATGATTATCTATTTTTACTGCTAGTATTCCGTGGCTGCTACTGTCACCTCCATTTTATTTTTAGTCTTTCCTCATCAAAAAGAATAAAATTGCTATATTTGCTGGCACCTCGTTCTTGTGGATGGAATTGTTGGTTCTGATCATTTAGTGCTAAAGAGGCATTAAAGGAAGCAGGCCGAATATACATCATTGTTTTAAGTACCAAAGGATAAGCGGAATCTTCCACAAGCCTGAGCTTAGATTTTTCTGCGTTTTAAATTTGAAATAGTTCTTGTTGTAAGTTTTTGCCTGGCGAAAGTTTTCGCCTGGCGACATCTCATACAGTATTTGTGAATGCATTTGTGGATGTTGATAATTATCGAGAAAATATGTTAAGAGGATGATGGCAAAGTACCAAAGGAGGATAAGCAGAATCTTCCACAAACTTTAGCTTACATTTTTCTGCCCTGCTAAGTTTGATATAGTCTTTTGCAGTAAGATTTTGCCGTTGCCACAAATTTCGCAGTGTTTTTTTTTAACACATTCTTGTAGATGTTACTGACTTTTTGCAAAATAGGTTGGAGGATGCTGGTTATGCTGTTGGAGCACGTATTTTAGAACTCCTCTGCCACAGAGAAAAGGTATGAAGCTTCAATGCAATTGCCACCTAATGTCCTGATTTTAACTTCTTTACTTAGAGCGACTCCATATCTTGATGCTAGGTATCTGTTCTCAAACCAGTAAGCCTCGACTTACAAATAATTCTCTGGGACAGTTATTAATCTATACTTTAAGCATATTTACTTAGAGTAATTTTGCACATAATCATGTTTGCGTCTTCAAATTGTTCCTGAAATGGGATATGTTTTTCAACCATGATCATTTGATTTTTACACTTAAGACTGGGAAACTGTAGAGGTAAACATGATGAGTACCTGTAAACTTGGCCACATCCTTAACCTAAGTCATTCCCCAGTAAAGAGTTCAGAATTTGAGCAAAATCAAGAATAGTCTAGGAGAGGAGCTTCCTGTACTTTAGCCAATCTTTACTATGTGAAGAATGCAATATTATATAGAAGCCTATGAAGTTACTTTCTCATATTTAAGCAAGCAATAATGTGATGGTCATTTTTAGTGATTAGAGGACATTGACAAGTTTTATTTTCAAAGTTGACACGGTAATTGTTCTAAAATCTTCGTAATGGTGCAGGGAAACAGAAGGGAGACACGACTACTGGGTATATTATCATTTGTGCACAGCACTGTATGGAAGGTTTTGTTTGGAAAGGTCAACTTCTTCTTCCTTCTCTCCCTTTTTTGCTTAAACTCACCTTCCTATCTTTTTTCTGAATTTTCTAATTTGTTTTCCTTTTGGGGAATGTGCTTCATCTCTCTCTTGTTTTATTGGTGGTTGTGTTTATGGTTTTAGGCCGTAGGGGTGGGGATGACTGGAAACTTTTCCAGTGCCAAAGGAGTAAAACTGATCATTTGACAAGATTCAGTTCTGATGCTTCTAGTAGCTATCTTTACCCATGTTTTCAAGTAATTCACTTAGCTAGTAGTAAGCACGGAATATTGCTCAACTGCTTAGGATGTGCTACACGTAGCATGTGAATCTTGTGGTTTGTCTTTTATTTATTTTAGTTCTGTTTGATGGTCTGTTAATAGACTTTGTTGATATGACGCTTTGTGGTAATTCAATATGCTGGTGAGCTTTTGGCTAGGGGTTCTTCAGTATGCTGTGAGAGAGATTGCACATGGATGAAGGCATAAGGAAGACGTCTTTATAATGAAGCATATGCCTTTAAATTTCATTTTTTTTTTTTTTTGCTATTTCTATCTTCGTACTTGTTTGTGGTAGTGCTAGCTTAGTATACTCTTGTTATTGTGTCTGGGACTAACGATGGTAAAGTAAGGTCTTGTCCTCGGGTGGAGCGGTGGGCATGGGAGGCTCTGGGCTGAGAGTTGGTTCCTAGAACATAGGGTCTGAGTATATAGAGATAGTAGAGATTCTCCAGAAGAGAAGGTTGACATAGCTTGTGTCCAGGAGACTAGGTGGGTGGTTACCAAGGCACGAGATATAGATGGGTTTAAACTATGGTAATCGGGAGGAGAAAGAGGCAAGAACGAGTAGGTATTTTGGTTGCTGGGGAACTCAACGATCTAATAGTAGAGGTCAGGAGAGTGAACAATAGGTTGATGGCTATTATGCTAGTTGTTGGCGAGCTTACTTTTAACGTAATCAATGGTTACATACCTCACGCGGACTTGGATGAGAAGGTCAAAAGGCACTTCTGGGAGGATTTGGATGAATTGTGTGTGGGATTCCTCTCACCCTGAAGCTTTCCTAGGGGAAGATTTCTATGGCCACATTGGGAGGACTTCTAGGGATTTGGATTGAGTGGCATCAAGCTTCTCTAGCCTAATTTGCACCTTAAGTGATGAATCGAGTTATTCTACTGATGAATTCATTTGTGGATTGGATTAGGTGAAGCATTTTCACTTTTGTACACCAGGTTGCTGACTCACTTGAGAAAGGCACTGAACATGAAGATGAATATATGATTAGTGAGAAGGAGCTCCTTGTCAACAGGTGATTCCGCCTAAAGCCGTTATAAATACTTACGATATCTACTTACTGTACTAACTCTTCTATTCCATTTCTGGATAATTTGCATTTGAATTTTAGATTCATTTCAATTCCAAAAGATATGGGTGCTTTCAACTGTGGAGCTTTTGTTGCGGGTATTGTAAGGGTAAGAACATTATCGGCTTTGCATCATCTACCTTTCCTGAGAGCTATAATTTATCTTTTTTTCTTCCCCAAGGGAGTTCTGGAAAATGCAGGTTTCCCAGCAGTAGTGACAGCTCATTTTGTCCCTGTGGAGGGACAGCACCGACCACGGACAACTATTTTGATAAAATTTGCTGAAGAGGTAAATCAATTTTATTTGATCTGTCTGTCTAACTATATACTAGTTGGCTGCTCTAGTGAGTTTCTTTAGTGCCACCGGCTCAACTGGCTACGTCTCTGGCCCATTTTATGTAGCTCTGGTTGATTAGGCACCGAATTTAAGAAAGAAATAAAGCCTTTTAGAAGTTCTGGCTGTAAAATCATGTCACTAAGGTAAACTGGAAAGCTTAAAGCTAGTTGTTTTCGAAGGAAAATAGTGTCACATAAAGTAAGATAAATAGAGTATTTCTTTACGTAATGATTATGTTAGATTGTTAGTCATCTCGACTTGCACTTTTGATCCCTCAATTATTGATAAATTCTGAATTTGGTCCTCGTAATAGTTGGCTAAGCACATTTAACCTTAAACTAATAAATATGTCTTCAGTCCCTTTACATCAGTAATATTTATATTTAGATGATCTTAGCATTGCATTACCCTCAAATATGGAGAAATAATACGAGTTCAACATAACACATCGATAATCAAACAGTTTAACACTTAATAACTCATTAAAATCGTAAAGATTCAAAAGTAGAGGATCACAAATCTCCACATACCAATAAACTCAAAGATAATTAACCAAAAAAGCCAAGAATTTATCGATATCAATATTTGATGGACTAAAACCGCAAACAAGAATTTGTTGATATCGATATTTGACAATGTGCCTAGTTTGCTTTGTTTATTTGTTTATTATAGGGCATATACCATTGCAAGATTCATCGACTGGAATCTGATCTTTTTTTTCGTTATACTTATTTCCATTTTATTTAGTTAGTTGAACCTTCTTACTATATATTACTCTTTGACAAATTCTCCCGTTACTTGGAAAAGCTTACGAGTGCTTCGATACTGCTTTTACAGGTTCTAAGAAGAGAAGCAACACTAGGTTGATGTTTATTTATCATTATATTTGGTGCAACAAAATGCTTGAACAACATTATGCTGAGATGACAAATGAAAGATCCTTCGATTGTTCTACACATCTTAGGCTCATTTCAATCCTAAGATCATACAATTGCCAGTTGTTACATTACTTTCTGTAGTACTATAGTTGACTTGTTCAACTCGTCTGAGGCTCACCGCGATAAATTGTATCAAAACATCAAGTATTTTCTTTCTGGTGTAAAATATTTGCATTTTGGAAGGTGATTTCTGGAAATTTCATGTTGATGAACTACAAGTAGAAAGTTGTTTGAGAATAGTTTGACTTGGAGAGTTCTATGTTCTTTTTATTTGGGGGGGGGGGGGGGGGCGTTGGGTGGGTTTCCCGACTAAACTGGATTTGCACAAGGAAGAAGCGCTCCCTGCCAAAGGCGACTCTAGTCCTCAGCTCGAAATTGAGAGCTTTTGTTAAAGATAAAGGAGTATATATTTACCACTCTACCGCCACCTTTTTGTGGTGGTTGATGTCTTATCTTTGTGAAATTTTGTTTCATTCCCTCCCCTCCTATTAGTAGTAAAGTAGTTGGTAATTGCTTCGTTACTTATTCTTCAATGTGTAGTGTTATCTGTTGTTTCATTTGCTTTGTATCTTGCTATTCTCATCGTACTTTCCTTGCTTCCAAAACTACTCTTTTAAGCCGAAGGCTTATTTGAAAATCGTTTCCTTGCTGTTGTATTTTTTTGTGCTTCCAAAACATCTCTTTTGAGTCAAAGTCTATCAGAAACAAACTCTTTACCCCACAAAAGTAAGGGTATTTTGCCATCATATTTTCCTTGTTTACAAAACTTCTCTTTTGAACCGACAATCCATCAGAAACAACCTTCATTATATAACCTACTCTCCTTAAACCCTACTGATGGCATGGCACTATCTTATCCTCGAGGATTCAATATCTACTGTATATATATAATGTAAATTAATATCAAACATTGAACGAAAAATCGAAAACAAAGTTGTTAGTGTAATGAAAAAGACATATAGTTAGGAATATCAATTGGATGAGGATTATAAGGAGCAAGTTCCAAGTTCCACACCAACCAGAAGACAGCAACTTTACATGTTAAAAAAGTGAGTACTGGTTTGCTCTGTAAATTAACTTTGTTGTTGTTTGCTACTTTATATTAATCACATAAAACGAGGCTTTTGAAATGCAGCATTCGATTTCAATTGATTTTGACTCGACACAAAATTTTAAAAAAAAATCGATCAAAATTACTGAATTAGATCAAATTTTTAAGTCGAACAAAGTTTCAATTGGATTGGGAACTAGTAGTACTACTACTACTTAAGAAAATAAGTTGCTCGCTCTCTTTCAATTTGTTTATTTGTTTGAAATTATAATATTAAATAATATTTTAATATATTTGACATATTTTTAATATAAAATAAGAATTGTTTTTTGTACCGCTTATGGATTTTGAGATGATAGTTCCCCGGAAATAACCTCTCTGCTTCTATGAGCTAGTGGTAAGGTCTACGTACATTCTACCCTCTTCAGACCCCACTTATGGAATTTCAAAGAATATATTATTATTATATTTTCTTGAATTCTGAACCAAATATTAAAAAAATATAAAGTAAAAAATTAGTCAATTTGTTATTGCATGCTGTGCCGGTCAATGCTACACATAATTGCCCAACTGATGAACTCTATTTTCTTACCAACATATTACCTCTTCTAGTTCACCGCGCCTCTTGACACGTGGCTAAAATCTTTTTTTTTTCAACTTTTTATCAAATGAGTCATCTGGTACGAGAGATAAGAGATAATAATTTTAGAAATAAAATATAAAAATAATTTTAATTTGTGTTTGGTTATTAGTTATGTAAATTTCAGGATATATTATTTGTATAAATTACTCCATATGTGTGATAGAATAATTAATCATATGATACTTTGGTCTCTCTTTTAAATTATTTTCGATCCATATATATATTTAAAAACAAATGTTTTATTGTATTTGATTGATTTAGAAAATTATAAAGATAGTTTATTATATTCTCTCCGTCCATCTTTATTTGTTCATGTTTGATTTGATACGCTCCTTAAGAAATCATAAGTAGAGGGATAACTTTACTGTATCACCCTTAATAATTATAAGTAATTTAAATATTAAAAAAATGAAGAGGAGTATTATTTAATAGTAAGGATAATCTAAACACAAAATGAATAAGGATGATCTAAACGCAAAATGAAAAATTATCTCTTCGTTTTTTAAACTGAACAAGCTAGTAGAACAATATAAAGTATTTTTTTCTCTTTCTATTTTAACCACTTTCTTTGTTCACTTTTACGTGTCATTATTTCGTTTTCGATGTCAACTTGACTAAACTTCAAAGCTAAATTGAAATAACTAAATTTAATATTTAAAATATAATATTCAGATGGCTGAAAACTATACCAAAAAAGTTGGAAGTTGCAATCCTTCTCATATTAATATGATGAAAAAATATATTTTTCATATAAGTTGACATCGGCAAGTAAATAGTGATAAATAAAATTGAACGGAAAAAGTATGAAATAACAACTACATAAAACAAATAGTCAAATTTAAAATTTCAAAACATCATTAATACATTTCGTTAAAGCTTTCCCAAGAAGTCTGTCAAGTCAACATGAGTCAAGTAATACGAAACAAAAGAAAAATTAAACTATATCTTAATTCATAAGATAACTTTATCTATCTCATCTAGAATACCAAACAATCCCTAATTGTATCTTCTTCTATATAAATGGCCATTACTTGCCCATTCACTTTCCAATAACATGCATAGACTAGCACTATTTTCTTGTACTTCTTATTAGTGAAAAATTAGGTAAATAGATATATAGCTAAGGTATTGAAAAATGGATCTTGGAGGAGGCCATAGTGGTGGAGGTTTTCATGGTTACCATAGGTTCCCACAAACAACTTCCTCTGGTACGTACGATCATCTCATCTAAAAATATTATATATTTTTTCGTGATATTCAAAATGTATCATTATTTGGTCTAAAAGCTAAATTTGTTATATAGAGTATTTTTTTTCCTTTTTAATTATGTCTCAACACATACACTTCTTACGTTAAATCCTAATCGATTTGATTATTCTAATACCATGTTAAAATCTGAAATATATCACATAAAAAATTAAAAGTAACACACTTCTATTTTTTATTAGAAAAAAAAAACCTTCTATATAATCATGCATGAATATTATCTATCCTCATGTTTGGAGCCACATGTATTTCTTCAAAAAGAATTTTTTAAGAAAATATAGTGTGTGTTTATATATATATATTGACTTCTATTTTTTTTTTTTATTGTCATTCATTTCTTAATTCTATTGAGGAAAAAAAAAAGTTTGCAAGCTATAGTACCTACATTGATTAATGGTGGTCTAGTAAATGGTTAAATATTTTTTTCTTCTTGAAATTTAAGAAAAAACTAAAAAGAAAATTATTGAATATATGCATGTAAATTCCTGACCCCCAACTGTATAAATATTTTTTCTCTACCCTATTTTTACATATGGCACTCTATCATGCTTCTCTTAATTAATAATTAATTTTTGGGAAAGGAAAAAGGCAAAAAAAATGTTCCACTTAATAACTGTTTTTTTCCTTTAAAACATCGTGAAATGGTACTTATGAAATTTATTTCGTTATCTCTCATGACTATAAAAGTTCATGTTTCCTATTTTTCTAAGAAATTAATTTTTTTTAATATATTTTTTGAAATATTTTTCCACCAATCTCGGATGGAGCCAAAGATTGACTATTTTTTGGCTTTGGAGTATGATGGAATAAAGCAAAATGACTCTTTAAACTGTCTGCGCTTCTTTCATTTGTGAAGTAGCAGTTAGTCAATGTAACTTTCGACGCTCCTCATGGGTCATCTGGAAACAGTCGCTTTATGTTTTTAAACATAGGGGTTAGGCTGCGTACATCCGATCCCCCCTCACCCCGCAATGAGCGGGAGCCTTTTGAGGCACTGGGGTATGTTGTTGTTGTTACTTTTCACATATTCGAAAATAATAAATAATTAACTTTACTATTTTCATTAAATTTATTTTAAAGATAAAACTTTGATACCAAATTAGTCCTAGATAGTACATTATATGCTATTCAGATAAATGAATAAACATAATTTATACAAAAAAACAAGAACTATATTAAATCAAACTTCAGTCTCAATATTCATACAAAAGAAACAAAAGGGGAAGGAAAAATTATTTCTAAAAAAAGTAAAAATAAATTATCAACTAGAAGGAGAAGAAAATTACTTATATTTCACTGGTCACTACAAAAAGAAGAGTTTGCCTAGATTTTGTCTGTTCCTTTTACTTGTTCCTTATTTTAAAAATAAATTTTAATTTTTATTTATAATTTTTAATATATCAAGAAAAGACAATTTTTTCATTACTTATCCTTAGCATCAATTACTTTTCATTGAATAATTTATCAAAATCCAATACTAAAATAACAATCATTATTTTCTTAATGAATATATGCCCAAATGAGCCGACCTACATTAGGGCAAAAAAGTTCAAATGAACCCACTGCGTCGAAAAAATTTTTATTTTTTATAGGTCAAATTCTATTTAGAAAAAAGTACATATATTGTAATTGAATCCACTCTAGACGGTGGTTCAGTAGGATTAAGTTTTGCTTGAAGTTGGGGATTCGAATCTGGTTGTCACGTATGTTTTTTCATTTTTCCGTTTGAGTTCTGCACGTTTTCTTTTCTAATTTTACTCTCCTTTTCTCTTAGTTTATTCTTTTTCTTCCTTTTGGTCAAGACAATGATACACTTTGTTTTTATTTATTTTACATTTGATCTCTTTACTCTTAGGAGAGAAAAGAAGAAGAAGGTTCTTAATATCCAACCGAGGATTAGATGGAGAGGCTTGATCCCTGCCCTTTCATGAGAGATGGAAGAAAAGTTGAGTAATTTAGAGGCTTGGAGTAGTAGCGAAGATGTAAACAATATATCGGACAATATAGTGTTTGCATTAGAAAAGTATATCTAGGTACTAGGGTTTTTGAGAGGGACTTTTGGTGGACGTCAGGACGATTGGTGGTGGAATGAAGAAGTTCAAGGCAAAGTGAAAGCTAAGAAGGTTGCTTATACGCAGTGAAAAGCTAAGGCTTAAGGAGATCTATAAGACGACTAAGACAGAAGCGAAGATTGCAGTGACAAGTGCTAAGACAACAACGTTTGAGCGTCTATATGAGGAGTTAAGTGCTAAAGGCGGGAAAAAGAGATTGTATAGGCTCGCTAAGGAGAGAGAAAGGAAAGCTTGCAATTTGGACCAAGTGAAGTGCATCAAGGATGAAGAGAGTGAGGTATTGATGGATGAGACTTCCATTAAGCTATGACAAGCTTATTTTCATAAGCTCTTAAATGAAAAAGGAGATAGAGATATTGAGCTGGGTAAGCTAGCACACTCCGAAAGTCATCGAGATTTTGGTTATTGCAGGTGGTTCAAAATTGAAGAGGTTAGATGTGCTATTAGTAGGATGAAAGAGGAAAGGCGATCGGACCCAATGAGATCCCAATAGATTTTTGGAAGAACATGGTCAAGGATGACATAGAGTGGTTGACTAGACTATTCAATGCTATTATGAAGACTGCTAAGATGCCTGATGAATGGAGAAGGAGTACAATGGTTCCATTGTACAAGAACAAGGGTGATATTCAAAATTGTAACAATTATAGTGGTATCAAGTTTTGAAGTCAAACTATGAAGGTCTGGAAGAAAGTGGTGGAGATGAGGGTGAGAAAAGTAATGTCTATTTCAGAGAATCAGTTTGGATCCGTGTCGGAGCGGTCGACTACTGAAGCAATTTATCGTGTTCGAAGATTAGTGGAGAAATATAAGGAAAGAAAGAAGGACCTTCATATGGTATTCATTGATCTCGAGAAAGCCTATGACAAAGTTCCAAGGGATGTCCTTTATAGGTGTCTAGAGGTGAAAAGTGTCCCAGAGGCATATATTAAAGTGATAAAGGACATGTATGACAGAGCCAAAACTCTAGTCAGAACGATGAAAGGACACTCAGAGTATCTTTATGTTGAGATGGGACTTCATCAAGGATCAGTGTTGAGCCCTTTTCTATTTGCGTTGGTGATGGATGAGCTGATGCGGTCTATCCAGGATGAGGTTCTTTGGTGTATGCTATTTGCAGATGACATAGTACTGGTTAATAAGAATCGAACTAAAGTTAATGATATATTGGAGGTGTGGAGACACGCTTTGAAATCCAAAGGGTTCAAACTGAGTAGAACCAAAATAGAATACTTGAAGTGCAAATTTAGTGTTGTGAGAGACGAAGTAAACATTGATGTGAGACTTGCCACTCAACCTATCCCCAACATAGATAACTTTAAGTATCTTGGGTCCATCATCCAGATTAGTGGCGATATCGATAAAAAGATGTCACGCATCCTATTGCGACAGCATGGATAAAATGGAGGCTTGCCTCTGGAGTACTGTGTGATAAGAAGATACCACCTAAACTCAAAGTTATGTTTTACAGAATGGTGGTTAGACATTCTTTGTTGTATGGGGTGGAGTGTTGGCCAATCAAAAACACACATGTCTAGAAGATGCAGGTCGCAAAGATAAGGATGTTGAGATGGATGTGTGGTCATACCAGGAGTGATAAGATTAGGAAGGAGACTATTTGGGAGAAGCTAAAGGTGGCCCATGTGGTTGATAAGATGAGAGAAGAGAGACTGCAATGGTTTGGACATGTACAGAGAAGAGGTATCGATGCTCCTATTAGGAGGTGCGAGAGGTTGGATTTGGGAGGTACATGGATAAGTATATGCAGACCAAAGAAGTGTTGAGGGGAGGTGAGTCACATAGGATATGACAAAACTTGATCTCAGCGAGGACATGACCTTAGATAGAAAGGAGTGGAGGTCGCAAATTTAGAGTATCAGGCTAATAGGGTAGTAAGGTTAGGTGGTTGTTTGACCTTGGGGTATAGTAGGGTAGTAGGAGTGGTCGTGTTTTTATATTATGTGTTGTCATTATTCATCATATATATGTTGATTTTATCGTATTTACACACTATCATGTGTTTTGCATTGTTAGTCATTCTTTTTGTTTCCTTTCTTTTCCTTTCCCTTTTTTTCCATATCTAGTTTATTTTGCTTATGAGTTTTTGAGACGAGGGTTCCTAGGAAACAACCTCTCTGCCTTGTGAGATAGTGGTAAGGTCTACGTACATTCTACCCTCCTAGACCACTTGTGAGATTTCACTGGGTATGCTGTTATTGTTGTTGTTTGTTGATCTCTTTACTCAAATTTCATAGGATAATTCTATTATCATTTCACTTCAAAATATAAAAAAATTTTACAAAGAAATATCTTATATTATTTTTATCTAAACTATGCAAGCACAATCATCAAAAGATTATAATTAACTTTTTAGTTCATCTTAGATTAGTTTATGCTAAATTGTTTATAGAAATTGTCAGTTTACAAGTTTGACTTCTCTTATAACTTGTATCAATTTAGTTTAAGTTATATATATCTTCTTATTTTTGTTCTTTTGTTTGTAACAAACAACTTAGTTCTTTATCGAGGAGAAAAAATATTTTAGATTTTGTCAAATTTCTTGAAGTTTTGACAATATTTTAATTTGGTAAATTTACTTTTTCTCTGTTAAAAGTTGAACAAATTATGAAGTTCATTGATACAGCGTTGTGAAATTACAGAATTTTTTAACATTTTAGTTGACGTGATAAGTCCTTGTTATCAAATGTTTTAAATTTCTTCCCTAACTTTTTTGAGGAAAAAAAAAAAAACAGAAAAAAGAAAAAAGAAAAAAGAATGCCGATCTCAATTTGTAATAGCATAATGAATTAACAGTTTTTTTTAAAAAAAAGAGCGTTGGACAAATTTTACTTGTTGTTATCATTATTATAATCAGTTGAAGTCAATTTTATTGAACCCACTTACATGAACATTTTAGGTCTGCCTATGAACATAAAATCAATGCAATTAGATGAGTTGAAAAGAAATGAGTAAAGTGTAAAAGCTCACCAGAGTTGTCACAATATCAAAAAAAATACTGCAGTGGATTAATTAAATTACATAAGAAGATTGGCATTCCAACATTCATTCAAAATAATTAACAATATTTGGAATCTAAACATCCCATGTAAAGCTCTTCAACAGGCCAAATAATTCAACATTTGATATTTTAACAATCATGCTTTTATAATAAGACCATAGATAGATGAACCAAGCTTTGTTGAAAACGATAGGGAACTACTATCTTTGAAATTTGTAGCAGTACACTAAGAAAAAAGTTAATCAATTGCATGAAATCTAAAATACTTTACGAGCGAAGAAATATCCAACTGAAGAATCTAATCATCAAAACACTGAGTTTGCATGATCATTAAATATGTTTCACTAGTCTAATAATGTAATCATATGTTTATGAAACACGTATTACACCAAATAGTCACAGTCTATATTAGCGTACCTATTACGGAAGTTTATTCATTTTTGGAGAAGAAATCTTCACAAGAACCTTCGAGGAAACCTTTCAAGAATTGGAGAAGAATGAAGTAGAGAAATGTTTATCTACTCTTTTAAACTTGAGAGAATAAAAAGTCGCGTTCATTTCTCCGGTGACAAATAGTTGTATCTCTTCCTTAAACTTTATTAATATATAATACATAATTATACATATTTAATTTCTCTTCATAGATTCGGGGTGATCCACGTGGGTGACCCGATCCAATCTCCTTCACTTAATCATTGATGACGATATAATGTACAAACTGCTAATGCATTGACGGAAAAAATGATGTCCGAAACAAAAGTTGTATACGTTAATAATAGAAAAATCATGCTTTCCTATACAAAGCTGTAAAATAATTCTAGAGCAGTGCCACTAATAAGATTTCAAAAGGAATGTATGTGCTTCACTTTTTCAATGATCTGCTTCACCTTCTTCAATGGCTCTTCGTGCAAGTAGGATGGATCATCTAGCTCTGCAGCCAGGCTCCGCTCCCCAAGAAAAGCACGAAATGATTCTGCAACTGAGTTTGACAGAGAACTGAGATTATATCCCCCTTCTAAGAAAAACGCGCAACGTCCTCCACACAAATCTTTTGCAAGTTGCTTAATGTTAGAGGCTAGCATGTAATATGTTCCTGTTGTGAACTGCAAGCTGGCAAGTGGATCCAAAAGATGGGCATCATACCTGAAAATTCTAGATGACATGTTAATCGAATTACTGTTACACTTGTATTAGAAACTAGAAAGTCCTAAATACAGCAGTGTTATTTGACATGCCTAGCAAAGACTACATCCTTTTCTGCTCACAACATTTCAACACCAGACACCAAATATAGGTGGCATGATACTAGTGATTAGACCAAATGTTCCCACCTCACTACATCGTTAGTTTAGCAGACAACACAAGTATAAATACATGATCCATTATTCATGTCAAAATAAAAAGGAACCACACAGTAGCAGACAGTAAGAAAAGCAAAAGCAACTGTGTTTAAGTGGTATCCTTTTTATATTCCAAATGTTGAGTGTCTTGACAGACGAGAAAATTACCCAGCTGAAACAAGGATTATATCTGGCTTGAACCTTTGAGCACATGGTACAATAACTTCATCAAAAACTGTTCGCATTGCTGTATCACCTGATCCTCCAGGTAAAGGGAGATTTAGTGTTGATCCTTCACCACTTCCACAACCAATTTGATCTATCTTACCAGTACCTGGATAACTTCCCGCCTACATCGTCCAAGGATAAGTGAGCATAAGTGATTAAATCCATGCAATTGTTAAGTTCCAGACTATTAATTCTACATATCAATGTGAATAGCTGGCATATAATGACAGAAATCTTGTTTTCCTCTGGTAGCAAAATCAAACCCAACCCGCCCAACCTGCTCAATTCGATTAAGCTTGGGCAGATTAATCCATTTCAACCCATTAAAAATCGGGCTAATATGTTACCCAAGTTGACTCATGTAAAATTTTGTCAAAATATTTTTAAAAGTTCTTTCTAAAAAAATTGACATGTTATATACATAGCCGTAATTAATTTTTCTTTTTATCATATACTAAAATATTCTTGTTGAAGAATGACAAAAATCCCACATTGGTGGTTAATGAGATGGGCGGACTCCTTATAAGGCTAGGACAATCCTCCTTCCTTGGAGTTAGCTTTTGGGTGAGAGTTAGACCCAAGACCTAATTTTACAATTCTAAAAGAATTTTAAAAAATTAAATTTAGTAAAAATTGAGTTGGCTTGGGTATTGACCCATTCTATTATTCATTATTGACTCATTTTGATCCAACTCATTTTAACCGAAGCAAATTTGAGTTGGGTTGAGTCTTGACCCTATTGTTCAAATTTGACTCAACTTGCCCAATTGTCACTCTTAGGGTGAAAGGAGGAACGCATCAGTAGCTGTAAAGGTTGTTTCCTTGTTAATGTAGTAAGCAAAAGAAGAAGACAACAACATCATACCTAGTGTGATTCCACAAGTAAGGTCTCACGATGGTAGGACATATGTAGACCTTATCCCTACCTTTTGTGGGGTAGAGAGGATGCTTCGGATAAACCTTCGGCTTGAAAGGAAACAGAATAACTCGAAGCATGGTAGCACAAAAATATGACAGCAAATAACAAGATACAAGGCAAATGAAGCAACAGATAGTAATACACATTGAAGAAAAGAAACTACGTGATTACTAAATAATACTTGTAATAAGGAGAAGAGAAAAGGAGGCTAGCCATGTCTCTCCCACACAAAGTATGACAGCACTTGGCTACTTACTTTCTATTCTAATCATCACCCTCTCATCTGTATAGGGTCATGTCCTTAGTAAACTGAAGCTAACACATGTCATACCTAATCACATCCCCCTGTATAATAACAAGATATAAGGAAAATGAAGCAACAAATAATAATATACATTGAAGATAAGAAACTATGTGATTACAAAATAATACTATTAATAAGAAGGCGAGAGGAGGCTAGCTCCATGCCTCTTCCACACAAAGTGTGACAATACTCGGCTACCTACTAACCTTCTAGCCTAATCGTCTTTGTCCACACCTTTCTATCTATGGTAATGTCCTCATTAAACAGAAGTTGCCACATGTCCTATCTAATTACCTTCCTCCAGTTCTTCTTCGGCCTATTGCTCCATTTGTTCCAACTCTTGTTATAGTCAACCTCTTACACTTCTTTACTGACGCATATTACATGCAACTAGAACATAGAGTTTTTGCTCATATCCCAACCATTTCTTCTTCCTTAAGAAGTAAATGGCTAAATGCAACAGTGTGAACACTTGTTGCTTGAAAAGACGTTGCTCTTCACAAAGTAATTCCCTAACACTGGTATCCAAGGACGGAGACATCACAATTTACCAAGTTAGAGAGAACACTCTCAAAATCAAATCGAAAGTTCATCAATAAAATTAGTCTCGCTTTCTGTGCTCATGAGCTGCTTGAATTATCAAAGGAGAATCAACAGGCATTTTAGCATAAACAATATTAGTGAATTTAGCTTATATCTGAAATCTAGAAAAATAATCCTAAACAAAGAAATTTTCTTAAGTGTAATTAGCAAGCCCATGCTCTAGCAGAAAGCTTCTTATACTATTGTCTTGGTCGTAATCTTTATGTAATAACCTTATATGGCCTTTGTAGTCTTGTATAGCTTCAGATTATGGAAAATAAGAGGGCCAATTGACCTAAAATCCATGTTATCACTTGAGCATCTTTGACTTTCCACTAACCTAACTTTGTAGGATCTGAATCAGTTCCATCTATACGGTCCAACAATTGTTTTCCAATGACAAATAGTTAAAACTAAAATTCCAAATAGAATACTTTTTTCCACTGGAACGAACACTTAAGGACTCAAACTGATGTGAAAGTCATGCTTTTAAATAGCGAAAAGAAAAAGCACAAT
Source organism: Solanum medicagineum (assembly GCA_026153255.1). NCBI lineage: Eukaryota > Viridiplantae > Streptophyta > Magnoliopsida > Solanales > Solanaceae > Solanum > Solanum medicagineum. The sequence continues at coordinate 5,351,816 of JAPFFP010000080.1, forward strand.
GATTAAAAAAAATTGCTAGAATAACCAAGACCAAGAGCCCTAAGTATTTAGTCCCTATGTACTTAGGACTAATTGTTGATGAATAACCAAGAATACAAAAACCTTCCAAAGAAATTGAAAGTAACAACGAATCAAGAACTACATGAATCGAAGAAAATAATGGTCTAATATCATGTCAAAAACAGAGAAAACACGAGAGCAACTGAAAAATAATTATCTCACTTTGTTGATTCAAATACATAAGAATACATTGATATTTATACACAAGAAAAATATTCTACACATAATTTAAATCCTACAAATTGTTTTGCATAATATTCTACAACTAATACTACACAATATTATACACTAAACATAGTATCTAATCTCTTATATATATATATATATATAAAAAAACTAAAAGCGGGAAGATCCAAACACCAAAGTTGGATTACCATTTTGCCCCTACACTAATCAAATATCTAATTAATTTAATATTAAACAATAATATATTAATTATTTTTTGGATTGTAAATAATTAATTAAATAGTAAAATTTAAATTACTTATCAATCAATATAGTAAAATTCATACGTTTTTTGTTGTCATTTTCAAACGTTTTTTGCCTATCAGACAATTGTTACAAAGTCATTAAGTAGTATGACCTATTTATTATCATGGAATTACTTTCATTTAGTAATAGTTATTGTAAAAGGTACTATTTGTGTCTATTTGATCAATTCGTATTTTTTGCAAGAAATGTTTGTACTCTTTTTGCCATTTCTTCTTTGTTAGTTAGTTTGTAGAAGTTAAGTATGGTTGAAAAATTGAAATACAAATCTATGTTAATCTTAAATAAATTTACTATGTTAATAATGTACAAAAAAAAAATATGAATAATGAAAAGTTGGATTACCATTTTGCCCCCACACTAAATTAAATATCTAATTAATTTAAAATTGAATAATAATATATTAATTAATTTTTGGATTGTAAGTTATCTATTAGAAAGACAAGGAAATAGTCATTAATTAAATTGTAAGATATGAAGAATTGTTTCACATACTAATTCATTTATCCAGGAAATTGAAAGGGTTCTTTATTATTTTGCCCCTATATTATATTAAAATGTAATAAAAATAACTATCATCATATCATTAATATGACAATACATTTATTTCAAAGTGACTATTCATGATAGACATATCAATTTAATACCTTAACTCTATTTATTTAACACCTAAAAATGTTATAAATGGGAGTACATTAAATAGAAAAAGAATACAAATAGGTAATTACTCCTTGAAGACAAGAAATTAAAGTAGATACATGTATCTTACAAAGTTAATGTTCATGTGTTATCTTTTTTCTTTTTTTTATATTTGTCGAATACTATTTGACCTTTCAAATTTCTATGTGACTTTTCATATATTGCAATTCTTGCCCCATAAATTTAACTCTTCTAGAAAAGATTCATGTGTGCTACTCCTATAATTCTTGTGTGTAAGAGCTCTAAATCAAAAAATATCACAATTTGTAGGGAAAGTTGTGACGTCTCCCTTGTACAGCCCTGGGATAGACAAAAATTGAGCTTGGTGTTTTACTTTTATGCTTATTTGTAGAGATTGAAATGAAATTATGATGAGACTTCTTTATCTCTATTCATATAGTTGAGTTATTACTTTGTTTATAACTTGCCTTTAGTTTAGGTTTTTTTGTATGGTCAAAAACAGATTGTTTGTTACATTACATTTTGTTTTGCTTTCCGTTATCAAGACGAGCAAATAAGAATAATTAATTGTCTTCTTCTTTTCTTTTTGGTTCTTTCGTATCTGTAATGTCACCTTTAAAAATGGATTTGATAGAATATTTACTCTTTCTCTTCTTCTTCAAAGATGAAGCATGTAGTATTAGATTAATGATAGGTAAATTATAATATACTTATTACTACAAAATAAACGCACAAAGCGCGTACCCAAAAACTAGTATTCTAAAATAATGCTACACAATATTATACAATAAATGAAGTATCTAAAATATATCTTACATATTTCATATCTATGTTGCTCGGACTCTTAAAAATGTCGGCGGGTACGTGTGGGATCCTCCAAAAGTTGCCTATTTTGAAGGATCCGACACGGGTGCGGCAACATTTTTGGAGAGTCCGAGCAACTTAGTTTCATATCGAGAATATTTAATATAGATCCTACAAAATATTCTACGATTTGTCCATCATGCTAACATACACCTCTTCCTCAAATGCCCGAACCATCTCAATCTCATTTCCTTATCTTGTCGTCATAGGCACCACTCCCACTTTACCCCATTATAACTTCGTTTCTAATTACATCTCTAGTAATAAGCCCATAAATCCATTTGAGCATCACTGTTACATTCATCTTTTAAATGTTGGCATTCTTGACTGACCAGCATTCCGTCTCATACAACAATATTGTCTAGCCACCACTCTACAGAATTACTTTAAGCCTTCGCGACACAATCGTACAGCCCAATACCCCAGATGACAGCCTTCATTTCACCCACCGAGTTCCAATATAATACACGATATCCTCATCAATCTCCCCATCTCTTTGGAATACTCATTACTGGGCCAAGTACTTGAAACATTCTTTATTGCCTTGACTTGTGCATCGACCTTCACTTCACCCAAAAAAGTGGGAAGGCATACAAATCCACCAAACCAGAAATTAACCTTGCTGATGTTGAACAAGATAATTGTAACTACCAAACACTTTCATTTTTTAGTACTTGTATCTCATTATGAGTTTTAAGACTTCAAATAAGTTGAAAATGAATTTTGGGACTTGTTTGAATGGTTTTAGACTGTACATCAAGGGACTCGGATGAGTTTCAGTACTTTTGGAACACTTGGAAGATGCCAGTACCATCTAGGAGGTATTTTGGAATGTGACAACAATCATAGTTGATGTGTTTTATTCTGCTCGTTTGTAACAACTAAAATGAAGGAAAGCACCGGAGGAGTAATAACCAAGTCCCACACACCCTTGAACTGAACATAGTGTCAAGGATAATCATTTTTGTTGATCACTAGATCTAGCTGAATTATTAAACAAAACCAAATGTTTTTTCGTGCTCAACTACATTCATAATAGCAGTTGATTTCAGAAGCAAAATCTCAAAAGATTTCCTAAGCAATTTGTTCAATGTGATGCGTAGCTTACTTGGTGGGTTGAAAGGAAAAATATATCTGGGTCCTCGTAGAAGGCGTCATTGGTTCCATTTCCATGATGAACATCAAAGTCTATTATAAAAACACGTTTCAATCCATGCATACGTTGAGCATAACGAGCAGCAATAGCAATATTTCCAAATACACAAAAGCCCATGGCCCCCTTTGGAACAGCATGATGACCAGGAGGTCGAATCAGAGCAAAAGCGACAGGAGGATCCTTGCTAACTTTAGATGCTGCAACCTGAAATATCAGATGAAGCAATTACTCCAGCTTCAAGTGACAGGTGTTTACCAACAAAATGCACCCTGAAGTGATTGCTACATTTCTAACTTCTGAATGGAGTATTCCCATTAAACTAAAATATCACTACAGCTTAGACTAAGACATTACCACTGAATCAACCAAGGAAATTCCAGCTCCAGCTGCCAATAATGACTCTTGGAATGTCTGCATCATTGGAGTCAATATCAGATTTCAAATTGCCATAGAACACTTTGTGCTAAATCCTTCACAGAAATCACTAATTTTAGGAACCTTATCAGCTCATAAAATTTCAAAAACTTGCCTTATGAAATACTAATTATTTCATTAAATATTAGAGAACTTAGAGGATGAAATTTACTTAATGGAATGTTAACGTCAACGGGGTTACGCAGAGGACTAGGCTTTCATAGTTACACTCCTCCATCATCATGCATAATGAATTTTTAAACAGTATCTCCATAATGTTTAGTTGATCAACATAAAGCACCATATATGACATACTTGTGTCTCATATAGGGAGTGACAAAATCAAACCCAACCTGTTTAAGTTTGGCGGGTTATTGACTCGCCTATATATTAGCTCAACCCAACCCATTTCAACCCATTAAAAAATTGATTTGATATGCAACCTAAATTGACGCATGGGAAATCTTGTCAAAATATTTTCACAGAACTTTTTTTTATTTGATACGATATATAACCATAATAAAGAGAAAAAATTATTAGGTACAAAAAGATTTCATCTTGAACCGTAGTTTTTTTGTGACATTAAGCAACGACGGAGAACGATACAGTTAATCCAAACATTATGATACATTATGAACAATACGTAAAACCATCCAAACGACGTGTAATTAATGCACTTAAATAGCACCCTACTCTATAGGATATCCTAAAATAGAATCAATCTACTGAAAACACCCTTAAAAATCTTGAATCAAGTTTGGATATCATCCAACTCCACAAAATACACCAATCATCACAGGTAAGCTACCTCTACTTCTAGGAAATCAAGTTTTTATATTGTCTAATTATTACATAGTAATGACTTAAAAGTCCCTAATTAGACTAAAATGGAAAATAAAGTTTCTGGACTTGGTATAAAGAATCTAAGGAAACAAAATCAATGTTTTGCTAATGAAGTGGTTATGGAGATGAACAAACGAAGAACAATCACTCTGAAAGAAAGTAATTAAAGAGAAGTATAAAGAAGATGCATGGACGACAGAATGTAGAGAAGAGGAATACCCCTATGCTCTATCTGCCATCTCTGTGGAAGAAATGCAGAAACAAATAGTCTTTTTTCTTTTGGCACTGCAAGGTGACTTCTCGACTGTGGGACATATTTCTATCCATGATTGGTTTGAGCTGGACAGTGCTATATACACTAGACATGCCATCTAGTTGGAGGTAGAAAGGGAGGAACAAAAGCTCAAAAAACTAGTTGGAGTGCAATCTCGGGCTAAATATGGTGGACTATCCAGGAGATGTTTAGAGAACAAAAGCAACCCTATCCAGAAGATAAAGCTTAATGTATTCTACTTTTGCAATTTTGGTGTAAACAAGAGTATATAACTTCCAGACTCTCAAACAGTTCATAGAGTCTGTAGTTTTTGTTCAGTGAGCCTTACTTCCCATGTAATTTTGGCCTCCACAGGCCCGTTGATCTAAATACACTAATGTTACTCCCTCCATCTCATTTTATGTGGCACTGTTTGACTTGGGACGGTGTTCAAGAAAAAAAGGAAGACTTAATCATCCATAGATATTTGTGTGGTTGAAAATAGTTTCACCATGGGTAAAAAGAGAATTTTAAAGTTAAATTGTTTCTAATTCAAAGGTAAGTTTTACAGATTGGTGGTTAGACCATCTTTGTTGTATGGAATGGAGTGTTGGCCAATCAAAAATGCACATGTCCAGAAGATGCATGTCGTAGAGATGCGAATGTTGAGATGGATCTGTGGTCACACCAGGAGTGACAAGGTTAGGAATGAGACCATTCGGGAGAAGCTAGAGGTAGCTCTGGTGGCTGATAAGATGAGGGAAGCGAGACTGCGATGG
>JAPFFP010000080.1:5357433-5374057 GCA_026153255.1 Solanum medicagineum
CTGCGTACATCCGATCCCCCCTCACCCCGCAATGAGCGGGAGCCTTTTGAGGCACTGGGGTATGTTGTTGTTGTTGTATACTTTTTGAAATACTTTGATCCATTAACCATGAACTATCGAATAATGAAGATAAAAAAGGGTTTAAGTTATGAACATTTTTTTTACTAATTATGTAATTTAACTTATTGGATTATATCACTTATTTTATTTTCTAGATTATCATATTTGTTACAAATGTGAAAAGTTTTTTTTTCTTTTTATTATTTTGTGGTGTGACTTTTTAAGAGTTTGGAGTTTTTTGCTAACAGAAATTGTCTTTATGTGTGCACCGTAACATATTTATTTAAAAAACTAGAAAAAAAATGTAATTTAGTGACTATTTATTTGTTTATTCATTTTGTGTACTAAAAAAGAAAAAGATAATTTAGTGCATGTATATGAAAATTCTCAACTTATGCCCAAATTTGTTTTTCTCTTGGAGATGTCATTCCCATAACCAACCCCAACCCCAACAACAACAATAACAACAACAACAACGTAGACGAATCTGAATGTACTGTCCGCGAACAAGACCGTTTCATGCCAATAGCGAATGTCATACGAATCATGCGGAAAACCCTGCCTCCACATGCCAAGATATCGGACGACGCAAAAGAGACCATCCAGGAATGCGTGTCCGAGTTCATTAGCTTCGTGACTGGGGAAGCCAACGACCGTTGCCAGCGCGAGCAGCGCAAGACTATCACGGCCGAGGATGTGCTCTGGGCCATGAGCAAGCTAGGGTTTGATGACTACATCGAACCCCTGACTCTCCACTTGCACCGCTACCGTGAGTGCGATGGTGGCGATCGCGGCTCAATGCTGCTGAAGTCGCGGGGTTCCATGGTTGACCCCGCGGCTTCAACTAGCAACATGGGACCTATTAACTATCCCTTGCCACCTAATTTCACCATGTCTCATCATCATCATCATCATGGCTACTTTACTTATGCACAAATGAGTAATGAAAATGTCTCTTCAAATTCTCAAGCTAATCATGATGAGGCAAATAATGTTGAATCATTTGGAGAGCAAAAAGAGTAAAATCCAAAAATAAAAAAAGACTTGTACTAGTATCTTTTAATTTCTATTTTTATTTTCTCTATGTATTATTGTACCATTTAAGATTGCTCTATTTTCTATTTTAAGGTGATTTTCCATCATAATTTAATTTTTTTGTCTGTTTTTTTTTTAGAAATAATTACACCTTTAGCTATTAGCTAAGTTGTCCAGACTCTTCAAAAATGTTTGGAGGATCCAACACGTACCCATCAATATTTTTGAAGAGTCGGAGCAACATAAGTTATTAGTATAGTTGTGGTGTCTTTCATACTAAAAATATTAATATAAAAATATACTTTTCAAAAAAGTAAATCTTTTTTAGGTCAATGGCTGCTGAAATATTTTAAAGAAAATTATATCTTCTTTGATCCTCTTATCTAATGCAATGTATATTTTGTTCTTGACATTTTTATTCTCCCTCTATATAATATATTTTGTTACAAAATTTTTTCCTGCTTTTTAATGATTGCTATTAATATTATGTGCATTGACCATCTCTATTTTTGTATTAATATAAAAAGTCTAATTATAATTAGTGAGATATTTTTAAAAATCTAAATAGGTAAGTTGAATTTGGTCAAGAAAAGAAAAGAAAAAGGAGTGTTAAAATTATTAGGGTCCAAAAAAGTGTTCACATTAAATGTGGAAATATTACCAATAATTATTGTGTTCAAACTAGACGTGTAACACGATTTAAATACAACAATATTACGAGTTTGAAAAGAGAAAATTTTAAAAAAAATAAACAGGAAAACATAATTAGGCAATATTATACATCATTGTATGAACTTTTAAAAGTATTATGGTTTCATCAACTGAGATTAGGTTGTATCGAAATAGATAAAATATCTTTCTTCATTTTTAATTAAAAGTTTCGAGTTGAATATAAGAAAAAATCTATTAGGAAGTGCTTTTTCTTAAAAGAATTTAATACGGTGCAAATCTGAATTATTCGATGCCTCAATCAGTGACGATATCAGAATTTTCACTAAGAATGTTTAAAATACAAAATGTAAATATACAAAATAAATTAAAGGGGTTCAACATCTACTATATATACATAACAAAAAATATTTTGACTATGTATAAATAATGTAATTTTCCACCGAACAGAGTCAAATCAACCCCCTCAACTATCGCTAGCTTTGCCCCTTGCCTCAATGCAAGGCTTCTCTCTTAAATTGATCTTTTTTGCATGAATCTAAATTAATCAGGTCTGCTTCTTCCTTACATAGACCCTACTAACACAAATTCGAATAGTTGAGATTTTAATGTAACAATTTTTTGTTATACAGGCCCAATATTGTGCGAGCTCTAATACGTATATAAAACATCGAGAAGAAGATTAAAAAATTAAAAGGAAGGAATGCATGTTTTTATTTTATTTTATTTTTTTAAAATTATTATAAGTTATCTCCCGTTTCAAAAAGAATAATAAAGTAGTGTTTTCTTATTAATCCATTTTAACTATGATGTCTAAATTACATTATAAGTACTTACTATACCAAAATCCCAAACAATATAAAGACACTCACACCCCACAAGGCCACAATACAGTCAATTCCTAAGTTCCATTTTGCTCTGTTCTTTGTTGTTGGATCTTGGGCCTCTTGGGAAAACCTAGGCAAAGATCAGAAAAAGGAAAATCTTTTTGCATTTTGGGAATTTGGGTCTGATTCAAGTGAGTTAAAAATGTGTTCTTTTTCTCCTTCCTGCATTTTTTTCCTAGTAATATTTGGGGTTTCTTGATGTAATTAAAAAGATATTCTTTTTTCACCTTTTCTGATGTTTTAGTGGTTTTTGGATGTTTTTGTCATCTGGGGTTGCTTCATTTGCATTAAAGATTCAACCTTTATCTGTTTTGCTGCTTTTTAAGGTTTTTGTTTACCATTTAGTTAGACACTGCTAGTGATTTCTCTTTATTTGAGCTGAATTGTAAGGTGTTATGTACTAATGTTGTAGCTGTGTGAGTTTTAGCAAGAAGTGGTTTTTGCTTCATGTGACTTATACATGTTATCGCAGAAATGTAAGTCAAGGCTGCGTATAATAGACCTTGTGGTTGGTCCCTTCCCGATCCTGCCTTAGCGGAAGCTTTAGTGCACCGGACTGACCCTTTTAAGGTTTATGTAATTTATTGATGTTGTATAGGTGTATTTATGGATTGGACTCATAATTCGCTTTTTATGAATGTCAACTAAGTAGCGTAAGTAAATTGCTCCGGTTGTTCAATCATTTGATAACTGGAGTCATTCTTTGATAAATGATCACTATGAGTCAGACTCAATAGAATTTGATCAATCCTATTTCTGTGGTTGAGGTGTTTTTGCTAGAATTTTTCTTGTGATTCTAATGGGTAAGCAAACTAAGTGGGAAGCTACTTTACCTATCTATTTCTTTATGTTTGGTTCTTTTTTATGTTGGATCTCAATATTTGGTGTTTATTTATCAATATTGTTTGATGTACCTATCCGACCCTACTTGTGGAATTAAGACGAGTGTTTTGTTGTTGTTGTTGTTACATATCGTGATTCTTGAAGTTTCCAAATGCATATATTTCGGCCGATAAGTTAGAGGTATCCCATGGACTGCTTAGAAATATAGTTGAATTCTGTCACGTAGTTTTATAAGCAAAAGTTCCATCTCTGGACTCTTGAAAATAATCTCGCGTTTGTGTTGGATCCTCCAAAAACATGCAATTTTGAAGGATCCAAAAGGGTTACGACAACATTTTTGGATGGTGTGAACAACATAGATTTTAACAAAACGTGCCCATCTGCACCCCTCTTCACGTCAAGGGCTTGTTTCTTGTTTTATATCCTTGAATTCTGTCATGTAGTCTTATAAGCAAAAGTTCAACCTATGGAGTCTTTAAAATAATATTGCGCGTATGTTGGACCCTCCAAAAAATATGCATTTATGGAGGATCCAAAAGGGGTACAACAACATTTTTGGATGGTCTGAACAACATAGGAGTAGATTTTAACAGAACGTGCCCCTCTACACCCCTCCTCACGTCAGGTGCTTGTTTCTTTTCTATATCCTCGAATATGTTTTGGCTTCCGTTTTTTTTAATAAGGGTTAGTACTTGTGATGCAGTTCTTGTCCTGTTTTCAGAGTTTGTGACTTTGCAGTAGTGGATTATGGGAGACAAATTAGGACAGATAAAAGTGACTGTAGTAAAAGGAAGACGTCTGGTGATTCGAGACTTCAAGACAAGCGATCCTTATGTCATTCTCAAGCTCGGCAAGTAATTTTATGTTTCCCCCTTCTGTTTCTTCCTTAAAAGTAAGACACTGTCTTTGAAATTAATGGTAAAATTGCTTGGAAAAAATCATACTAATAGACAATAGTATCGTTTATGTTGTACGTCATCTCAGACGTTTTGTTGTGATTTGTAGTTCTACCCTTTCAATTTGCATGAGAGTTTTGAAAGTGCTTTTCTGGAGCTGACATCTCGATATAACATTTTGCTATTATACCAGACTGCCAAAACCAAAGTCATAAATTGCTGCCTTAATCCTGTTTGGAATGAAGAATTCTGTTTCTCTATCACTGAGGCGGCTGACGTTCTCAAATTAGTATTTGCTTTCACCTCTAAAACTTTCGTATATTGGCAATTGTATTAATTATTATTCATGTGCCACCTCTACGTTCCAATTTTAAAGACTCGACTTTCGTCTAATGATTTTACATTATTTTGGACTTCTACTGATGTTATTCCTCCGTTTACGTGTTACACTACATGTTTTGATATGCTTATAACAACAAAAACATAATACCTAGTATAGTCCCACAAGTGAGGTCTACCTTGGCAAGTCGAGAGGATCTTTCTAGTGGACCCTCGGCTCAAGGAAAGCACATGTTCTGATATATTTGAATTTGAAGATTGAAAAAAAGGCGACATCCTAGCTATTGTCAAACAGCTATATCTCCCGTATCTGAATGAATGCATTGAACAACTAGGAAAATAGATAATTCTGGTGATAGTTTATTACGAAGCCTCTCATTATTTTGGAAATGATGAAACATTCACCTTACGATATAGTAATCTTTGATACAGCGTTATCCCATGTCCATCTGATTTTTTTGCTGTTTATCAAATCTGATGTCTTGTTTTTGAAGAGAAGAAAGGATACATGTATTGTATTACATATCGAAAAAGTGATATTTAAGGCTATTTAAAGTTTCATTTTGCTGAAATGACGCTAAATAGTGGTGTCTAAAAGTACATTTTATTTTGATTAATATCTGCGGAATTCATTCCATATGATTGAAAGTAACAGTAAGTATTTGATAAAGATATTTTCAAGGCAGACAACAAGATGGGAAATGCTCATCTCAGTCTTCAGCCTTTGGTTGCAGCTGCTAGATTGAGAAAGATTCTCGGGGTGGCTTCCGAGGGGACCACATTAAGGAAGGTTATCTCGGATAAAGACAATTGTCTAGCAGCCAATAGCAGCATTAGTTGGGTGAATGGTGAAGTTGTGCCAAGATGTTTGGTTAAGGCTTTGTGATGTGGAGTCTGGGGACATAGAGTTGAAGATCAAATTGATCGATCTTCCCTGCGTTGTTCCCTCCAAGTAGAATCGTTATCTATGTCATCGATGCATGGCTCATTTGAGCCATAGACGTCTTCTTGTAGGCAGAAAAAGACGTCAATCAGCGTTTGGGCCTGTTGTGGGTGAGGAGGGATTCGAACCTCCGACACCATGGTTTGTAGCCACGTGCTCTAATCCGTAGCGAATTAAGAGAAATGCCAGGAGTACAGGTCATGCCGAATGAAACTTGGTTTGGCCTAGTTTGGGAGCCGATTAAGTAATTACCCAAAAAATCAGTACACATAAAAAAATGTTTAAAAATTTGAATTGCTATTTTGTGACAACCAATTGCCCAAGCGGACAACCTTCAAATCCTATTTTGTGATACTGAGTCCAAGTGATGTTCCTCTGTACAGCATCCTTTAATTAGCTCATTTCTAAAGTACAAAAAAACCATAAATAGTACAAGGAAATGGAAAGTGCTCAAATCACTAATTGTTTTTCTTCTACACTGTCATATAAGAGTTCAAAAAAAGTTTATTGAATACAAATGAAGAAGCTAATGAACAAAATAGTGCAGCTACACACCTTTATTTCATTCTGGTTTCTTTCGAGCATCCAAAATATTGACTACAAATAGAAAAAGTAAAATAGATTCAAAACCACTCAAATGAAATTACAAACAAAACATGACTCAAATTAGTGAAAGTACAAACAATACATGACTGCAAGTAGTACTATATGCCAACTTTACAATAGAAACCAGGTAAACAAAAAGCATCATATTAACTTCCAACTCAGAAAAGAACACCATTCGAAGAGATGCAAACTTCTATCTTGCCAGAAATGTGTCCTTGATTTTGTTAAGCCTCTTGACTACTTCTTTCATGGTTATTCTTGATTTTGGCATTTCTTTTGTGCAGTCTAAAGCCAATTCTATCATGGAGGCTATGCAGATTTTACTTTTACAAGTTACTTGCTCTTCCTCGGAAAAAAGGTTAGCATCCACAACATCCATTATAGTCCCTGAAAATGATTGAGTTATCCATTTCCTCAAGTCAAGATTTTCATTGAACATCTCTTCATCTGTTGGCCTTCTTTTGGTCAAAACCTCCATCAACATGATGCCGTAGCTGTAAACATCACCATTAGCTGACACTATTCCCTCCAAGCCATATTCTTAAAAGAACGAAAATGAAAAAAATCACTCATTTGAATATAACAAAATTATGTACTAATAGACACTTGCTTTTATTTATTTCTAGATTTTGGAAGGGCTAAATTTTGTTTTTAGTGAAAATATATATCTAGAAAGACACTAGCATACCTGGTGCAATGTATCCAAGAGTCCCCAATGTCTTTGTATGTGCCATGGACTTGCTCATAGCTAAAATTTTAGATATTCCAAAATCACCAACATGAGCCACCATATCTTCATCCAAAAGAACGTTGGCTGGCTTTAGATCACAATGAACTATCGGAGTGTTGTGACCATGGTGTAGATATTCGATAGCCACAGCCACATCAATCATTATGGTAACTCTTTGAAGGAGGTTCAAGTGGGCCTCTTCTCTGTACAACCAATTCTCAAGACTCCCATTGGACATATATCCCAGAACAAAGGCTCTTATATAGTCACTAGAACAAGTCGTAATCACCGTAACAAGATTTTTGTGTCTAACATTTCTCAGCACTTCACATTCGGTATCAAATCTCTTGCATACTTGCTCGTTTTCCAAATCAAGAACCTTAATAGCCACTGCTGTTCCATCAGATAATGTGCCTTTGTACACAAAGCCAGAGCTTCCCTCACCAATTAAATTTGATTCATCAAAATTATTTGTTGCTCGTTGAATCTGGTGATAAGAAATTAATTGATGAGTCTTGACCTCCGGTGCCTTTTCCACATCTTTGGACTTTCCTTTCTTTGTTCGTTTCATTATCCAAATTGAAACCAACAAGAATATCAGAAAGGAAGAAATAACCACTGGAGTAACAATTTTTAGCGCAACCTTCTTAAGCTTTGATTGTTTTCCAGGAGTGGTGATAACACAAGCAGGAATCTCCAATATGTGCATTCCACAAAGACCTTTGTTCCCAAGAAATGATTGAAGAGTGGAATTTGCAAACACACCGCCACTAGGTATTTCACCTTCCAAACCATTAAATGAAACATTAATGCTTTTCAGGGATGAGAGTTTCCCCAAAGACTTAGGAATAGTACCTGACAATGCATTTGCAGACAAATTCAAGAATTCCAGGTTTACCAAGTTGGCAAAGGATAATGGAATTCGGCCTGAAAATAAATTGTTTGATAGGTCAAGAGACTGCAGGTTTTGGAGTTCCCCCAATCTGCTTGGTATCATTCCTGAAAACTGATTACTGGAAAGATGTAGTTCTACAACGGCTTTCAGTCCTCCAATATCTAATGGAACTTCTCCTGCTATTGAATTTTGTGACACATCTAGATACAGAAGGCCACTCATCTTCCAAAGGCTCAAGGGAAATTTTGATGAAAATTTGTTAGAACCCAAATAAAGCATTTGAAGCATGCTAAGTTTTCCTAAGCATTCTGGAATTAATCCAGAGAGCTCATTACCTTCCAGAGTTAATTGAACCAAACTAGACAAATGGCATACCGTCTCTGGAATATGTCCCTGCAATTTATTGTTAGTTAGATACAACCCTTGGAGTTGTTTAAGCTGACCAATCTCACGAGGAATAATTCCCGCCAAGTTGTTATCTTCAGAGAATAAGGATATAAGACCGCTCATGTTGCCTATACTTGTGGGGATGAGGCCATTGATGTTTGCCTCTGATATATGAAAGTCTTCAATAGTAGATGAAAGATTCCCAATAGAACTGGGCAGAAAGCCATTCAACGGATTGTGACCCACTTGTAGATGTTGCAACATCCTACAGTTCGCCAACGAATTGAAGAATCGCAGCTCACGTTCTCTTGGTTCATTGGTAAGTTGATTAGTATGTAGGAACAGTACCTGCAGCTTACGAAGATTTCCCAAATGAGTTGGAATAGCGCCTGTCAGAAAGTTCTGTGCTAATTCCAGTATCTGAAGCTTGGAAGCATTTGTTATGAACAATGGAATTTCTCCTTCCAGCTGATTGGCTGCCAAGTGAAGGTCATTAAGGTTTGGAAGACGAAGTCCTGTAGTGGCTGGAATTCTTCCAGAGAGGTTATTGAAACTTAAACCAATCACTTCCAAAGAAGACATGTTGAAAATAACCTCCGGAATTTCACCAATAAGATTATTCTGCACAAAGGTTAATTGCCTCAAATTTGATAGCTTCCCTAATTCTGGAGGAATTTGCCCCATTATGTGATTGTTTCCACAATAAAGATATTGCAGAGCGGAAATATTTGCTAATGAAGTGGGAATAGTCCCTGTTATTGAATTATCACCAATTAAGAACATCTTCAGTTTGGATAAACAACCAATATTTCTAGGTATGTCTCCAGTTATGTTGTTGAAAGATATGGACAAAACTTTGAGCTCTGTGAGTTGGCATATGTTGGAAGGAATGCAACTAGAAATTTGGTTGTTAGATATACTTAAAAGGTTCAGATTTGAGACAATTTTTCCTTCATCAAGCAAGAGAGGACCGGAAAGTCTATTGAGTGCCAGAGATAGGACAAGAAGCGATGAGATATTAAATAATGTTGCAGGAATGAAACCTGTTAATTGATTATCAGCCAAGGACAAAAATCCAAGCTGGCTCAGATTACCCATTTCCTTCGGAATGTTGCCACTAACTCTATTCCCATACAAACTGATGTTCATCAATTTTGTGGCATTTCCAATCGAAGGAGTGAGCATACCCGTGAGGCTATTATTTCTGAGATTTAAGACTCTGAGTTCGGGTACATACCATGGCCCTCTCCACATTTCACCACTGAGTTCATTGAAAGCCAATGAAATCACTTGAACTCTCTGGTGTTGAAATAGACTTGTTGGTATACTTCCATTGAGCTGATTGTTTTGAATATCAATCATTCGCAAGCGAGGCAAGTGGCCAAGTCCATAAGGGATGCCACCGTGGAGTAAATTGTTCCCAAGATTGAGCTCTCTGAGAAAGGACAAATTGGCCAAAGATGGGGATATTGTGCCCTGAAGTTGCAAATTAGGAAGAACCAAGGCCACAACTCTTTGCCTTTTGGAACTGCAAGTGACACCGAACCAAGAGCAAAAAGAATTATTTTTGGTCCAATTGTTGGCCAAAACATGACTAACACTCGTAACAAGATTTTGGAAAGCTAGTAGTGCTTGTTGGTCAGTCTCATTTGATGAAGCAATTGACATAGAAAATTGAATTAGAAGGAGAAATATGAATAAGAAAATGTGCTTCTCCATATGCACTAGATAAATGATATAGAATGTTTCAATGGAATCTGGACATTGGATTTATTTAATGATTTCCCCAAACTTATATAGCAATTTGCAATGTCATCTCACATTGTCAACTTTACACAGACAAAAACACAAGAGGGGAAGTGCGAGGGCAAGGAATATATTGGTTTAAGATTTTAAGTCAATCAACTACTCAACTTGCATTATCGCACAAATGATTCATATATTTTTTTTTGCAATTTAAAGTTATATACTTTTTGTTATAAAAGTGACTAATTTATATCCTACTGTTACACAAATGATTTAGATATATCTTTTTGGTCTGACGAAAGCAAAAATTATTTTTAAGAAAATCCATGTAGGTTGTATATTTGATCCTTCTCATACTTCAATTCTTTTTACTTCTTAGATTCAACCGCTTATTGAATTTATTATTAAAATTTATTTTTCTACTCATTTTCTTGTTAAATTAATTTTTATAAATACAGAAAATGAATAACATATAGCTGCAAAAAAAAAAAAAAAAAAGTTTTAACTCTCTTTCTTACTTTTTCTCTTTTTTCATTTACACTTCCTTCTTTCTATTCTCATTTTATTTTTTACACTAAAGAATGAAAGTAACAAAAAATGAAATAAGAATAAAAAACTCAAATAATTATAAGCAAATAAATCTTAAAGAATGAAAAGTTAAAAAAAAAGAAGAAAACCTAAATAATAATAAGAAAATAGATCTAAGATATTTAAATATTTATTTATTGCTTAAATAAATTTGACACTATTTATTAAAAATTATGTGTGTAAAAATAGAAAATGTTATTCAAACATACGTTGAATTGCTGACAAGATTTTTGTAACAAGTTTTTTTACAAACATACAAAAAAATTAAAATGATTGTGATTTCCACAATCTTTTTTGTGGGATCTCACTATTGAAATGTCCACTATAAATGGTCCAAAACCAAGTAAACAGGAGGTCATGCAATCTAATTAAGACAAGTTTGGAAAAATACATATTGCTTGACCTCATACTTAAATATGGATCCATGATTTAAAATTTATAATTTTTTACCTCAATTATCAGATGTGTAAATCTTTATCTAAAATATCACTATCATTCCGTTAGAAAAAATGAACAATTGATATTAGTATGCTATTTATGTATAATTGATGATGGTTTAGGTAGAAAACTCACATATCTGATATATAAAAGAAAGGGTTGACAATGACAACAGAAATGAAAAAGAATGGATTGTGACAAGTAAAAAAGAAAGTATTGGTGTAAATATCACAAATTATATTAAGTTACATTTTAAAAAATGAATTAAAAAATATATTCCAAGCTCACTGTGATATAATCTATCTCGATTTAATACTATAATTCTTGACTTGTATTCTCCTATGATGCAACTGCTCCTTCAAAATGATTATTCTCTTTTGATACTTTTGGATGGCTATTGTCTTCAACTCCTTGTATTATTAAAAAAACAAAAGGAAAAAGAATCAAATATGTCATTGAATTTTGAGAAAATATTTATCTATATCATCCGAAAAAAAATTAACTCATTTATGTCATTACTATTTGAGAAAGACTTATTTATACCATTAATTTTTAAATATTTTTGAATCACTTATAAAAGTCAATGGTTGGGATTTTTCCACTTATAAAGGTCAATGGTTGGGATTTCCACTACCGTTTATGTCTTCACATTGAGGAATACATTGGCCAACTTATAAGGACAAAAGCACAACAAGACAGGTAATGCATTATTATTAAGTAAGAAAGAAAGAAACAAAGAAAGAAAAGTATATTTATATTATTTGGTCAGTCAATTAAGTGCATTGTTTTATTAAGGAAAAATATATAAAATCATATGTTAAGATTTTATATGGTCCAAAACCAAGTCAAGGAAGTCTACGCATTAGAAAAACGGCAAACTACATAAACCTAACTAGTTTAAGGGTTAATTACTTATTTTATTATGAGTTTCATATATTATAATTCTATTTTGGTCCTAAGATACATATATATGGTGTGCACAAATAAATTATCTCAACATACTAAGCAGATAGTGCGGATTCAAAATTTAAAGACTATGAAATTTAAAGACTATGGGGGCTCATCTACAGATAGTGAGCTTGCTTTGAGCCTTAAGAGTGCAGCAAGAACCAAAACACCCACAGGACTTTTTGTTCATTGGGTGCTAACATTTATACTAGTTTTTGAGAACGTGCGTTGCACGTTTATTTCAAAATACTTAATATAAATTTGACTCGTATTGTACATGATATATTTCAAATGGTACATATATTAGAACTTTCTTTGTGATATAAAATGAAAATCAAGATCAAGAAGACAAAATAATAACTTGCGTAAGTTGAGGTTGGTAAATCTTGCAAACTTGATGCTATATGAGTTTTGCTTCGATTTTAAAACATGAATATTTGAAAAAGAAAATAATTGATTGGAATAATTATTGCATAGCCTAAAAATGGAAATACAATACTGCCTATGGGATTAGTAGTATAGCTACCAAAATATAAATATATGAAAAAATAAGCTATCAATTTGTAACACCTGTGAAAAGAACGATGTAGAAATCCAAGAATCATTCTACTCATCAAGATATCTAGGAAATTTATCATGGAAATCATCATATTTTGCAACATTTACAAGAAACTTAGTCTCAACAAATATTTGAAGATTCATGGGTGAAAAATAATTTCAATTCTAAAGATATTAACAAAATAATAACTTTTGGGTGGCCTTACATCCCTTGGAAAGAATTTTTAAATCCTTCTACGGTCTTGATTCTCTTACGCTTGAGTTCTTGAGAGGGTTTTCTTATTTTTGGGAGAATGAAAGAAGAGAATAAATGTTTTTGGCTTAAACACGACTTTAAAAACTAATTAGTTTAGGATATGGGGTGTGAGAAAGGTTGAAACTATCCTTCCCAATCAAAAGAAGAAGAAGAACATACCCAGTGAAATCCCACAAGTGGGGTATGGTACCCATTTCTGTACTAATGCGCATCGTACACTAGTGTTGGAAAATGATTTTTCGCGAATTTTCAATTCTCGTCGAATTTTTGAAAACACACAAGTGAGATTCCATGTCCTTTTCGCATCGCGAAAGGGCGCAGAATGCTCACTGTTTTTTTATTTTTTTAAAAAAAGAATTCGCATTTTTTCACATTAAAGTCGTATCGAGACCATTTTTCAACTCTATTTTCTCGCACTGATCTCAAATTCAGTCTCGGATTTACAAAGGGAGCATGGGAAGACACGTTACAGTCAAGAAAACTAGTATGTTTTTAAGTCACTGGGTTGATATTAGTTTTCAGTCAAGTTAAAGAGTTGAGTCAATGAAAAGTTTAAGACAAGTTGAGAAAAGTTTAAGAAATGTTAACGCTGGGCTAAGTCCCCGAAAGGATCAGATTTTGAGAATTTCTATTCTTTAAGTATGAACCATATAAAAGTATTTTAGGAGTAGTATTGAGCACCTATATGAGTAAGAGCAGTATTAGTTACTCGAACTCATAAACTATGTAGTCAGCATAAGATAGGATTGTACCAGGGTACCTTCCTCACTAGCCACTGAGATGACTTAGTTTTGGGATGGATCCACCCTTTAGTTCTTCGTCCCCTACCTCGATAAAGTACGAGACGGCTCTGACAGCGTGGACAAGATGATGTATCATCACAAAACTCATAGTGATGGTTGTCGATTAGAGAAACTCCCCAAGAAGTAAAGATTTTTATTCTACATAATAGAGATTCAATATTTCTTTATTAAATTATTTTCTTTATTTATACTGCACATTTAATGAAGTTGAGCCAATCACAGAGCTAAGTTTTGAGTGCCATGTTTTATATATTTAGCTATGTACATTAAAGTAATAACGTAAAAGTTTCTCTTATGTTGAGTTGTACTTCGAACAAGTTTAAGAATACATATGTATATTTCATATGCATGACACATTTTGATAGTTAAACTGTTTCCAGGTGCAGTTTTAAAGTAAGTATTCTACTTTTATTATGTTTTCGCCATCTTGCATACCGTACATTCCACGTACTGATGTCTTTGGCGCTGCATCGTATCATGATGCAACTATATGTGTCTATGTTAATGGCTGATCAGTGGGACAGTCCCCATCAGCGGTCAGTTATTTCTTTGTAAGCTTTGATGCCAAGTTGTATACTTTACTATTTTATTTTAAGTTTCATAAATTTTGAGCCTATTCTAGTTCATTACAGTATCAATGTCTTCCACTGAGTAAGTTAGCCAGGCCAAGTGATCTGCTTGGGGACCAGAAATGGTTTCTAAGTGCCAGCCACGTCCAAGCTATAAGCTCGGGGGCGTGACACAATTATTATGCTTTATAAAGTAATACCTGAAATTGAAGATGATGGAGAAGAATAAGTGAATTAAAGAAAAGGAGGTTATGAAGATTATATTATAATAATCCATAAACACAAACAAACATCTTCAATTTTGTAGTAATTATTGTAAAGAATAAAAATAATAATACAATAAATCTAAATATGCTTCATTAAGTACCTGAAACTAAAGACGGTGGAGAAGAAGAGGGGGCTTAAAGACCCCCTAGTAAGAGCAAAAAAGAAATATGGAAAAGTCAATATAACACTACATATGCAAACTGTAAAATAGAAGGCATGATTAGTAGATGCTTACATTTTAGAAACGAACAAATTTATCAGCTCATCAAAATGGATTCAAGGTAATTAATGGTGATGAACCCTTTAGATTCTACAATTATTTTTGTTTTTAATGTTCAAAATAATAAAATTGTAACAGTAAAAATGCTTGCAGCCACTTCCCAAAAGGAGAAAAAATAGACATAAATATTGATAAGCATTAACTTCTAATTTATTGGAGAATAAAATGAGAATGACTTTTGATCTTTTTAAAATAAAGTGAATGGCAAAACAAAATTGTAGAGATGGAAGACAATTTTTTTTCCCCATATTACTCTCTCAATTAGACCATGACATTACAAATAATACTTCTATCTTTTAGGTTAATTCTTTAATTAGTAACTTGATATTATTATTATTTATTTTGCTTATTGAAGTAAAAACATTATGGAATAGAAATGGAATAGAGTTGTAGTAATTGACACATTTATTTTTGTAACATAAAAGGTTAAGAAAAATAAATAAATACATAACTTCATGGTTGAAACTAAAATGCCTATCATTTTTTCTAATGAATCATTTATCTAATGAATGTCCCACATAGACGTTAGGATGGAAGTCCTAAAAGCTAAATGGAATTTGTCTAACTTTGAAAGTTTGGAAGTTTCATTTCTCATTTATCCATTCAATGTGTGTATACATATGTTTATCATTTAATGAAATACTCTCCCCGTCTCAAATTAATTAAATTTTTTTAGATGTTTTTAATGTTCAAAATAATTGAATTGTTCAAAGTTAAAAAAGAATGTTTGAAACTGTTTCATATTTACCCTTTCATTTATTAAAATTTTATATTTTCTATAAGATAAATTACACTACATATTTATGATTTCACAAAGGAGCAATGGTGGAAAGTGTGGTGTAAATTTTGTCTTTGAAGAGTCCTATAATTTATGAGTATTCATATTTTCATTCATAAATATTTTAATAATTGTATTTAATATTTAATTAATTATATATTTTTAAATATTTTTATATAGTGTAAGGCAAAATGGTAATCCAACTTTGACGTTTGGATCTTCCGACTTTTAGTAATATATGATGATATAATTTATAGTTTGATATATTTTTGCATATTTTCTATATACATACACAAAATTTTTTTGGGGTCAATGGGTGCTCGAGCAACCGAAATTCTCCACGTAGATCCGCCCCTATAAAGCAGATACATCTAATTATGTGTATCTAAATATCTAATGTAACTAAAACACATTAATACAGGAGTAAATCATGTATTCTTCATGAATTTTGAATTTATTCTATGAAAATTCAAATTTTTAAAATTTCCTCCCCTTTTTGTTTTGAGCATCAGAAATCTTTTTCAGATGCATATACACTTTATCATATAAATGAATTTTGGGTTAGCAAATCTGCATTTTATTCATCTTCCAGCAAAAGTATACAATGATTTGAGAGTGACTTACTGTTGGGTGGATCCTTCCAACTGGAAGGTCCACATGTTTTGATAGGTCAACAATGACTGCCAAGTTGCAGAAATCAAATTGGTAGGCAATTTGATTTTTACACGGTTGAAATCAAATTGCCAATTTGATTTCCTTTTTTCATGTCAACAAAGTAGGCTATAATTTGCCTATATAAGGAGCATTTGCTCCTTAACTTAGACAAGATTCAGAGAAAGAAAAGAGAGAAAAAAGAGAGAAAACCACATAATAAATAAATAAATATTGTGTATTTATTTATTATGTGAGGTATACCATAGACTATAAAATAAAATAGTCTGTGAAGAAAAATTAGAGTGTGTGCTTAGGAAATATTCTTTCCTAAAAGAAATAGTGTGTCACTATTTTTGGTATCTTTCTTTGATAAGCCTACTATTTGTAATAGTAGAAGAGAGTAGCCTACTATTTGTAATAGTAGAGAAAATTGTACACTTATACCTACT
>JAPFFP010000080.1:5385203-5407138 GCA_026153255.1 Solanum medicagineum
ATAGAAGTAGAGAGGCTGTTTCCTATAACCCTCAACTCAAATCCCAAAGGCAGAGTACCTAGATATGGCAAAAGAAAATCAAGCTTTAGTTTTTGGTTCTCCAGGAAAATTCGTATGTATTAAAGTTTGCATTGCCTCAAAGTGAAATAGGCAACTTTTGGTGGAAGACACAATATTAGTGTATTAGCCTGTTTGTTGATATTCTAGATTGGATCGTACAAATGCAACTCACAATCCTCCAAAAGAACTTTGCAGCTCTGATTGTCAGAAGACAAATGTCCTTTAAAGATTTTCTCTTTCTTTGTTTTCTTGGTCTGCTTTGACGAAGCTCTACTGTGAGGATGACTAGCGTTAGGTAGTGGAGCCTGATAATATAGTTTTAGATGCTACTATTTATTCTCCGTGTATACTTGTATTCTGTGTAATTGTAAATATCCGAACATCATTAATATATATAGTCTTATCGCCGTGGAGTTTACCCATTGGGCGTTACCACGAAATATTTCTCTCTCTAAACATTTTCCTCTGCCTTCTCTAACCTCTCTCTAAAGAAGAACACAAGTTCTTCCATCTTCATCTTCTTCTTCCTCCTGCAGATTTGCAGATTCAAATTTCCGAACAACTAGCACTTAGAATTTGTTTAAATATAATTTGCAGTAATCATTTTCTTTGTCATTTCTGATTTTGCTTATTTCGATAGGAAGGGGTCCCGTCTTGGGCATGACACTGTAGTGGATGGCATGATGAAAGATGGACTCTGGGATGTCTATAATGATTTTGGTATGGGTGTCTGTGCAGAACTATGTGCTGATCAGTATAAAATTACAAGAGACGAGCAGGTAATATCTGCTGCTTCCTCAAGTTTTTGATATTTGTTAAAAGATTGCAGTCGGCATTCCTCTCACTTTCTGCCTGTTGACCTTGTCCATTCGTCCAATGTCTATGTGTTGGTTTCTTGACTTGGAAATCACCTGTGACCTTTCCATTTAACTGTTTAATAAAGTTCCACCACCCGTTTGTGTAGGATCTTACTTTTTAGTGTATTTCTTATATGGGGAGTTTTTCCCAAATAAATGAAAGTATTATTTTAACATAAGAAAGTTTCTCGACCCGTCAAAAAGACAAGCTTGTAGATCTCTTATTATTAACTTCTTTCTTGTGTGGGTTCTTGCTTCCTGTTTTCTTACTTCTTCTGTGGGAAGTAGCTGAATGTTTTAATGTAAAGCTTAGAGCTGTTTATTTTCTGGAAACAAGGCCTTGAAAATCCTGAAAATAAACATAGTTTTCGACAAGATTGTCTATTGAAGTTTCTAGTGGTGATTTGTCTTCACATTTTTATGTAGGATTCTTATGCTATTCAAAGCTTTGAGCGAGGAATTGCTGCACAACGTAGTGGTGCATTTGCTTGGGAAATAGTACCGGTGAGATTCTACATTTTTTCTTAGGTGTAAAATGATACTGTAGAAAGGTTGAGGGTCCAGATTAAAATTTTGATGCTCATGCAGGTAGAAATTTCTGGTGGAAGAGGAAGACCATCTAGGGTTGTTGATAAAGATGATGGTTTAATACAGGTGAATCAACGAACTAATGTATAGTACTTGAGATTTATGTACTTGTGTTTTGGTTTCCGTGTAAGATTATCTCAACGAACTAGTGTATAGTCCTTGAGATTTATGTATTTGTTTTTTGGTTTCCGTGTGAGATTATCTTTTGGTAGATCAATTATCTTTCGATACATTATAAATTCTATCTGTCCATGCTTGGTTACCAAGTTGTGAATTGAATTGATACCTTGATCTGCGGAGTTGCTTATTTTTACCTAGCAACACGTTGAACTTCTTTCATCTTTCTTTTGTCTTTTTTTTTTTGGTAGTTTGATGCCTCCAAACTGAGAAAGCTTAGACCAAGTTTCAAGGATGGAGGTACTGTTACGGCAGGCAATGCTTCCATTATAAGGTACTCTATGTCTGTCTCTTTTTCTCTGCCTTAGCACATGTACATGTGCTTCGGCAGACAAATTTCTTTTCATGCATTTGTTATAGCATCTTTGAAACATATGATAGCAATAAGAACCTGTTCCTAGAGTTCCTTTAGTATTTTTTGTGACACGGTTCTGTGTTTTCCGCTACCTGATGTAGAAAGTAGGCTGGTTTGCTTTATTTTGACCTTTTGAATGTTGTAAATCTAGTGATGGCGCTGCAGCGTTAGTTCTGGTAAGTGGACAAAAGGCACTTGAACTTGGATTGCAAGTAATCGGTAGGATCAGAGGATTTGCAGATGCAGCTCAGGTAGAAGAGAGTTTCTTTTTTTGTTGTCTTTTTTTTACAACTTAACCCAACTTGTCTAACTAGATTTATGGGGCAGGCACCTGAATTATTTCCAACAGCTCCGGCTCTTGCCATACCAAAAGCAATTAAGAATTCTGGCCTCGACTCATCTCAAATTGATTATTATGAAATAAACGAAGCGTTCTCTGTAAGGATCTGTACTATTGCCTTCTTGACTATTTTTTCTCGTGTGACTATAATTTATCATGTTTCCTTTGCAGGTCGTGGCTCTGGCCAACCAAAGACTTCTCAATCTTAATTCGGTTAGCTTCTCATTTCGATGCACATTGGATGCTTGCATAGTGAAACATCGTGGAAAATTTAGTTTCGATTAATAAAATTTTGATATCTAATCAATTCATCCAGTCCCCATCCTGTCTCTTTCTCAATCCTGGTATAATTACGTTCTCTGGTCACAGGGAAAACTTAATGCACACGGTGGAGCTGTGTCATTGGGACATCCTTTAGGGTGCAGTGGAGCTAGGATTCTGGTAACTCTTTTAGGGGTATGTTGACCACTTCTTCCTGTACCTATTAATCTTGAGCAGTCAGACGACCCTGTGCATAGCGGGGCTTAGTGCAACGGGCTACCCTCATAGATATTGATATATTGTTTTCATAATGGGCAACTGAATAGGATCCACACAAAGTAGCTGCTTTTAACACCAGAGTAACTATGTTTCAGGTATTGAAGCAAAAAAATGGGAAGTTTGGTGTTGCGGGAGTCTGTAACGGGGGAGGAGGCGCATCTGCCCTCGTTGTAGAGCTCATGTAAGTCCTTTTTTCTGTGAAGTTCAAGAATCATTCGCATTTCCTCCATTTGAAATTTCTCGGACAACTTTGTTCATCTATTTATCATCCATTTGACTACCAATGGTTTTGATATATAGTCATTTTCCTCTCTGTTCATATTGGATTTAAATTCTAGTTGTGACATATATGATCTCTTCTGATTCGGAAAACTTCGTCATATTTTCTAAAAGGCATATTATATAAACAGACACTCAAATTTTGGCCTCAACTGACAATCAAACACTCTTAACTTTGAGTATACACCTGTACATCTTTCCTCGTCTCCATTGTGTCAGCGAGTACTCCAACATACAATGATCATTTAGACGCTTCTACTCGTCTCCACTGTGTCAGTGAACAGTCCAACATACAATGATCATATAGATACCTCTAGAAGTTATGTGTCATGTCAGCTCAGGGTTCCACGAGACACAGTGAAGATGAGTTTGGGTGTTTAGTTGCCAGTTGAGATCAAGTTGGCAGTGCTTACTTGCTAGTTGAGGCCAAGTTTGTGTACCTGTTTATACATTATGCCCCTTCCTAATTCAAAAGATCTCGAGTTTAAGTCGTTCATAGAATCTGAACTGTAAATCGACTCCATATAAGTATTGCATTTGATACAGAGTCGCGTCATTTCTAACTACATTGTGTTTGCATATTGCAGGCCTGTAGGGATGGTGGCGCGTTCCTCGCTTTGAAACTTCTCTGCACTTCCGCGCCAACAATAACAAGACATTTAAATCTTCTGCTCGATTGTCGAAAACTGTATAAGCAATGGTTTAAGGGTTCAAACTTATATATACTGACAGTATAAACGTTTTATAGGATACTACTAGTATTTCAACTTCTTATAGCTAGTTATTTGCTGTATGTCACTAGTTATATAGTGCCTATAATAAAATTAAAAAAAATACATCAAATCTCTTTATTGTATTTTATTTTAAATAATTGCGAAGTAAATATAAATGTGAGTTCCAAATAGGTTTAAATTTTTATTTATTTATTTATTTATTTTAATAGTTATTTAGTTATAGGATCAAAATAAACATTCTATTAAATTGGTCAATTAAATGATGGAACAACTAATTATTATGTTAAATTTATGAATATTCACGAGTAAAAGAATCAGAAGCGCATATTTTAATTAATTAAAATTAATATATTTAGTTAAATATTACAAGAACTAAAATCAAAATTAGACAAAATCAATAATAATATGAGAAATTTTTATATGATTATTTTCTTCTATTTAAATTGTAACTGGTTATTTTGAGTTTCTAATTTTTCGTTTAACATACATTTGGATGATGGGGAATAATCATGGTGTAATTACCAGCATATTTTTAACGCTTATTCCGCAAAAACCTCTAAAAAGCTCTTGGAAAATGAATTTTTATCACCAAAAAAACAGCAAATAAAAACACAAAAAATTAAATCACAAATATTTTAGACCTCATATGTTACACAAATGTTAGAAAATATTCTTATCTCATTTTAATATCTTTTCTTTTTAATCATAGTTTTTTAAGCATTTTCTTGCAAATTGAAAAAGGGAAAATTGTGATTTCTTGATAATTTTGTTATACGCACATCAATGACTTGATAGCCATAGAGATCACAATTTCTTGAATCCTTGGCTTCTCTTTTATGAATAAGAAGTGAGTTTACTCTTTATATTTTCGCGCGTTGTATTTACAATACATGTTTATTAACTATATACAATATCTCTTGACTTGTTTGAGATTGAAACCTATGATCTTTTCGCGTTCAAGATCTTTTACGAATATCGATTCAATACTCTTAAAAATCAACATACTCCATAATTCAAACACATTTGCATGCAGAATTGTGATGATGTGCCAACGCTGCTTATGAAAAATTCTGCGAGCCCTTTTGAATACATGCATATTTCTTGTCTTTCAATTCATGTTACTGTCTATTGTTCCTTGTACCTCGATTATTGTATCATTTTGTTGTAATCTTTGTTATGTTATTACTATATGTTGTTTTTTGTCATTATCTTTTGTTTCTTGTACTTCTGTTACTTCTTTTTGACATTGTTTTCGCTTGTTTTTGCTTGAGTCAAGAGTCAAGGGTAAGGTTGCATACGTCCACCATCCCTAGACCCCACTTTATAGGACTAATGCATATGTTGTTACTTTTTTTCTCTTCTGGATACATGCATATTTCTTGTCCTACAATTTATGTTACTATCTGTTGTTCTTTGTACCTCAATTATCATATCGTTTTCTTGTAGTTTTCATTCTGTTTTTTTGTTATTATTTTTTGTTTCTTGTACTTTCGTTATTTCTTTTCGGGATTTTTTTTCCTTGAGTCAAGAGTCTATCAGAAACAACCTCTCCACCTTTGACGTAGGGGGTAATGTTTGCATACATCTACCATCCTCAGACCCCACTTTACAAGACTACACTATGTACGTTGTTGCTTCTCTTCCCTCAAAACAATAGACTCTCTTCGTCTAAAATATATGTATTATTTTATGCAGGATAAATCGAGATAATTAAGTTTCTAGAGACCAAATTATAGAAGCTCAAATGTTTGGATTCAGTATAAGAACAGGTAGGCAAAATGCCACAGGTTCACCAAGTTCAAAAACAGGATCTCCAGCATCAGCAGGAAGTACAGGTTCACCAAAGGCAGAAGTAGGTGAAATTGACACAAGAGCACCTTTTCAATCTGTTAGAGCTGCTGTTAGTTTGTTTGGGGATGCTGGTTCTTCACCTAAGACTAAACCAACCATTAAAAGATCAAAAACCATTGAAGAGGTATGCTATGCTTGTAAATGTTACGTTGTTCATACAGACGTGGATTCAGGATTTTCATTTCTTGAGTTTGATGAGTTCATAAGTCAGTGTATGAGTTTCTCTATCTCTATGAGGTGAGGTAGTAATAAGATCTGTGTATATTTTACCCTCCCCAAATCCCACTTATATGATTCCACTGGGTATGTTGTGGTTGAGTCATAAGTCAGAGTATGAGCCTCTCTATCTCTATGAGGTAGTGGGAAGGTCGCGTACTTTTTACCCTCTCCAAACCCCACTAGTGGGATTCCACTAGGTATGTTGTTGAGTTCATAAGTCTGGGTACGAGCCTCTCTATCTCTATGTGGTAGTGGTAATATCTGTGTACATTTTACCCTCTGCAGATCCCACTTGTGGATTTCGCTGGGTATATTGTTGTTGTTATTGTTGAGTTCGAGTTCATAAGTCAGAGTATGAGTCTCTGTATCTCTATGAGGTAGTGGTAAAGTTTGCGTACATTTTACCGTCTGCAGATCCACTTATGGATTCCGCTGGGTATGTTGTTGTTGTTATTGTTGAGTTTGAGTTCATAAGTCAGAGTATGAGCCTCTCTATCTCTATGAGGTAGTGGTAAGGTTTGTGTACATTTTATTCTCCCCAGACCTCACTTGTGGGATTTCACTGGATATGTTGTTGTTGTTGTTGAGTTCGACCAGTTCATAAATCGAGTCAAAGCTACTGGATTTATATGAATCTACAACATATTACTTTACCTCTATATTCGTGTTCATATGTTGAATTCAGCATCTAGAATCAATGGATTCAAAAAATATGTGGTTGTTAGTGTATAACAGTGACGGAGCCAAAATTTTAATAAAGAGATTTATGTCTATGACTTGAAGCTATTTTAAAACAACCTTTACCATATTAAAATATTATTACCTTATGTCAAAGGAGATTCAACGGTTTATATATGACAAACAAATTTGTTTTTATCTGAGTTGCTTAGACTCTCCAAAAATGTCACTATATTCGTGCCAGATCCTTAAAAAATACACTATTTTTGAAAAATCCGACATACACCCGTCAATATTTCTGAAGAGTCCAAGCGACATAGGTTTTTGTCGTATGTGTGAACATCCACCCCTAATGCATAGATAGATAATAGAGAAAAAAACATTTGACTTTTGAGTTTATGATAAGAATCTAAAGGTTGCGCCCATGAATCCGTTTTTTTGTATATTAGGACTTAGTAATGTTTTCTTTTTGCATGTGAATGCATTGTGTTGTTCGGACTTTTCAAAAATGTTGATGCACTAGTGCGCAGAGTTCAATTACCATATACTAACAACTTGTTTTTTCTCCTTCTCAGAGGGTGCTAGAGAAGGAAAGTAGGCTTCATTTGGCCTTAAGAGAACTAGACAGCTTTAAAGAACAGATAAGAAGTACAGAAACAACAAAAACTCATGCTCTTCGCGATCTCGAAAAGGCTAAAAGAACACTCCAAGAACTCACAGGGAAGCTGGAGACACTATGCGAAACGAAGCAAGCAGCCATTGAGGCGACAGAGGCAGCAAAGGCTCGAGCCATCGAGCTCGAAGAAGAGAAATCAAATAAATCTGTAGTAGGCACTGATGCTTGGAAACAGAATGTTGAAGCTGAAAGAGAACAGTATAGAACATCTTCAGGTGAACTTAACTCCGCGAAACAAGAGCTTACAAACCTCCGTCAGGACTTTGACGCCGCCCTGGAGGCTAAATTAGTCGCCTTTCAAGACGCTGCAGACGCACAGCACAATGTGGCTATCAATAGAGAGAGGCTAGATAAGCTCTCGAAAGAAGTCAATACTTTACGCGAAACGTTAGGACAAGTAAAAGCTGCATCCCTCCAAGCACAGAACGAGCACGAAAAGCTTCTTCAAGATAAACAACTTCACTTAGATTCACTCAGAACAGCTAAAGAACAAGCAGACGAGAGAATCAGGGCGCTCAAAGAGGGCCCTGACTCTCAACTAGTAACAGAAAACCTCGTTGAGAAACTCGAGGTAACCAACGAGGCAATCCATGTCCTACAAGAACAACTCAATAAGGTCCGAGACATGGATATGGATGCGTATAACAAAGCAAATGAAGAGCTAAACACTACAAACAACACATTGAAAGAGATACTCGAGGAGGAAACTTCCCTCCGTGGCATCGTTGAGTCCCTTAAACAAGAAGCAGAACGCGTGAAAGGCGAGCTTAAAGACCTCAACAAGAAAGCAGAGGAAACAGAATCCCTTGTTGAAAAGCTAAAACTAGAGCTCGAAAACAGCAAGAAAGAACTTGAAACAAGCATTTCAGCAAAAACACAAGCAGAAGGAGATTCAAATGATTTACCTACAAGAATCCAACAGCTAACATCCGAGGCGATTCAATACATAAACGAAGCAAACGAGATGAAGAAGAACACCGAGTTACTCAAACAAGACGCGAAATCAGCACAAGAAACAACCAAAGAGACAGAGAAAAAGCTAAAAATCGCGCTAGAAGAGGCTGAAGAAGCAAAAGCAGCAGAGAAACTCGCGAACCTTAAAATACACCATCAATCAATAACAACAACAGATCATGATCATGACAATGACGATAAACGTTCAACATCAGAATTGTCTAAAGGGAAGATAAGACTATCAGTTGAGGAATTCGAGGCGTTGAAACGTAAAGTTGAGGTAATCAAGAATGATGCTGACATAAAAGTTGCAACTGTGATGGCACAAGTTGAGACAATCAATGCCAATGAAAAACAAGCAAGAGAAAAACTCGAGGGATTGTTGAAAGAGAAAGACGATATCGAAAATGCAACACAAGAAGCATTGAAAACTAAAGAAATGGCAGAAGCAGCAAAATTGATTGTCGAAGGAGAATTACAGAAATGGAGACAAAAGGAACAAGAAGAGGAAGAAATTGGAGAATAATGTAATAAAATAAAATAAAATAAAAACTATAGTGCAAAAGTGGGAATTTTTTTAAATTTAATTTGGTATAATGTTTGTATGTATGATTTTTTTTTTTAATTTTTATTATTGAGGACATTCAAATGTGTAGAATCTGTATGAATATCTTTACTTTAGAAAGCGAAAAAAAAAAAAAACACTTTGTTCATCTTGGTTTCATGTAATTGTATGGTTTGTCTTATAGCTAAATTTTAGAAAATTTAAGCTTAAATTTCTTGCATTGGACTAGCCGATTTCTTTCCATTTGTTTATGTCTCGATGGACAGAGTATTCGATACATGTGCTGATAGAGGTAGAAGATATGTGGTGCGATTGGCAGACAACGGTAGAAATAGAATTTTCACTAATGAGGTTCAGAATTTTCACTAATAAGGTTCATCATCAACGATGTATACATTTTTTAAAAAAAAAACAGATAGTCTTATATATATATATATATAGCACGAGTTTTACTGTGGAGAAATTTCGTACAAAACCCTTTCCGTCCTTCTAGCGCAGGACCGGAGCCAACATACATTGAGGGAGAAAAATTACATTATTTATACAAGGTTAAAATAATTTTTTGTGTATATATAATAGAGATCAAACCCCTTTCTGCTAGTTGGTGTGTTTACTTTTATAAATTTTGAACCCCTCAATTAAGATTCTGACTCCATCACTTTTCTAATATTGGCCCTAGTACAATTATCCTTGTCCAAGTCGCCGAAAATTACATTAGTATATAAAAAAAAATTTAACTTCTATTCCTATATATAATATGTTAAATCTTCTTATATTATTTTGTATGTTTACTTATTTATATTTTAAATCATTTTAACAAGAAAATTTAATTGAGATGCATGCATATAGCCACCATTATCAAAGAATACTAGGAGTAATAATACTTGCTAATTATACATTGATCAATAAAGGAAATTAATATGCAAGGTCTTCTTGATCATTTCCTATTTAAATAATTTAGTCAAAATAGTTATAAAAATTTCAACTTATTTTACTTAATACATAAAATACTCTCCTTCCATCTCAATTTATGTGATGGTGTTCGTATTTCGACAACCAACAAAATTTTCCTTTAATCACAATTTTTTAATATTAAATATTTTAATTATTATGCCTTATAGTAATTTTTACATATATATTTGAATCACGATAAAAAAAAATATTTCTCAAAATTAAAATTATGACACGTGAATTAAGATAAAAAAAATATAATATTATATGTAAAATGCATTGACTTTGGACAATTTCATTGGTTGAAGATGCTAATACGTATATTCGCATATTCTTGTACAAGTCTCTATTAGAGAATAACATCCCAACACTTTTTAAAAAATAAAATAATTAAAAATTAATCATAACATCATTCATATTCATTTGATTTATTAAAATGAAAATTAATAAATATTTTATTTTTATTCTACCAAATATGCATATTTTTGTATGCTTAGGTTGGTTTAGTTGAATCCTCTTCGTTAAAAATAGCACATTATATATTAATTATAAAGGTAGAAAACTTTTTTAAAAATCTAATTTAGTGGCAGAGGTCGAATTTTTATTGAGGAATTAAAAAATTACTAAGTTAATGTACAGTAGTCAAGGAAATCAAACATTTAATATTCATATATTAAAAATATTACTTATTTTTATGTTCAGTATAATTTTTCGCCAAGAAGAATTGAGATAAGCTTCTTTCCATCCCCTAGCTTTGCCCATTATCACATTGAGAGTCCCTTGATGGAGTAGAATATATTTTAGACATTATAACCGACGGGTTCAGTCGAACTCAGAAATTTTGACTCAGATCTTATATATGTTAACAAAATGTTATTATGTATGCAAACAACAACATATCAATGCAATTCCTCAAATAGGATCTGAAAGATGATAGAATATACAGAGACTTTACATTTATCTCTTTACAAGAGTTTGTTTATGGTAGACCCTTGACTCAAAGGAATGTAACCAATGTGGGGAAAATTCCATTTCATGCACACATTGAAATCTATTATGTATTCATGAATATTAAATTCTGAACCCAATAATTTAAATGGTCAGTAAATATAATGATATCCTTAATTCGTAAAATTCAATTCTTGAATCCGCCTTAGACTTATAATTCCAAAAGAAGAATTATTTTATAGTTGCTTCCTTCATTAGTTTTATCTTCTATATAAAAATGTCTCACTTAGTAACAACTTTTCCCTATACTTGTCTATGTTTTGTCCAAACATCATAAATCATATAGAAGCAAGTAAGAAAGGACAAACGCAATCATTAATTCCCTCTTGGGGTTTTGATAATATTAATTTTCAAGAAGAAAAAACAATGAAAGAAATCAATAACAACAATTGGATCAATGAGATTGAAGAAGAAGAGGAGAATATTTATAATTCTACAAGTGATTTGTTTGAAATTGATCATCATGGTGGTGAAGTGGAAGGAAGTTTATTTTCCTTTGACTTTCACAATCATGAGGTAAATGATGTTGTTTATGTTGTTGTTTGGAACAAGAATGTTAGCCAAGAGGAATCAAGCATGGATGCTTTGCTTTGGACTCTTAATCATGTTGTGGTTGATCCAAATTCTACTATTGTTTTCCTCATTCATATATTTCCTCAAACCAACTTCATCCCTACTCCTTGTAAGTTCTATCTCTCTCTCTCTCTCTCACACACACACAAAGATGCATAAGAAAAACCATATTCGAGAAGAGACTGATATTTGTGTTGTATCTTGGTTCTGGTTTCATCATTCTTGTTATTTTTTTGAGTCGAGAATCTATCAAAAGCAGTTTTTTCTGCCTTTCATTTGTGGAACTATACTAGATATGTTGTCGTTGCTGCGATTTTTATAGTTTAATGCTTTAGTTGTAGGAGGATTTGGCCACTTTGATTAAGGGGCTACTTGGTTTATTCATAATTTCAACCTTGTCGCTTATCTTCTTTAGTTTGTTATACTCTATGAAGAACTAAGTTGCTCGGACTCCCCAAAAATGTTGTCATGTTGAATCCTTCAAAAATACACTATTTTTGGAGGATGCGACATGCACACGTCGACATTTTTGAAGAGTTTGAGCAACATAGATGAAGACACTAAATTTTATGAAGCTTATTTTGTGATGAATCGACAGTGGGAATGATTCCAATAGGCCAAGTGAATGAAGAGCAAAAAGAGAACTACATGACTAAAGAAAGAAGCAAGAGGAGGCAGTTCCTTCAAAAGTTTGTTGACATTTGCTCTGCTTCCAAGGTGCACATACTGATCACTCTTCATCGAAAAATTATATTGTCATTAAGATGAAGAATTATATTGTCATTATAACCACTTTTTTGCCTCTCTGAGATAGAGTAAGACCTACATACATCTATCTTCGTCTTGCCCCACTTCTGAAATTTCACGGAATATAATATTGTTGTACACATATATATTAATCTTGAACACTCTTCATTTTCAACAGGTTAAAGTGGACACTATACTTATTGAGAGTGACATGGAAGTCAAAGCTATACTGAACCTCATCCCAATATGCAACATAAGAAAGCTAATTCTTGGAACTTGTAAAGGCAATCTCAAGTATGAGCTAAAAAACCAACACCTTTTTAACTTCTCCATCAGTTTTCAGCTGTCATCTTCCTAATCTTGTTACATGAATTCTGATAGGAAACTGAAGTCAAGAAGAGGTAACGGAATGACAGACGAGATATTACAAAATGCGCCAGAGTTCTGTGAGGTTAAGATCATATGTGAAGGCAAGGAAGTTGTTGAGCTGCAGATGTTTGAATCGCCTTCTCTACGATACTCCGGTAGCAGCCCAAAGTCCATTGAAGGCCAGATCCAAAATCAGAATCAACAAGTCAAGAATGATCAATCCATTGGATGTGGAGGATGTTTCAGAGCCAAGGTCATGTCTTAGATATCATATAGTTCATACTGTCCTACCTCAAGGACTTGAAGGATGTATGTTTCAATCACCAAATAACTGGTTTTCACAAGAATGTTCCCTCTTCATCATACCATTAACCATATATTACATGTTACTATTGACAATTATCGTACGTACAAGAAGTAATAAGCGTACTCAGTGTAATCCCACAAGTGGTGTCTAAAAAGGTAGAGTGGACGCAGACTTTATCGCTACCTCGTAAAGGTAGAGAGGCCGTTTTTGACAGACCCTGACTAATAAAGAAGCAAGTGGCAGAAGATACTCCTTTACTTCTGAAAGAGCCAAAAAGCAAATATTACACAGGAGAAAGAAAAATGTAGCAAAATTTACTGTGGTCTAAATGCCTTGGAAATACACAGAACATCCAAAAGTAAGGTTGTTGCATAAGTTAAAAGATAAGATTGAATCTAAACATTCTCACACTGTACTGTACCTTTGGGAGGGAATACAAATTCTAGGCAGCATCGAAAAACAATATACATCGAACAATCATCTTGCTTAACTTGGTCATTTGGCCAAAAACAGTTTCCTGTTCATGGCAATGACATCTCACATGAGGCCACACACTGATTTTGAGTAATCCAATTGCATACTTATAAAACTCCTTGTATTGGAATACACTCGCCTTTTACAGTTTACACATCCTTGTAAGTATGGAGACTGAAAATGGGAGGCAGTCGGCTACAGCTTGAAGCAGGTACAGATTCACAAACAATAAAGTCTAACACCATTATGGACAGAGACAACAGGACCCTGATCATATACCATAATCACTGAATTCAAGATTTGTTGTCCACCAATTCAGAAAAATTACCAGTAGGAGCTAATAATTACTAGAAGAAATCAAATTCGAGGTAGTTATCAGAACCCTTTTGGCTGGGAGCTACTGCTGCCTGAACAGTCTTTTGATTGGTAGATGGCGCTGGGATTGCTAATCTCTCAAATTCAACTGGTTTAGGCACCTCGGGAGGGCTAGCACAGCGTATTAGTGCCCAATTAACCCCTTCAAAGAAAGGATGTTGTTTTATCTCAGTTGCCCCTCTTTTGTATGCCAATCTGTTCTGTGGTTCTTTTATGAGTAAACCCCTAATCAGATCCCTTGCTGCAAAACTAACAACTGGTGATTCCGGAAATCTAAGAGGTTGCCCGACTACATTGAATAATGTAGCTCGGTTACCAGATCCTTTAAATGGAGTTTTACCAAACAAAAGTTCGTAGAGAAAGATCCCGAAAGTCCACCAATCTACTGCACTTCCATGACCTTCACCTTTGATAATCTCTGGTGCCAAGTATTCGTGAGTTCCCACAAATGACATAGAGCGAGCACTAGTAGGTTCCGCCATGAGCTCTGGTAATGGGCTAACTTGGTTACCTATATCATTTTTGGGTTTCCGATCCTTCTTGGACTTGCTGGAAAAGATGCGGCGAGAAAAGCATGTTGTAGGAACGACACATGATGGTTGAATGCAGGAAGGCTCAATGCACGCCGGCTGGACACAGTATCCAGAGTTCTTCCTGAGAGGCTCCGACTCCAGGGAAGATGTCTTGACTAGCGTGGGGCTAAAAGAACAACAAAGTGACAGATCAAAGTCCGAAAGCATTATATGTCCATCTTCTCTGACAAGGACGTTCTCAGGCTTAAGGTCGCGGTAGATAATCCCAAGCATATGGAGATATTCTAGAGCTAGAAGGACCTCAGCAACATAAAATCTGAAAACAGAGGAAGTTAACCGTCAGTAAATAGACCAGGTCAATGAGACGCTTCATGTAGTAAAAATTTAGCTTCTTCACAAAGGAAGCAGTAGACCTAGACCATATTTTGTTAGCTAAACTTTCATTCTAGTTGGACCACAGGACAATTTGTTTGCCAAATGGAACACTGAAAATTCATTTCTAACCTCTAGACCGAATCCTTGGAATATGCAAACCTGAATATGCGGACTTAGTAATACGCTCCTCATATATTCAAAAACAAAATGCCAGTCCCACTTAATTATTCAGCATTAAGCAGTTGCTTATTAGATCCGAATACTGTTATGTCAGAGAGCTAAAACAATGAATTGCTGCCCAACCAAGTGAGCTACTACTATGCAACAATAAATATGATTTTAGGTTACAATGGAAGTGATTTCACATAGAAAAAACTGTTGTGACATAGAAGATGTCCAAGAAAAGGGGCAAGAATCCACCAAACTCCATAAAGCGAAAGAGGGGGAGGAAGTTTGGCAACTTGGTGGAGAGGGAAAAATTGATGAGAAGTCCAAATGAGAAAAATAAATGACATCACAGACACTGGATTTTACTCGGGAAATGCAAATCGAGAACCACGACATTCTCAAAGTGAAAGATGCTCCTAGAACCATGATAAGCAGGTAGGCTTCCAAAAACATTTAAAGGCCTTGTGCGACATCACTCATTCGAAGTGCATTTGGCCATATAGTATGCATACTCCTACAGCTGTAAAGTATTATCGTAGGAACTGAAAACAGAAACTGCTAACTTATTGCCTAAACTTCAGTCTGATATTCAGGTCTGCAAACCAGAAGATCTCGAGGAAACAACTAAATGGCACTTCCAAGTAAGAACCTTCTCAATTGTGGATATCCTATAGAAATTACTAAAACGATGATCTTGTAGAAAGCAGGAAAGTAACATGAAACTCAGAAAGTATCAGTAGAAAAATCATATTTGAAAGACTGGAAAGAGGTTATACTTCACTGCCTGTTCAGAAAAATGTTTCCCTGGCTGTCTCTGCCTAAGAGTATGCAGATCCCCTCCAGGACAGAATTCCATGACCAAACATGAAAACTTATCAGTCTCGAAGTGGCTGTAAAGAGAGGGAAGAAAAGGATGATCAAGGGATTGTAAAATTTCTCTTTCAGTCTGGGCACGAAGAAGCTTCTTGCGGCTAGCTAAAGATGCTTTATCCATGACTTTCATAGCAAAGTAACACTTGGTTCCACTCAGTTCAGCCAAGTAAACACTTCCAATATCTCCACAGCCCAACCTTTTCAGCAGTCTGAAATGGCTCAAACCTAAGCTACCATCTTTCGACCGGACAGCTTGGATAGCTTCCCATCTCACATCATTTGTTTTGTGGGGTTTGTTTATACTGCTGCTAAAACTGCTAAAGGTGCTTTCATCACTCACATCAGTGCTGGTGCTTCCTCTACACATGCTGCTCTTTCCACTCTCAGCAAGATCAGCAGGATCACTTATCTTGCCACTTCCACTATTTTTGGCTAGACTATTATTACCATCGCTGACTTTTGCAGACACTGAACTGTTCTTTCCACTAGTTTGCTCAGAAATTTTCTTTTCATGATCAGTAAAAGACTCAAGTGAGCTTCTAGTTCCATTTACTTCATGTTTCCCAGGTGTCGACACATTCTGAATATCAGTGCGAGCACTTTCAGATTTATCAATTGACAGATCATTAGACCCCTTTTGATACTTCTTATTCTTTCGGACCCCGTCCGCATCATGTGTTGTAATTTTGCCAGATTCAGGCAATTTATCCGAAAGACCAAGGCTAAGTTCGTTCATTTTTGACACCTGTGTAAGAAAGGAGCTAGTGTCATTTGTTTCTGCTGTCTGTCGAGCTCCAACATGTTTTTGTTTCGGTTCAAAGGGAGCTCTAGCACCAACATTTGAAGCCATCAGTAACACAATAACAGAGATGAATAAGTTACAAAGAACAGCACATTCTTCCTTCAGCCATTCCAATTGCCATCATCCTGCTCTAAGATTTACAGATCTACCTCACGAATCTGCCAGCCAGACAAAAAATTACCCATTAAAACAAGAATTACAAGGTCTAAACATTTGTTCAGATAATCTCTTCTTGAAGATAATTCAATGCGTCACTTTCAATGGAAAAACAGGTGAGGGAAATAGCATTTTACTTGACCACAACAACAACAATATGTCTCAGTCGTTAGTCCCAAACAAGTCGAGGTCGACTATATGAATCCTCAGTCAATTTAACCATTTTACTTAGACCAATAAACAAAAGTTCTTGAGCTATGATCAGATAAGACTGGATCATACCCCAAAGTAAGTAATAAACTAAAGTACTGCTTTGCATTCATTTGGAAGGATGTATTAGAAAATCTAATACATGTAGTAGTCATGGTATTATTTAATCCTTTATTTGGTAGGATTTTCAGTCTATGAAATGTATAACTAACAAACGAAGATATAAGTAATACAAGGGCTATTATAGCATGACTAAGCATGGTTTAAGACAGAACTTCCCTTAATAAACCGAATCAAACAATGAATAAGAAATAATCCTAGCATAACCAATCTCACTGTCACTATATACCCTACCTAACGACCCCATATTATTTAAATATCCCTGCTCCAAAACAAATCAAAAACTCAATCCCTGGGACTATGTACAAGATCTAATTCTCTATTAGCCTCAAGCAAATTTGCATGTAGAATCTTATAAACTCTATTTAGAACTGAATAAACTGATAGCTACAAACAGATGTAGAGTAAGTGAACAACCAGAACTCAACCATCTAAAATACAACAACATACTTAGTATAATCGCACAAGTGGGGTCTGGCAAGGATAGCGTATAGAAAAATACCCCCTGCCCCCCTACCTTATGAGGGTAAAGAGACTGATTCCGATAGACCCTCAGCTAACCATAACTCACCATTCTAAACACAGCTTACATTACTTTAAAGCTTATACAACACCATACATGTACTTTACATCGATAAAATCCACCACCACCACCACCCCAAAAAAAAGGGGGAAAACATATATTTAACAAGAAACACAATTAACCTTAACACATAAAAGTAAATCAAGACAGATACAGCAACCCCATAGTTAAACATAAGGAATTAGATTCATCACACACAAATACAGTGAACATGATTAAGGGTTAATTAACTAAAAATCAGATCTTGATCTCAAGATTAAATTTTTAAGCAAATCCCAAATCAGATCCTTAATGAAAACAACAACCCAAGTGCCAAAACTGAATCTTGAAGCAAGCCATGAAGATTACAAGACCAAAATAAGTACCTGAATTACACCTTGGAAACCCAAATTGAAATCTCAGCTTAAACTCTGAACAAAAAAAAGCTACATAAGAGAAACAATTGCTCTTTGTAGACTCCACCAGAGTACTGTAGCAGCAGCAGCACAGTGTGAGAGAGAAGAAAGAGAGATGCTTTGGACTTATCATGCAAATGAGGAAGAAGAGGGGTCAACAAATGATAAAGCAAAAGAGACTACCTTTTGTTTTCCCTTTTTTCTTAATGAAGGGAACTTATTTAATTTTATTAGAAAAAAAAAAGGAATTTGGGGTTATTTTTAATTATTGTATAATTAACTTATGATAATGAAACAAAAAAAAATTCAAAAAATTTGTGAGTCAAAGTAGATGTTTATAAAGGCAAAGTCAAAATTTAAAAGCTAATGAATTTGAGATTTTAGACCTTTTTGTGTTAGTGAAATCTAGTTGAGTACTAATAATTTATGACCTACATGTTAAATATATTTTTATTAATATAAATATCAAATTTTGATTAAAATCATTAAATTCAATCGAATTTATATTTCAAAAGTTAGCTCCGTTCATGTATGTTCAGGTGCTTAATCGAGCATATTATAATTTTAAGAAGGGAATTATTTAATCTTCTTCTCTATTATCGATGAGAAAA
The DNA here is from genome assembly GCA_026153255.1 of Solanum medicagineum. NCBI lineage: Eukaryota > Viridiplantae > Streptophyta > Magnoliopsida > Solanales > Solanaceae > Solanum > Solanum medicagineum. Next base: position 5,403,707 of record JAPFFP010000080.1, read on the forward strand.
TCTGTAACTGATACATTTTGAATTTATAACAGAAACAATAATTACATACTCAGTGCAATCTCATAAATAGGGTCTGCTGAGGGTAAAATGTAAACAGATCTTACCACTACTTCGTAGAGATAGAAAGGATGTTTCCAAAAGACGTTCATCTCAAGAATATCACCCTCAAAAGCAAAAAATACTAGATATGAACAAAACGACTAGAGTGAAAATCAAATGATAATATATATAAAGACAATAAAAGTAATAAAAATAAATGACGGACAATAATTACACAATATATAAAGACACAACTCACGCTACTAACGTACTATATCATGAGGTTAGACATCATCCTACACCACTAGTCATCTAACATTCTACCCTAGTACGCGACTTCCACTCATTTTTATCTAAAATTATGTTCTCGGTGATATAAATATACTTTAAATTTGTTTAAAATAAATTTTATTTTAGTGCAATAGCCTGCAAATTACACTGAAAAATAGATTATACTAGACAAGCTTCGTATAATAAACTCAAACCAAAAAAAATATGTCAAAATTTTGAATTTCTATCTTTTATTTTGGAGATCATCTGCTTAACTAACTCCTCGATAATTATTTAATTTTTATCAGGGAAAAAACCAAAGAAAAATTATTGGGTTATGTGCAATTTTTTTATTTTTTTTTATTTTTATTTTTTTGTGTGTGTGTGAGAGATACGATATTTGCATTAAATATTCTTTTACAAAAATGGGTCCAAACTTCAAAATCCAAGTCAGTCTCTTTGCTGTCTGCCATGCCCATTGACATCAATATGGTTGAAATAATGACATATATGCCCTTCTCTACAAAATTTATACCACTACTTTATTATATGTACTTTTTTCGACCACGAAAATGCATCGAATATTGATCATCAAGTCTATAACGAACGAAGAATGTCATTAATGAAAATTTTCGATGGAGTTTGGAGAGGGTAGAATGTACGCAGACCTTAACATTATCTCATAGAAGTAGATAGGTTGTTTTTTGTGGACCCTCATCTCAAAACTCATAAGCAGAAAGAACCAAATATGACAAAAGGAAAGGGAAGGAACAAAAAGAGCGAATAATAATGAATAATATATGTAAAGATGATAAAACTAACGCATAATACGACAGGTAATGAGAGCACAAATTAGCCACCTAACCCTACCAATTAGCCTATTACCCTAATTCGCGACCTCCCCTTCTTTCTATCTAAGGTTATATCCTCAGTCAGATCAAGTTCCGCTATATCATATCTAATCACCTCCCCCAGTATTTCTTCGGCCTACCTCTACCCCTCCGTATAGCTCGCAAAACCAACCTCTCACACCTCCTAACTGGAGCATCGATACTCCTTCTTTGCACAAGTCCAAACCATCACAGTCTCGCTTTCCTCATTTTTTCAGTCACCGAGGCCACCTATTGATTAATTGTCTATTAAGGGCTAACGAAGGATGTCATTGAAACTCCGTAGACCTTTTAGTAGGTAAAGGAAAGAGAAATTAATTGGGTTGGAATTTCTGTTAAATGTCACAAATCTGTCTATATTGAATAATTAAATGTCTGGTTTTGATTTGTTATTATCCATGAATTTCCTCAACTGCATGGATGTGTATGTCCTAATCAAAACTACACGTGGTCCTTTTTGTACAATCATATTTTGCTACAATTTTCCACCACCACTAAAATTATTTATAATTTTTAAAAATTATGAATATCGAGGTAGACAAAATTAAAATGATTCATACATGTGAAGAAAAAATGTAGGAATGAGAGTTGGTTGTAGCAGAAGTCAACTATCTTAGACTGAAAGATAGCTACGAACGAGGGGGAGGCGAGTGGGATTAGACAAGACCTGACACCTACAGCTTACTAGAGACACGATCTTATAACAATGGTGGAGTTAGAATTCGAATTAAGGGGGTTTAAAATCTGAAAAAGTAAGCGCACGAATTAGTCAGAGGAGGTTCAACATCTAGTGTATATAAATAAAATTAATTTTAACTATGTATAAATAGTATAACTTTCCATCAAAAGAAATTCAGGTGAACCCCCTAGGCAACGAAATTATTTTTCTAGGCATAGTACTATTTATTGCTTCATTTTTTTTTTTTACATTTCATTTAATTACTTTATGTTTCTTGCGATCAAGTTTCAACAATGTAACTATTTTAAAACAAATTCAACAATATTTAATTGGGAACATCGTACACTATTTAATATTAGTGTTTGTTTGTTGTTAGTTGCACTTTGGTTGTCAACACCTTGGAAGATACTGAATTTGAGCGAGTTAAAATAAATCGAGTTAATAAAATGATCGATTATTAACTTGATTAAACATAAGTTTTTCATTTTTATCACAATTAGGTGATAAAATAATTACTTTGACTAGTGAATGTATTAGTTTTGCTGATTGTTTGAATGCGTAACTAGCCAAGTTTGTATATCATTATCGTATATGACTGTCAAAATAAATCCAAATGTAAGTAACTCGCTTAACTCATATATAATTTTATGAATTGGAATCAACATAATTTGAATTGGGTCAATCTCAACTTGTTCAAACGTTAATCTATTTTAAAATAATTTTTGATTAGGACCACTTTAATCTCTAAATTTAACTCATTTTAAAATTCTTTATTTACATCAATACAATATAAGTTCTCATATTAAATGTTTGAATTATACGGGCCGTAACATAAACACTCACTTTGAGAATGATACTAATGGGCTTAGTTCATGGCCCATGATTTGCTTTGTGCTCTTTCAAATTTCAAATCTCAAAAATTACAAAAATAAATTAATGAAATTAATTATATAGAATTTAGCATTGAATTGCTCGTAGCTAACAGAATTTTAAATAATCCTTCGATAATATGTCTTTAAATAAAATTAGCATGAATTTATTATTTATTATTCTTTCTCCTCCTCCTCTTCCTCCTCCTCCGACCGCGGAAGGTACAAGCATAGCCAACATTAGTGCAAAAGCAATAATAATTACTATAACATTGATTTTTAGAAATATTTGTCTTTTTTTTCCTTCATCGTAATTATAGGATTCTAGTGTTGAATATAATCACTTGTGAGATAAAATAGCAAATCTCAACAATTATATATAAAGTATAAATATAAAATTCTCATATATGAGTTTATTTTATTTTATTTATTTATTATTTTCTTTGTTGTGTATAATCTTCTATACTATATTAAAGTGCGAAAGTTCTTAATAATGCTGTTTGAACTCTTTGCCCTTCATTAAAGGCAAAATCGTCTTTTTACCATTCTTTTCAATTATTATATTAATATTTTAATTATATTATATTAAATATTGAATATAATAAAGTTTAAATGTAGAATATTTTCTTATTATGGTTAAATTCCTATTGAAAGAATCCCTTTTCAATGAAAATAGATTTGATCC
>JAPFFP010000080.1:5407238-5418790 GCA_026153255.1 Solanum medicagineum
TATATTGAAAACGAATTATGCATATAATATAAATAAATTATATTATGTATAAAAGTAATTTTGTATGCAATAAATATGTATTATAAGTGTGTTAAAATATATAGTAAACTTATTTTGATAAAAAAATCTACATTATGTATAAAAAATGAGTTATATATGTATTAAAATTATATAGTTATAAATGGTAAATATTTTTTAAATATGATATATATAGGTAAGTTCTCCTGCTATAAATAGAAGAATATGACGTTTTACGATTATATATAAATAGTTGAATCATCTGATCAAAAGAAATATTCTAGTATGTAACTCTTCAATTGAAATAGAGATATACCACAATAACAACATTTAGCGCAGTCCTACAAGTGAGGTCTGAAATAAAGATTCTTACATACACCAAGTTAGAAGAAGAAGTCGTGTCCGTCCCAGACATCTACACCCCAGACATCTACAACGTCCTCCTTTGATATTCCAACAAGGGAGAACTAAAAGGCTGACCCATTTGGTATCATTTCTTTGGTTACCCTATAATGGACAAGCAGCTTTTGCTGTTTGCAGAGAATGCTAAACATATCAATCTTAGATATACTTGAGCATGTCAGCTATGGAATTGGCATAGTATTCTGGTTTAACTTCTTTAGATAAATCTTGAAAGTCTGATTCATTCGTTACGCCTGCAAATCATAGAAGCAAGGAAAGGGTCAACTTTGCTCTTGTACTATCGGAGATTGTTCAGCTTTGGCCTCCGTTTGAGTTTGGTCTAATATTACCTTTGTCGTTAGGAAAAAAGTCTTGTTTTTGGCCTTGACATGTAACGGAGCTCCAACATGGATATGTGGAGTTCGTTCATTTCATGTTGGAGCTCTGTTAAAGGGAAGAGCAAATACGAGACAATTTGCTAACGAGAAGGGCAAAAAAGTGTAACAGATGGTAAAACGGAACAATTTTGGATAGTGCATGAGCAAATATGGACATTTTACCAAAACAAACGAGGAAATGGGAAGCATTCGTAGACCTGAAAATACAAGGAGAGTTCGACATCCAGCATTTTGTCCAAATAGAATATCGGTGTCCAATCTGTCACCCACCATGCACATCCTGGATGTGGTGATATTATACCTGTTGAATGAAAAACGACACAAATATTAAGTCGAAGAATCATAAAACTATGAAACCACCATACATTTCATCGATGATGGTGCTTTTTCAAACGTATCGTTCATAACTAGCTTTCTCAAATAGGTTGATATGCTAAGCTGCATATAGCTTTCTTACTTCTGCAATAGAAAATCCATCAGAAAAGTTGATGGCTTCCCAACTGTAATAGGCTCTTTTTGTGTTGTTCCCCATATTGCAGCAACCATACATCCGGCACCTACAGTCAAGCGAAAAGATCATTAGTAAAGTAGCAAGCTTTTCGCAGAATGCTCAAATGTAAAATCAATGTGAAATTTACCAGGCCATTCTTGAAGATCAGTTAAATGTCCCACCGCATCACGATTGGTCGCAATGAAAAGGCAACCAGGATTCTCACGGATGCAAAGAGTTCCATACCTACGCGCCGCCACAAATAATGCCATTTCAAGAATCAGCTCAGCAAATAGCAAAAATGCCAGATATGAATAAGCGAAAATATCCCTAACACTTAAAAAACTTGCCCGTACCTGGTGTATACACCAAATCAGACTAATTTACCATGGTTAAGTCATAAATTAAGGTGAAAATGAGCAATTCATTTACTATGGTTTAGTGATAAGAATGTATATGAAGACATGTCTCGTGTATTCATCAAGTCGGTGTAAACACAGGATGGGGGTAAATTTTTACCCAAATCAAGTATATCAAAAAAGGAGGCCTTAAAACAGACATACTGTAACTTGTAAAAGTTGATATATTGGTCAAGTCCAACGATAACAGCTCCAACCTGAAAATAGAAATAGCATAGTTTGCGGTCAATATACAATAATGGAAATAGAAACCATATTAGTTATAAGGAATGGTGTGCTTTACACTCTTATCATGCTCGAAGAGACAATTTGATTTCAGTTCAACGTTCTTCTTTCCATCTGCCTGCAAGATTGTCCGAATTCAGCTGCAAAATGGGGAGGGGGGACGGGGACTAAGAATATGAGAGCAAAGAGGATCACATACCGGGCCACCTAGTGCTGTAAAGCCAGCTTGCTCCAGTTCTTCCAGTATGCCTTCCTCGCCTATTACATAAACCTGCCAAATCAAGTTCAGGTATAACCGTTAGATTTGCAAGGACAATGAGTGAGGAAGTTAGAGAATAAGAAGTCACACTAGACTATGCTTCAACATGACCTCAACGTGGAATGCTTTTTTGGGAAATAACTGAAGATTTAAATCAAGGCGTGAAATCAAATTTTGGGCGGTGGAAAGAATTTGAATTCAGCTGCACACAACCCAACATCATCAAATACGATGAAAGCATGTGAATGAGAAAATTGGAAATCTATTGAAATTCATAAAAGAAACAAGCAGATTTATCAAGTTTTGGGCTTTGAGATGGAAACAACAAGACTATGATCCCTCGCTATAACAGATACGACATGAATACCTATGCAGACAATGAACAACAAACTCAGAAAATCGCAAATGCTGAAAGTGATTAAGTAAAATGGAAAAACACAAGCACATTGGCAACAGAATACTACATAATCCTTGGGATCTCAACTTTCGCCATTTACTGGTGATGCTATGTGTAGGTTTAATGGTGTTAACTAATGGCACTGGACTCTTCCAGTGTATATTAGGAAATTTGACTTTAAAAATCTGAAATCCGATAAGAAATTTCAGCTCATAAATCAAAATGCTTTTAGGTTGTGGAGCCTGACGTAATATTTTATATACTGTTAAATATTTAATGTACTGTTTAATGTAAGATACACATCTTTGCAGGGTAGAGAGGTTGTTTTAGATAGATACTCGGCTCAAAAAGAAAGCAAGGTCTTGAATACATGTTGTCTAAAACAGATTGCCCATTCTTAAATTGCACACTCGCCAAACAATTTGTTTCCTTTCCATCTCAAGTTACAAAATCAAGGGGGAAAAAAAAGAGAGCCTTTGAACCGACACGATAACTAACCTTCTTTTCTCTTGGAAAGTTGTTGACTTTCAGATACATTGCTGCAGCAAATGAAGACGAGAATATCTCATCCTGCAGAAACATATCTATAGTTTAGGTTTAAAAAGAATTTGATGAAATGTAGTTTTGGTATTTGCAGTACTAATAAAAACTAGAGACTAAAACCTCATTGACATTAACTCCAAGGGAATGGAACTTCTTGGCATATTGCTTTCTTGATTTTGTTGAGTTGTTTGTTACAAATACTAGCTTCTTACCCTGCATATTTACATCATATCAATCTCAATATACATCATACACAGCCAGTTACATGAGAATACAAAATCCACATGAAAGTGACAGGCACACGCATCTCGAGATAGATACACCTACTATGTGAATTAACCACTGGGAGGCTTAGGACCTTTGGCTGTTATGCATTACCATCTCAATTTACATCTACATTACCATACAAAATCAACATGAAAGTAAAAACTTTGCAGAGGGCATATGCATCTTGATACACACACACACCAAGTACATGAACCATCTACAGAAAGTTTATAACTTTTGGCTGTTATGCATTTGCATTAAATTTACATCTATATTACCATACAAAATCCACATGAAAGTAAAAACATTGCGGAGGGCATATGCATCTTGATACACAAGCACCAAGTACATGAACTATCCACAGAAGCTTTCTGCATTTGCATCTCAATTCACATCTATATGAGCATACAAAATCAATATGAAAGTAACAACCTTGCTGAGTGCATATGCATCTTGATACACACACGCACCTACTACATGAACCATCCACAGGAAAGATTATAACTTTTAGCTATTCTGCATTGGCATCTCAATTCACATTTATATTAGCAGACAACATCAACATGAAAGTAACAACTTTGATGAGGGCATATGCATCGATACACATACACACACCTAGTACATGAACCATCCACGGGAAAGCTTATAACTTTTGGCTGTTCTGCATTTGCATCTCAATGCACATCTACGCACATCTACAGTCATGGCTAGCCATGTTCACAAGAAAGCAGAACAAAGGTGGATCGAAAGTTTAAATTTGATGAACTCGGCATTCAGTCTATCAAAAACAGATTCTCTAGCTTCACAAGGCAAGGTAAGGTTGTGTACATACCATCCTCCCCAAACCCCACTTATGGGATTATAGTGGATATGTTGTTGTTGGATTCAGCATTGAAGTTTTTTAGAACTTGACTCATTGATTTCTGAAATTATGGGTGCAGATTTAAATATTTGTTAAGTCTTCGTAGTTTTTGACATATATATATTAAAACTTTGTAAATGCATCCACAGCAGAAGCAGATACTATCAATTTTACCTAATTATATCACAAAAAATTTGCCTTTAAAAGATAAAAATTATTGAGTCAGGAACAAAACAGGTCCAAACAGATAGTGTTTCCTACAAGCCCAACAACAACCACCCCAATGCAGTCCCATAACCAAGTCTGGCGAGCATAGAGTGTGCCCCGACCTTACCCCTTGTTTCCGGAAAATCCAACAAACCAGGTCCCCCACTAACATTCCTCTTTTATCCCTTTATCAGAAAATCCACAAACTACAGAACCAGAAATTGAATAGAAAAGAAAGAACAGGAAATACATGAGAGCGAAGCAAGTTGAGTGTCTCGGGAACCCCATCAATCAATTTCTCCCCCTTCCAAATCACACCTACAATAGGGAAAGAAGAAAAAAATTAGTAAAAATTAAGTGGGAAAATCTTTTACAAAATTATATGATAAAACAACAACAACAACAATATACACTGTGGAATCCCACAAGTGGGTCTAGGGAGGGTAAAATGTATGCGGACCTTATTACTACCTCATAGAGATAGAGGCTGTTTTCGGAACAACAACAATATATCCCATGTAATCCCTGAAGTGGATGGGGAGGATACATTGTGCGTAGACCCAACCCCTACTTAAGAGGTAGAGTGGTTATTTACAATAAACCCTCGCAACAAAATTACATAATATAACAACAAAAACACATCCTATATAATCACATAAGTGGGGTCTAGAACAGGTACAACATACTTTTCAAATGATCACTCCTCTAACTAGCTATTATCACAAAAAGTCACATTTCTTGTCAATTTCAATTTCCTTCAATAAAGTTTCGAACTTTATAACGTCATACCTATCAACCAAGTAACAATATGAGAAATCAACTCGATTTGACCCCTAATTTTAATAAATCCTTGCAACACAATAACATGATATAACAAAAACAATATATCCAGTATAATCACACAAGTGGGGTCTGGAGTGGCTAGAGTGCGGATGATCAGTCTACCAATTACCTATTATCACAAAAAAGTCACATTTCTTCTCTATTTCAATTTCCTTCACTAAAGTTCATAACTTTATGAGGTAATACCTATTAATCAAGCAACAATATGAGAAATCAACTCAATTTGGTCTTGGAAACAAGCTTCAAAAGCACTATCCTACAGACACAATTACTAACAACTTGTATAAAAATCCTACTTTGGTTCCCTAACGAGCCCGCCAAGAGTTCCAGTAGGCCCTTATGAGCTCCAAAACAGGAATCGGGCAATTTCGACAGAGCCCCTCAGTACAAAATCACATGACATGACTAGTAACAATTAAAATTAGGGGTTTTTTTTCCCTTACCATCACAATCGAAGAGAAATGCATCGACAGAATTGAGAAGCTCCTTAGCATTCTCAACAGACAATGATTTTGAGATTATCCCATTCATTCTTGCGCCCCTTTTAATCAGAAAAGATCCAAAAATTAATCAGTAATCACCCCTTCTTGAATTAACCAAAATTAAAAAAAAAGTTGAAATCAAAGAATTATATGAGATATAATATTATTGGCTTAGAAATAACACTATCTGGGAATGGAATAGTAAAGAAAAAGTGAAATATGCTCTAGGAATAACCAATATTCAGATTTATAAAATTTTATTTATTAAAAAATGGATGGTGGGGATACTTAAATAATTAATTGCATGCGTAATGCCACGTGTAAAATTAGAAGAAAATTAAAATACTATTTGCACTTACATTTAAGATTCAAATTTCAAAATATTCAACAATGAGACGGAGTTGCTATCAATCAAAATCCATAAAATTAAAGGAAGTTGTTCTTTTAATAAAGTTTTGAATTCTTTAATTAATTTGAAGTTGTTCAAGTTTGATGTTATTAGGATATCGTAGAGGGAACAAGTTAAGAATATTATTGTTAAATTAGTGTAGAGTATATTTTATTTGGCATAAATCTCCTTAAAGAAAATAAGAAATATGTGCTTTAGCCTAAATATATTTTTGGGATAATCACAGTGCAAGGCTATTCGGTCAAAATAATTACCAAAAAACAGTTATTCACTTTATAAGCATACATAGTCAATGTATATTTTACGTATAGTCAAGCTATATTCAGTTTTTTGAGTGTATCATAATATATAACTCATGTATAAGTAATCTATATTGTATAGTTAGTGTATACTTTCTATGACTTTTGACAAATTATATTGTATAGCTATGTGTGTGTGTATATATACATATATATATATATATATTATGATTTAGGGCTATTTATTATGTAAATGAAAGTGAGTTATATTTATTGTAAAATAATTAGTTTATTGTATATATTTGAAATTATTCCTGTATTTTTTATTCATTTTTATTATTTTATTTTTACTATAATTTGTGATATATAGATCAACACATTTATTCCATCCTTATAAAGATAGAGATCGTGTTGTTTCCAATACACTCTCGACTTAATAAGTATATCAAAATGAAGTATGAAAAAATAATAATAATTAAAAAAGGTCAAGCTTAACATATATAGATCTAGCGAGAATGAAGAGTAACGTAACTACTTCAGTTGCTTAAATTATATATATTATTTAAAAATAACATAAAATGTGTTACAAGTAACAATAATTAATAGGGAAAAGTACACAAAATGAACCTAATTTGAAATTATTTACCGAAAATAAATCAAATATAAACTATTTACCCTTAATGAACCCATTACCCAAACTATTTACCTTTCTACCCACTTATCCCTTTTTATTTTGCATGCTGATGTTATGCTTACATCAGCATAAATACTATGAAATATACTCTGGTGGTATATACTATAGCGGTATCATATAGAATACGTCAATCCTTTGTGATACTGTGGCGGTGTATTGATACCAAATTAGTATATAAGATTTTTTTTTTAAAGAAACAAATAAAAAAATTACTAAACTCTAAATTAGTATAAAATATATTCATTATATACTCTGTCGGTATATTTATACCATATCGGTATCATATAGGATTGAACTTAATTATCTGTGATACCCTGTTGGTATATGTATACCTTGTTGGTATATGTATACTTTATTGATATATCATACAAGCACATGTTGACGTCAGCATGATATCAGTGCACAAATTTTAATATTAAGAGGTCAAAATTTTAATAATATGAAGATACAAAATATAAAGAGATATATTAATATAAATAAATTTAATTTAAAAGGGTACAAACTTAATTTTCCCTAATTAATAACTTAAAATTTATATCAATGAAGTGGACCTCCTTGTAGGACACTAATTCTATCAATATTTGCTACAAAAACCGAAATTTTCCCCCCCCCCTCCCATCTCAAATTTTTTATTGAGATTTTAAAATAATAATCTCAAATCATTAAAAAAATAAAATAAAACTAAATTATTTTTTATTTCATTTTTAACAATTATTATTTTTAAAGATAATAAACACTTTGATATAATACATAAATAGAGTATATATTCAATAAAAAATATAATATTTCAAAGTATAATATTTTATGAATTCTAAAAAAATACGATAAATTATTTGAGACAGCATTTTTTATTACTAGCTTCTTGAAGTATTCCTAACTAACTAGTAAGAGTAGTACTAATATTCAAGAAATTAATGGAAACTTTTACATTAAATATTTCTCTATTTATTTCAATTATTAATTGTCATTACTCATTAGGATTAAAAAATCTAAAGTGTCAAAAGCTACTATAATAGACATCTAGACCAAAATCATTGGCAAGTTCTTCTCTAATATGGTTATTTTTATATTTGATAAATTTAATTTTTAAAATTTTTTTTTTAGTTAAACATCTATCAAAAATAATTATTTTTCTGGCTCAATAGAATCAGAATAAAATCAACATACACTCTATTATTCTCTCTCAAAATTTATTTATAAAATTCTGTTAAATATATTGTTATTATTTTTTAAAAAAGTAAAAAAGTGAGTACCAAAAAAGGAAAATGTGGATGGGGTGGAATGAATGCATTTTAAAATAATGAAAGAATCTATGTAGCAAATAGCAATAAATGTATTGGCCTTTCATAGAAAATTCCCATTCAACTCTCTTTGCAAAGAGAAAGTCTTTTTTCTAGCTTAGGATAAATTTTTAAAAATTAATATTTCATTTTAGACACTTCTAATCCAAATTGATGAGGACATTCATACTTCCTTCATCAAATTTTTGACTCCATCATTGTCGAAAACAACTTCTTTATCTTCCCAAAAAAAAAAAATTACATACAGTATACTTAGTTCATATCAAACTTATAAAATTACGATGAATATAATGTGATCAGTCAAATCATATTCACCATATTCTTTTCAAAATCCTTTTTTTCTTGTAACTACAAAATAGATAAAGGAAAAGTTGGTTATCCAAAAAGCAAAAAGTCTTTATCTTTTTGAACTCAAAAACATCCAAAATCCATAATGAAGCTAAAGAAGAAAAGAAAGCCCCTAAAAATGAGGCAAAAAGCTTAAAAAATTATAGCATAAAGCTATTAATGAAGTATAATTAAATTATCTAATTACCTTAATGGTTGCCAAATATTTTAGAGTATAGTTTGTTTATTTTAGGAAGTTATAACCAAATAAAAAAAATGAGTCTTTAGAAAAGTCTAAATTCATACACGCAAATTGCAACTTGAAAATATTTTTTTAAATATTTTTTTCTGATTTTTTATTATTTTAATCTTTATATCTCTCTTTGCTCCCTTCTTCCTCCTCCTTCCCTCCAATCCCCCCATTTTTATTTCTCCTAAAAAATCAACATTTCTGAATCAAGGTCTTTTTCATCTTAACACAGCCATTACCTATATTTAATTTTCTTGTTTTTTTTAAAATTTTTTTTATGAGTTTTTTCATATAAAAATCCAATCTTTGGTCCATTTCTGTATCTGGGTTATTTTCTTTTTCTTTTTAAGTTTGAAATTGATCCCTTCCATTGTCCTTTCTTTCCACTCAGATTTATGAAAAAAACTTGAGCTTTTGATAATTCATTGTACCCATAATTTGGTTTGTTGTACAGTATTTATGAAAAACCATTGACCTAGGAAAGTCAAAATTCCTATTTTTTGTACAACATTTTTGTTAGCTTATCAAAAAGGGTGTCTTTAGTTTGCAGCCTTTGTAGAAATGATATAATAATAACCCCATGTTTTTCTCCTTTGTTAATTGAACTTGTTTACCATTCTTGTTCAATAAAAATTTGATCTTTTTAGTTTCTTTGTTTTGTTTTTGAACTTTAGAAGGTGGGGTTTTTGTTCTTGTTCAATAAAAATTTGATCTTTTGTTGCCCCTTTCCATGAGTAATTCATAGTTAAGGCCATTTTGATCAATCTTGGTTTTATTTTTGAAGTTTAGTAGGTGGGTTATGTTCTTGTTCAATAAAAATTTGATCTTTAGGTCATTTCATCAAATTAGTTTCTTGGTTTTATTTTTTGAGCTTTAGAATGTGGGGGTTTATATTCTTGTTCAATAAAAATTTGATCTTTTAAGTTATTAATAGTTAAGGTCATTTGATCAACCAGAGAGGTGGGGTTTATGTGATTTTTTTCATTTTTGTTTGGGGAAAATATGAAGCTTTTAGTTAGAGTTATTGAAGCAAGAAATATACCAGCAATGGACCCAAATGGGTTCAGTGATCCATATGTGAAATTGTCATTGGGGAAACAGAAGTTTAAGACTAAAGTTGTGAAGAAATGTTTAAATCCATCATGGTGTGAGGAATTTGCTTTTAAAGTAGATGACTTGAAGGAGGAGCTTATTATTTCTGTTTTGGATGAAGATAAATATTTCAATGATGATTTTGTTGGCCAAATCAAATTTCCAGTTTCTCAGGTTTTTGATAATAATGACAAGTCTCTTGGCACTGCTTGGTATACTCTGCAGCCCAAGCATAAGAAGGGCAAAAACAAGGATTGTGGTGAGTTGTTACTTATTTTCTTATCTATGATGATTGTTTGATAATCTATGTTGCTTGGACTCTTCAAAGATGTCAATGGGTGCATGTCGAATTCTCCAAAAGTAGTGTATTTTTGGATCGAAAGTAGTGAATCTGTGCAAGTTTGGTTTGATTAGTTTTTCTTTTGAACATTTATACTGGCATTGAGTGTTGCTTCTTTGGCTTTGATGTGGATCATTTGGAGAGACAGAAATATAAGCCCTTTTGAAAGGGTAGAAATGAGTTTTAGGCAGTTGAGTAGTAGTAGTCTCTGATCCCTTATTTATTTTTGGTGTACCAATGTAGTCCCGGGATGTATAGAGGATTGGGGGTCTTTTATAGAGAGCTGTATCGTTTTGTAGGTTCTTTACTTTTTGCTATACATCTGATTTGAACCTTTTGCTTTATGAAATGAAATTGTTACCTGATCAAAAAGAAAATGTTTAAACTGGTTTCAGATAGGACATGTTTCTGTATCTGCTAGAATATATGGCCTTTTCATTTTGCTTTAGGTCACAGGTTCAAGATATTATTAACCTGTTAGTGAACTTTAAGCTGTGATATTATGTTAGGTACCATCTTTACTGGACCATCAACTAATGCTTATCGAGAGATTTAGGATAGTAAAATTAGCAAAATACTGGACATTCAGCTGATTTCGGATAGGAATGTTTCTGTATCTGCTAGAATATATGGTCTTACTTTCTAGTTTGGTAGTGACTTATGTGTTTGAATAATGTTGAGATGTTTTATGCTCATCTGATCGCTCATGTTCTACTTCCTCGATTTCAATTTGTTTGTCTTACATTCCTGTTTAGTCCGTTTCAAAAGAATGTCTCTTAACTTTTTTGGCAACTCTTTAATTATAACTTTCCACGTGGTATGTTTAAGACCACAAGATTAAAGGACATTTTGGTACATTTTATATATCTCCTGTATAGACTAAAAGTTTCAGAGGTCTTATTTACTTTCTTAAACTACGTGCAAGTCTAAACCAGACAAATAAGTTGAAATGGAGGGAGTACTTTTTTCCCCTTTCCAAGTGTTCCTGACTTTCTGTTGCAGTCGAGATATCTATGCCTCCCTACATCAACACACATCCCAATCCAACTCTTGAAGCATCGCAATAGATCACAAAATCTTTTGTTCCA
>JAPFFP010000080.1:5418890-5431912 GCA_026153255.1 Solanum medicagineum
CTTTTTTCCCCTTTCCAAGTGTTCCTGACTTTCTGTTGCAGTCGAGATATCTATGGATACATCATCTTATGATTGGTCTGCATATGCCCTTATCATGGAATAATTGGATAGAACAAACCAGCTTCATTTGAAACGCTGTGATGCTTGATCCAATTTAATGTATCAATTGCAAATAGCATTTCTTTTATGATTTCCCAGGTCCAGTTAAGAATTTAATTGCAATCTTCCTTTCTAATAGGTCAAATTCTTCTCACAATATGTTTTTCGCAAGGCAATACATTGGCGGACTCGCAATCAGTTGGTGATCATGGATCACTGTCGAAAAAGTTGTCTGATGTGGTATCTGAATCTGCTTCTTTGTCTTCCAATAGTCCCTTGAGATCATCTTCTCCTCTAAGATCTGAAGAAGCAGTCTCTTCAAAGGAGGAGAAGCCTCTTGCGCAGACCTTTGCTGGTCGAATTGCTCAAATTTTCAACAAGAATGGGGATGCAGTATCCACAACTAATGCAAAAGCTCCAGATGTAACAGTGCCGCCTGAAACCGCAAGTACAGCTGCTTCTGAGAATGCACAAGAGGAACAGTCCACATCGGGAAACTTTCAAGAACTACTGAAAAGCATTGAGGCAAGGGAACAACCAAGCGAAGTTCCAAACCTTCCTGGAGTAGTAGTGGATCAATTGTATGCTATTGCCCCTAATGAATTGAATTTGTTCCTTTTTTCACCGGATTCAACCTTCTTTAAATCCTTAGTAGATCTTCAGGGATCCACGGAGTTGCGAGTTGGACCTTGGAAACTTGAAAATGGTGGTGAAAGTTTAAAAAGAGTGGTGAATTTTATCAAAGCTGCAAGTAGATTGGTCAAGGCTTTAAAAACTACAGAGGAACAAACGTATCTTAAAGCTGATGGGAAATCGTTTTCTGTTTTAGCTATTGTGAGTACCCCAGATGCCCCATATGGAAGCACGTTCAGGACAGAAGTGCTTTACAGCATTACTCCTGGTCCTGAGCTGCCTTCAGGAGAACAGTCTTCAAGGTTAGTAGTGTCATGGCGCATGAATTTCGTGCAAAGCACTATGATGAAAGGTATGATAGAAAATGGAGCACGGCAAGGTATTAAAGAGAGCTTTGATCAGTATGCAAATTTATTATCTCAGAACATAAAGCCAGTTGATGCGAAAGACATAGGTTCAGAGAGAGAACAGATTTTGGCATCTATAGAAGTGGAGCAGCAGTCCGATTGGAAGCTAGCTGTCCAGTATTTTGCTAACTTTACTGTAATTTCAACCTTTTTCATTGGGTTATATGTATTTGTGCATGTCTTATTGGCCATGCCTAGCACAATACAGGGGCTTGAGTTTGTTGGCCTTGACTTACCGGATTCTATTGGTGAGATAATTGTATGTGGAGTGCTAGTACTTCAAGGAAGACGGGTGCTAGAGCTGATCTCACGCTTCATGCGAGCTAGGGTACAAAAAGGTATACATATACTCCCTCCCGCTTCAATTTGTTTGTCTTGCTTTCTGTTTTAGTCCGTTTATAAGATTGTCTTTTTCCCTTTTTATAGCTCTTTAGTTTCAACTTTCCACTTCACATGTTTAAGACAACAAATTAAAGGATATTTTGGTACTATGTATCTTTAGTTCAAGACCACAAGATTCAAAAGTGTTCTTTATTTCCTGAAACTCCGTGCTAAATCAAAAGCAAACAAGCAAATTGAAGTAATAGTTTCCTGTTTGGTTAAATCATCCAGACTAGAAATAGGTGTTTTCCCCTGGTTCCTCATTCTCAGCTGTCACTTCTCGTTACTATGAATGCTTCACATAGTGAATGTTCTTCTTCCCATGTTCACTTGCAGACTTTTAAGAAGCTTCACCTATGACGTCATTAACATTTACTCTTATTTTTTCCAAGCTGTTGATATGTTTTATCTTTGATGATTTAACCAGGAAGTGACCACGGCATCAAAGCACAAGGGGATGGTTGGCTGTTGACTGTTGCCTTGATAGAAGGAAACCAATTGGCAGCTGTTGACCCAAGTGGGTTCTCTGACCCGTATGTGGTGTTTACATGCAACGGGAAAACTAGAACCAGCTCAATCAAATTCCAAAAGTCTAATCCCAAATGGAATGGTAAATCTTTATCTTTTGAAGGATCTGTTGTCTTTTCTCGAAGTTCTATGGTTGCCATCATTTGAGCATTTATACAAGGTCATCTTCCCATTAGTTTTGATTAATGGTTGGAAACTCGTTACATGCAGAAATATTTGAATTTGATGCAATGGAGGATCCCCCTTCTGTTCTGGATATAGAAGTGTTTGATTTTGATGGACCTTTTAGTGAAGCTACATCTCTTGGGCATGCTGAAATCAATTTCGTCAAAACTAATATATCAGATCTGTCTGATGTTTGGGTTCCTCTTCAAGGAAAGTTAGCGCAGGCATGTCAGTCTAAGCTGCATTTAAGAGTTTTCTTGAATAATACAAAAGGTAGCAATGTTGTCAAAGATTATCTCTCTAAGATGGAGAAGGAAGTCGGGAAGAAGGTAGATCATCCATTTCTGCAGTTAACGTTTCATGGTCAAAGGATCTCACTATGTATGGGGATTTATTTTTCCTGCCTAACAGTGTCTCTGAATAATTTTTGTAGATAAAATTACGATCTCCTCAGACTAATTCAGCATTCCAAAAGCTTTTTGGTCTTCCACCAGAGGAATTTCTCATCAATGATTTTGCTTGTCACTTAAAACGCAAGATGCCCCTCCAGGTATCTATGTCTATTGATAACTCATGGTCTTTTTCTTTTAGATAGTGTCTTTAGTTTAGGCTAATGCGCTCTCTTTCTGATATGGCTCTTGAATTTTGTAAAAATTGTAAATGAGCCTCCATGAACTTGGGGAGCTATGATGCTTTCTTGATTAATGCATTTACTTGTAATTTTTTGGTTCAGGGCCGTCTATTTTTGTCTGCAAGAATTATTGGGTTCCATTCTGATCTATTTGGACATAAGACCAAGTTTTTCCTTCTTTGGGAAGATATTGAAGACATTCAAGTTGAACCTCCTACTTTGGCATCAATGGGTAGCCCGAATATTATCATGACTTTAAAGCTAGGTAGAGGTTTTGATGCAAGGCATGGTGCCAAGACTCAAGATAATGAAGGCAGGCTGAAGTTTCATTTCCACTCGTTTGTCTCTTTTAATGTGGCTCACAGGTAAATGTTCACCTTTTATAAGCGGTCCTACCTATTTTAAATTAGTATTTAGTACTTCCACTATTTCGATTTGTTTCTCTTACTTCCCTTTTTAGTCTATTACAAAAAGAATATCTCTCTCAGTCTTTCATTTTTTGGCAACTCTTAATTTTAACTTTTCATTTGATATTTTTAAGACCACAAGATTAAAGGACATTTTGATACATCCTACCTATCTTTAGTTTAAGACCACAAGATTCAAGAGTCTTTATTTTCTTAAATCCCGTTCCAAGTCAAAACGACAAAACCAGACAAACAAATTGAAACGGAGGGAGTACTTGGTCTAAGATTTGCCCTTCAGCCTGGAATGGGATTTCTATCCCTTTGGACATATGGTTGATCGGCAGGACGTCTTATATTAGGATTTTATCTCGAGTTGCATTAGGCATTAGCATTAAACATTGTGCTTCAATTTTCTTCTTGACATAATACATAAGGAGGCACTCAAACGTGGCCTCAACTGGCAAATAAGCACTTCAACTTTGAGAATGCACATCTAGACACCTCAACTTACATAATGATCATCTAGACACCTCAACTCGCCTCCATTGTGTCAATTGAACACTCCAACTTACAAAATGATCATCTAGATTCTAGACACCTCTCAAAATTTATGTGCCATGTCAGTGCCAGGGTCGGGTCTCCATATGACATAGTAGGGACGAGTTGGAGTGTGTAGTCGTCAGTTGAGACTAAGTTGAGGTGTTTACATGTGCACTCTCAAAGTTTGCATCCTTACTTGCCAACTGAGGCCAAGTTTGAGTGTCTTATGCCCTTTTTCTTCCATCCAAATTTAGGAGTTTAGTGTCTTTTTATGGATGAAACTAGATGCAGGATTGACCATGGTACTAATGAGTTTGTGCATTCTAATTGAACTTTAAGAGGGAAAAACGGCTTTTTTCAGATCGAATGTTGGTTTCCTCTGCCGAGCGCAGCTTATAGTGATAACAAATAATTTT
This sequence comes from Solanum medicagineum, assembly GCA_026153255.1. Lineage (NCBI taxonomy): Eukaryota > Viridiplantae > Streptophyta > Magnoliopsida > Solanales > Solanaceae > Solanum > Solanum medicagineum. The sequence goes on from JAPFFP010000080.1 coordinate 5,423,098, forward strand.
TATTCATTTGATTATGTATCCAGGACTATCATGGCATTGTGGAAAGCAAGAGCTTTGAGTCCCGAGCAGAAGGTGCAGATAGTTGAAGACGAAGCTGAAGCTAAAAGCCTTCAAATGGCCGAAGAGGATTCAATAGGCAGTGATTTCCAAGCTGCAGATGATGACTCTGAAGACAAAAACCTTCAATCAGAAGAGAGTGGATCATTCGTCGGTGTGGATGATATAAATATGTCTATTGTTTATTCCTCTGTACTTTCAGTTCCAGTGAGTATCTCGCCTGCCCTCAAGTTATCACTCGCTCATCTCTCTCTTTATACATATGAAAAATACTTCATTTCAATTTGTTTGTATGATTTTGACTTGGTGTATAGTTTTTTGTGGTCTTTAACTAAAGAAATGTATGATGTACCAAAATGCCCTTAAATCTTGTGATCTATAACATGCCACGTGGAAAGTTAGAATTTAAGAGTTTCCAAGAAAGGAAATGAGACATTCTTTATGAAGTGGACTAAAAAGGAAAGTAAGACGAACAAATTGAAACAATAGGAGTAGTATGTACACAAAAACACACACGTGCACACCATGTGCTCATGCGCACACAATCTAGCATGTTTTTGCTTCCTATATGTTGGTCTTTTCCTCTGTTTGAGAGATTTGGTGGTTTTTAGATAATGGATGGACTTCAGTTGATATGGGATTATATAGGTCTGCATGCAGTGGTGGTTAAATTTCTCACCCACTCCCGTTCGAACATGCCCCAGTTATACTCGGACTATCCGTGGCTTGCTCTATTGTTAGATTCTCACATTAGAGCATATGAAAATAGGACTTTTTTATGATGTTTTGCACTTTCTAAACATGTTAATACTTTTACCGTTTATATTTGGTCCAAAGATTTCTCTTCATATGAGAATACGATTTCTATCTTCTTTTACTTGTTTCCTCTAACAGCGTCAAGTTAGTTTTTGCATGAAGAATACAATTTTCCTCTAGATGTACCAACTTCTCTCATCAAGAATCCATGCAATTTGTACATGGCTGTGGTTAATCAAAAGAACCAAAAATGAAAGGGGCAACTCATCATGAACCTACCATGACAACAACAACATAGGTAGTTGCACGAGCTGGGGTCTAGGGAGGGTAGAGCATACGTTGACCTTTTGTGTACCTCAGGTAGAGACGTTGTTCCTGATAGATCCTCGGCTAAAGGCTACTTATTGTCTTGTTTCTTTTTCTTGTCTTTTCTTGAAACATATGTATTTTCTGACTTGCTATGCTTGTTTCTTTTTGGGTTGTTTGCAGACGGATTTTTTCATGGAATTATTCAGTGGGGGTGAACTTGATCGTAAGGTCATGGAAAGAGTCGGTTGTCTTAATTATTCTTATAGTCCATGGGAAGAATCTGAGAAGCCTGATGTGTATCAGAGGCAACTTTATTATAAATTTGATAAGTGTATATCTCGTTATCGAGGTGAAGTGACAAGCACGCAGCAGAGGTCTCGCCTTTCTGATAAAGATGGTTGGCTTATAGAAGAGGTCATGACTCTTCATGGCATTCCACTGGGTGACTATTTCAATGTAGGGACATTGCCATGCTAGTCACATGTATTTCGTGGCTTATTCGTTGATTCATTCATTTCCTTCTTTGTGTTTTTGCAGCTTCGCCTGGGATACCAGGTTGAGAATGTCCCAAGATCGACAAGATGCAGCGTACAGGTACAACTGGGAATTGCTTGGTTGAAATACTCGAGACATCAGAAAAGGATCACGAAAAACATAGTTTCTAATCTGCAAGAACGCCTATTAGTCATGTGTAGCGGAGTTGAGAAGGAATATCTCTCCAGATCTGATGCCCTCGTGCTCTAGAGGGTTCGTTGGCGTTTGCAGAACTTCATATTGGAAGGACTAATATAGCTCATTGAAGCATTGTTGTTGGATAGTGTTCTTGAGCCACTAACAAGTGATTGGAAGAAGCAAAATGTGTGAAAACTTGGAGCTCAAGAGTACATGGTCAAGACAACGATCTCCCACTCGCAACATTTGAACACTTATTCAAACTTTGTGTCAAGTCGACCTCAACTAGTTTGGGATTGAGGTGCAGTTGTTGTACAACATCTTACATTCGAGTAGATTCATAACGATATTTTTTATTTATTTTTTGGACATGAAGAACTTTTATTACTTCAAACTATAGGATGAAGAGAAATTTTTGGTATGTATATAATGTCCCCTATTCTAGGATTTGATTAGTTTTGGAGGTCCAATGTATATTCATTTATTTGGCCAAGTGAAAAAATGAAAACCATTCATGATAATTGTTGAGGTTTTTTTTTTTTTTGGTTATAATAAAATAATTGAACTCGAAAAGTGGTATCGAACATTCTTTATCAAAAAGTAATATTATAATCGAAAATAAAATCATATTTTTTCTTATGTACATGTAGTAGATAAAGTATTATAGCTAAGACGTTTAAATTATTAAATAATATATCACAATCTAACTAGACTTATACATACGAAAAATTTATAATAATCACTTTTTAACTCTTAAAACTAAAATATCTTGAAATTTTACTCTTAAATTTGTGATTATTTTTTAAAAATAGGATCAAAATAGTTAGTAGGCTATAATGATAAGTCCAATTACTTTATTAAGACAAAAGAAATTTAATAATTATAATATTATATTAATAGATAATTTTTAATTAAGTAAAAGACCTATTCAGGAGGATCATCTAATTCTTCGAAAAGAATCAAGTGACATCCTTGAATTCTTTCTGCTAGACCATGTTACAGATAGTCTTCGAAAAGGAACAAATGACATCCTTGAATTCTTTCTGCTAGACCATGTTACACATAGTCCAATTACATGACTTTTTCTTTTTCATCACGTTTATGTTCGTGCCTTAAATCGAAATTGTTAAAAGAATGGTTCCATACACATAATATTTCTTATTAATTTAGGTGTGAAGAAAGATTGCAATTCAAGAAGCTTGATATAAATATCATTATTAGTCATGACTTCTACAACTTAAACTCGTGATTTATAGGTCACATCCATAAATTATTACTATCCCAAAAAATTAATACCAATATTAATTATAAAAAGAAGGAAAAGAAAATCCCTCTTTATCTCTCGCCTCCATTCTTTCTTCCAAAACTCAAGAATTGAACTTCAAAAATCCCCAAATTCACCATCTTTGTTTCCATCGATCTGCTACTAGCTTCAGCTTCAACTGTCAATTAACCCTAAATCTCATCCAACAAAAGTGGCATTCTCTTTTTTTGTTTTTTGGTGGCTTGTGTTTACTTTTGTGTCAAAGAGGTTAGTTAAATCTTGTGTTTTTGCCTAATCTTGTTTGCTAATAATCTTATATTCTTTTGATTGCGTGCTAATATGACATACCCTTTTGCTAATTCATGGATCTTCATCCCCCTATGTAGTGATTTATGTATTTGGTTTCATATGTTAGCTCAAATTTTGGTTCTTGAATTGTTAAATGCTTAAGAAAGACAGTTATGGTGTAAAGTTTTTATTTTTTGTCCTTCCCTTTTGCTACTTTATGGATTCCCCTGCTCCTATTTAGTTTGTTCTGCATTTGGTTTCATATGTTAGCTCAAATTTTGGTTATTGAGTTGTTTAATGTGTAGCTGAGGGTCTATAGGAGGTAGGGGTAAGGATTGTGCACACTGTATACTCCCTAGATCCTACTTTGTGGGGCTATATTGGGTATGTTGTTGTTGTAATTGTTAAATGCTTAAGCAAGACAGTTGTGGTGTAATTTTTTTTTGTTGGGTACATAGTTAGAGCTTTCAAGATTGATGCTTGTTATTGGACTATTTCCTTGAGTTGAGGGTGCATTGGAAACAGTCTCTCTACCTCTAAGGTAGGGGTATGGTTTGCGTACACTCAACACTCTCCAGACCTCACTTTGTGGGACTACATTGGGTGTGTTGTTGTTGTTGTTGTTGTTGTTGGAATATTCTATAGGGTTGAGGTGAAGTTTTCTTTTTCTTATAAACAACTATTGCTTGTGTTAACAGAGTCTACATTGACATTGAAAGATCACAGTGTTGAGAAAGACAGCTCCTTTTTTTTTTTTTCTAATATTATTTGTTAATACTTATCTGGTATGCTAATTCATTCATAACATACCCTTTTGCTAGTTTATGGATGGCCATGTCCATGTATAGCGACTTCTGCATTTGGTTAGCTCAAATTTTGGTTCTTGAATTGTTAAATGCTCAAGCAAGACACCTGTGGTGTAGGTTCTTTTTTCCTTTTCTTTGCACATAGTTTGAGCGATTGCTGCTGGTTGTTGGACTATTCTATATTGGCAGAATCTATATTGACATTGTTTGATTACAGTGCTGGAAAAGATGACACTTTTTTTTTCTAATCTTATTTGCCGCTAATACTTATCTGCTTTCGATGGCCTGCAAATATAAGCCTCTGTTGATTCATTTATAGCAAACCCTTTTGCTAGTTATGTACTTTAGCTCAAATTTTTTTTTTTTGAAACTGGCAACTTTGTATATATCAATAGGAACAGATCAGTACATGGGCTGAACTAAGGCCAAATTTACACTTTAGCTCAATATTTTTCTTTTTTTTTTTTGAGATTTGCACCGGGTGTACGAGTCTCTTAGAGCCCCAACTAATCACCGGGGTGCACAGGCCCTCGACAAGGAGTTTCCCGCAAGTGCACCATGGTTAATTCAGGTTTTACCCAGTCCGATGGCCCTCAAAAATTGTTTGCACCCAGTGGGTTTCGATCTTGAGACCTTGAAAGGGAGCAAACCCCAAGGCTCAAGTCTATTACCACTAGGCCAACCCCTGAGGGTTACTTTAGCTCAAATTTTAATTCTGGATTTGTGAGAAAATTGGTGCAAGTTAGTAGTGCTGGAGGATGTTCTTTTCTTTTCTTTTTTCTCTTTCTGTTTTTGCACATAGTTTGTGCGTCGAAGATTGTTGCTGGTTGTACTATAGGTTAGAGATTTAAGTTTTATTTATAACAAATATTTACTTGTGTTAGCAGAATATATATGGAGTGACGACAACATGTGTTGAGCTTAAATGTTATAGTGGGGATTCATGTAGCTAACGCCAACTTGTTTGGGACTGAACCGTAGTTGTTGTTAGCAGAATCTATATTGACATTGTTGCATTACAAGGGCTGAAAAAGCCAATTTTATCTCCTCATTCCACATAATTTACTGTACATAGGGTTGTGGAACAGAGCTGATGCAGCCTTTGTACAATGGATTTGATTGCATCCAGTATTTTTGACGTGGAAACATAGATATTTATGTGAAAAACCACTAAAATTTCGACATAGTCTAAGAACATTACAGAGATTAAACCCGTAAAGTTTAACTTGATTAATCTCTTAGATGGATGTTCAAATAAACCACCATGTTGTTATATATCAAATATTTAGTAGAGGATTTTTGCATAAAGCAGCATTCAAGACTCACACTAGGCATGAAATCCAAACTTTCAAGTTTCAAATATTAAACTGGTTAAGTCCACATTTATCCCTGAAATGCAAATCAAGAACTGAATTTAATGGATAACAAGACTTTTCTTGCACACCCTAAAGTACCATTACCAAATTCCTGTTACAAAATAGTGGCCTGATGACACAAGAACTATCCGAAATTTCATGTGTGTAAGTGTGCCATATGGGTCGTCTATAAGTCTCAGATGTCTACAAAACAACATAGATGCTTGTGCAGATGTGATCTTCACAATAGCTTTCAAAAGTTTACTTCATATGCCTGCCAACGATCTCTCCCGGATCATCACCTACAATAGCAGCAAACTATCACTAAGCATGAAGCTTAGTGGCACATAAACTTTGAACATGGAACCGTTACATTTTCCAAAAATCCCATCTAAAACTTAAATAGTTGTAGTACAAAAGAGCTGTTCATGAAATGTGCTTAAACCATAACAACCCCTCTCTATTAATCTGAGAGGAAAGATTGTGTGACCTCAGTTTTAACATGTTAACACTTTACAAGCGAGAGAATAAAACCATAATGGGATTTTTTCCCTCAACCCAATTGTCCACTTGTTGAATAGACATAATAAGTAAAACAACTGTGTTTGTTTTCTTTATTTCCCTATATATTTTATCAACTTCTCCAACAGATTAAATAGAAAAATTAATACATATATATGTGGATGGACTCTAAAAAGTGTTGTAGATGCTCTTCTCTTTTTCTTTTGACTTTTGTTGGTTAAATCTTTGTTTTGGAATGCAGTGTTGTTTAATATGGGGACTGAGTTCATGGAATTCTGAAATAATGTAGTGGTAAGAGGGATCCATGCCAGAAATATTATTCAACTGAGGAAGAGCTTGTAGTTTGATCTGAAGGTGCAGACAGAATGTATGGTAGAACAGGGCTTGATCGATTTAAGAAAGCTCAGTCATTGGAGCCATTTGCAGTGTCTGCGAATTCCGCTGCTAAATCAGCATTGCAGCCAACTAAACCAGTTACCCATTCTTCTCCAGCATATGCACAGTCCACAACATCTCATCAACATACACAATACGTAAATCCACAACCTGCTTTGCAGAAATCCGTTGTTGCAGATGCAACCGCTTCTACAACGCCAACTCATCATGTCACTCATGGAGGGGGGCAATCAACTTGGCAGCCTCCTGATTGGGCTATTGAGCCACGCACAGGCGTTTATTATCTTGATGTGATCAAGGACGGGGAGGTACTTGATCGAATTAATTTGGATAAGCGAAGGCATATCTTTGGACGACAGTTTCACACTTGTGATTTTGTCCTTGATCATCAGTCAGTCTCACGCCAGCATGCTGCTGTGGTTCCTCACAAAAATGGAAGGTGTGACACATGCTGTTTTCCCCTTATCTAGTGATGAAAATGTTCTTTTCTTATTTTACTAGGCTAGCTTGGTGGGAGAAGACAAGAAGTAATTATTAAAGTAAAAAACACTACATAACAAGAATATAACTCTATGATGATGAAGTGCTTGAACATGTTATGAAATTAAATGCATTTCTTCTTTGAGCTGAAGAGAGTAAGTAAAAGACTTGAGCAAGCTTAGCGTCAGGGCCGTGGTTCCTATTACTAATAAATCAACTTTTTATGTGTGGAAATGTCTCTGTGTAGACTTCAACTTTTAAATTCATTGTTGCTAGATATTCATACTAAATCAATGATAAAATATTTGCATTTTTGGCAGTCGATGTTTCTTACTTTCCAACATGTAGCTATATTTTATCCATTATCACTTTAAAACATCAATCTCTTTTATAAGTAAAGGCTATTTGTTGCATTAAGTTGCATATTTTTGAAGATTCACAAATACTATCCTACGTATGCAAGAAATGAGAAACTGTGGATTTATTAGATATTGCTCAAGATCATTTCAAATTTTGTTGTTAACTGTATGTTAATCGTACAATTTGGGACATCGAGAATGTCATTTATCTGGAAAATCTATCAGGGTAATCCAGTTCTCGTGAATTGGAGAATATAGCCCCATTTAGCTTTAGTAATAATGATGATTCTTTGACTGCATAGACATTCACATTTATATAACACTGTTAATGTTACTTGTCAATTGTGACAACATGTCTCCAGGATAAACAGAGATGTTATTAGACTTGCATTTCTGGCGTAAAAGTAGTGTTATGGAAAATTTGGATTAATATATGAATTTTCTAGAGGAGTTAGGTGATATATAGAAGTCCTTTTTTATCTGCAGCTGGGGTGTTGTAATTGTACCATCTTGGTACCTTTAACAATAAAAATTTTCCTTGTCCGGAGTAAAAAAAGTGCCGTCAATGGTGAGAATCCTTATTGGTATTCCATTCATCTTCTGTGCATCATTAGACATAGAAAGTGCTCTTTCTTCTTACCTCGTGTAGGTTGACCTGCTTATAAGTCGTACGCAACAGACATGCAAACTCGGCTTCAACTGACAAATAAGCACTTCAACAACTTGTCTTCAATGTGTCAGTTGAATACTCAAACTTATGAAATGATCATTTCCAAAATTTATGTGCTATGTCAGCATCGGGTGTCCCCAAGACACAGTGGGGATGAGCTGGAGTGTTAAGTTGTTAGTTGACACCAGTTGAGGTGTCTACATGTGTACTCTCTAAGTTGGAGTCCTTGTTAGCTGATGCCGAGTGCACGTGATGGTTTTTGTAGTATGCCTAAGTTATATCTATTATTACTTTTATTGTGCGTCTTTAGACAGAGAATGTGGCATGTGTCCCTTTTGGAAACCGTAATATCTATCCTTTGTCAAGACACACTTCTTAGCTCATGCAGGTTGAACTAGTTATTTCTTTTCTTTTGCAGCATTTACGTGATTGATTTAGGATCTGCACATGGAACATTTGTTGCAAATGAGAGGCTGACAAAGGATTACCCTGTTGAACTCGAGACGGGACAATCTTTGAAGTTTGCTGCATCAACGAGGACTTACATCTTGAAAAAGAACAATGAAGCTCTCTTCCCTCCTCCTCGACAACCTGCAGAAATAGATTTACCACCACCTCCAGATCCTTCAAATGAGGAAGCTGTTTTGCTTTATAACACCTATTTAAACCGCTACGGGCTTACTAGGCCTGATTCGTTGTCGAAATCAACAGTATCAACTAGTGGGAAGGATGTAAATCATTCATCTGAGAGGCCCACTAAAAGAATTAGGAGAAGAAGTGTGTCATTTAAAGATCAAGTTGGAGGAGAACTAGTTGAAGTCGTTGGTATTTCTGATGGAGTAGATGTGGAGACAGAACCTGGTCCAGTGGGTGTGAAAGAA
>JAPFFP010000080.1:5432012-5456965 GCA_026153255.1 Solanum medicagineum
CAACTTTTCTTCAAAATCATGCCAACCTAACTTTTCTACAAGATTAACACAAAAACACATCAAAACACTAAAAAGTCACTTTAAGAACTCACAAAATACTTGTTTCAGGCGCCAAATGTATTGTATTTTGATAGCACCTCAACATCCTCAACTTAGAATTATTGCTTGTTCTCAAGCAATGACTCAATCTACGCAGATAAAAAGAAATACAAAGTGGCTACACCAATGGCATATATATCAACTCTTCTGATTTAGGTACCTAACTTCTATTTTCTAAACGGGGTTGCTAAGTTATTGAGCAAACAAGAACATAATGAGATACTAGGCAATCCAACTATAACAAGCTAAGGAGCATCAACCGTCCATAATCACTGGTATAGCCATATGCTACTCAAGTAGTGTAAATACCCTCACTGGAAAGAAGTCCTTCATACTCACTCAAAAGCATTTAGAACTAAGGGACTGAAGAAGCCTTCTCACTCTTACAATTGAAATTCAATGCATATTGAATAACACCATAGGCTTGCCTTTATACTCATCTTCAGGCTTGGTGATAAAATGGAGTTGGATGACTTTAGGACTTATAGGCTTGTAACATAGGCTCAGGGTGCTTTGGTATGGTATTTTGGGCAAATAGTGACTAAATATTATCCTTGAACCATGTTTACCAACACTTTTTGCTTTCATAATCCAACCTTTTTTAATCACTGCACCTTTATTCTCCTGCTTCAAACTTTTCTCGAGTGCTTTCTTTCTCTTTTCAGTTGTACCTCGATTTCAAACTCATTTTTGCTAGTTTTTCCCAATTCAAGGCACTTTTCTTTTCTCTTTCTTCACTCGGTTCATGCTTTTTCATTCTTTCTTGATTTCCCAACCAACCACCTTATTATTTTTACTTTATCACAATAAAGGTCACCCTCAACTTAGGCTTTAGCCTGAGATGAAGTGCACAATATTTATGCCTCAAACTGGGGCCACCAACTGTAGCCACCCTCAACAGGCCTTTGGACTCAATCAAGGTACACATGTTCAAGGATTGACCAGGGCCAATATCAAGGTATTTCATCAAACAAGGTTAAGCTAGCAAGGTATCAAGAAAGAATGAGTACATGATAAGCTCAAAAGCTTATAACAAGGGATTCACTCACTCACCTGGTGGGTCATTTAGGCTAAAAGTGGGTTCACTCAAAGAACAAAGGCCTCAGATCCTTTTCACATTCACCACATCACCAAACTAATTTTAGAGTAACAAGGCAAGTTTTGGGTACATAAAAGATGCATGAATGCAACAAAATAAGCTCACAACACACATGGCAATTGCATCCACAATCAAGTATAGACTCACAGGTCATGTTTTCAATCTCAACTTGCCTTCACAATATGAAAACAAACATTGCCAACTACTCAAAAATGTATGAATGCATCAATAATCATAACCTCAAAAATTTTTAGCGTACCCAATTTTTCATCAAAACATTAAAAACAAATCTAAAAATTATGTATATGCGAAAAGATAACACTATTATGAACTTATCTATTATCTACACTACTTAAACATGTCGGTTTCTGTTACATCCACAAGGAAAAAGAAACACGGCAAGAAAACCTTGGGATCAAAAATAGGGAAAGTTATGGACTTGAGGCTACTTAGACTTCACTTTATTCCATAACTCTCATACCCTACCAAAATAGGATACATTTGTCCTCAAAGTAAAATCACAAAGAAAAGGTGCAAGGGACGTACCTTGGGTTGCTTCCCAGGAAGCACCTGATTTATTATCGCAGCATGATAGGAAGCTTTTGTGTTTATGCCTCTTCAAGGTCCCAATCTTCCACTGTTTCTATGTCACCCATACACCATTTGACCCTTTGTCCATTGACTTTGAAAGATTTTCCATCTCTGCTTTCTAGCTCAATGGCTCCATGACTAAAGACATGCATTACTCTGAAGGGCCCCATGCACTTACATATGAGTTTTCCAGGGAACCACCTCAACCTGGAACTGTAGAGCAGTACTATGTCTCCCTGAGCAAATTGGCAATCTTCAATTCTGCGATCATGCTGAACTTTCATCTGTTGCTTGTACAAGGTGGAGCTCTCATATGCATGCAATCTAAATTCATCAAGCTTATTCAACTGCATCAACCTAGAAGTTGCAGCTTCATGCCAATCCAGATTCAGCTTCATCAATGCTCATAGTGCCTTGTGCTTAAGTTCGACCAGCAGGTGAAACGCCTTCCCAAACACCAATTGATAAGGGGACATTCCAATCGGAGTCTTGAAAGCCATCTAATAGGCCTATAAAGCATCATTTAACTTCCTTGACCAATTGGTGTGATTCACATTTACTGTTTTAGATAAGATTTGCTTTATTTCCCTATTCGATACTTCCACTTGTCCACTAGTTTGGGGATGGTCGGAGTTGCCACTCGGTGCTTCACACCATATCTTTCAAGGAGAGCTTTGAACAGTCAGTTGCAAAAATGAGAGCCTTCGCACTGATAATAGCTCGTAGTGTACCAAACCTTGAAAAATGTTTTTTTGGAGAAACCCGATAACACTTTTACCCTCATTGTTTGGTAAAGCTATGGCCTCCATCCACTTGGAGACATAATCAACTGCGACCAAGATGTATTTATTACCATGAGAGCTGACAAAAGGTCCCATAAAGTCAATTCCCCAAACATTGAATAGTTCTATGACCAAAATAGGGTTTAGAGGAAGTTCGTCCCTTTGCGAAACCCCACTCTCCCTTTGATAATGGTCACAAGACTTAACATAATCATGAGCATCTTGATGTATAGAGGGCCAATAGTAGCCACGTTGCAACACTTTATAAGTAGTTCGAACTCCACTATGATGACCACCTACCAATGAAGAGTGACATGCTTCGAGAATGCTCATCATCACTACCTTTGGAACGCATCTACGGATGATGCCATCCTCACAAATGCAATACAAATATGGCTCATCCCAGAAGAATTTCTTTACATCATGTATAAACTTGCAACATTGATGGGTGTTTAAATCAGGAGGTACTAGATCACTCACCAAATAGCTAGCATAATCTATAAACCAGGGTATAAGATCATGTGATGCTGCCAGAACTCTTTCATCGGGGAATGAGTCATTTATGTCCATCCCATCATCAAACTTCATCATAGCCTCATCTTCCAACCTATAAAGGTGATCGACAACCAAATTTTCCGAACCTTTCTATCAATCATGTCATAATTGAATTTCTACAAAAGAACCATCTAATCAATCTTAGCTTTGCGTCCTTCTTTGCCATCAGATATTTGAGCGTTGCATGGTCTGTATGCATAATCACTTTAGCTCCCAACAAGTACAAATGGAATTTTTTAAATGCAAATGCCAATGAAAGTAATTCTTGTTCAGTCACAGTGTAATTCTTTAGGGTCACATTTAGTGCTTTGTTGGCACAATAGATCGGATGTAGGACTTTCTCTCTCTTTGTTCCCCTAACGCCACACCGAGTGCAACCCCACTCGCATCAAACATTAGTTCAAACGGTTGTGAACAATATGGAGCAACAATAATGGGTGTTGTGGTCAGCCTTCTTTTCAATTCTTCGAAGGCGTGCATGCATGCATCATCAAACACAAACTTCGTATCTTTTTCTAGCAACTTACATAAGGGTTGCGAGATCTTAGAGAAATCTTTTATGAAACGATAGTAAAACCCAGAGTGGCCTAGAAAACTTTTGATACCTTTTACCGAAATTGGCGGTGGCGATTTCTCTATCACCTCGATTTTTGCTTTATCAACCTAAATTCCCATGCCCAAAATTCTATGACCAAGTACGATGCCTTCTTTGACCATAAAATGGCATTTCTCCCAATTTAACATCAAGTGACTCTCGACAGACCTCTCAATACATCACGGAAATGTAAAAGGCACTTTTCAAAAGATTGGCTAACGACACTGAAGTCATCCATGAACACCTCAATAGTACTTTCAACCATGTCCAAGAAGATAGACATCATGCATCTTTGAAATGTGGATGGAGCGTTACAAAGTCCAAAGGGTATTCTCTTAAATGCAAAGGTACCATAGGGGCATGTGAATGTTGTTTTCTCTTGATCCTCAGGCGCAATAACAATTTGGTTGTAACCGGAATATCCATCAAGGAAACAATACCATCCCTTTTCTGCTAGTCTGTCGAGCATCTGGTCCATGAAGGGTATAGGGAAATGATCCTTCTCGGTAGAAGTATTTAATTTTCTATAATTCATGTACACTCTCCATCAGGTGACTGGTCTTATGGGAATCAACTCGTTCTTTGCATTAGGCACCACTATGATACATCCCTTCTTTGGAACACACTACATTGGACTCACCCATTCACTATCAGCAATTGGGTAGATTACACCTGCATCTAACCACTTGATGATTTCTTTCCTTACAACCTCTTATATTGGGGGCTTCAACCGCCTTTGATGCTCAATACTTGATTTCTCAGCCTTGACTAGTTGAATCTTCTGAGTACATATCCCAGGGGATATGCTAATGATATCTACAATTGTCCACCCAATAGCTCTCTTGTATTGCTTGAGAACTCAGACTGGAGCTTTTGTTTGGGCTTCACTTAGATCTGCTGCAATGATAACAAGTAATATACTATTCTCTCCCAAGTATACGTATTTTAGATGGGATGGTAATGTCTTTAACTCTAACTCTGGTGGAACCTCTACAGAGGGCTTTGTTGGTAGCGTCTCCCTGTTGCATAAGTCCAACTCAAACCTTGTCTGTCACCTTGGCCCAAATGACACCCCAAGAGCATTTATTGTTTCCTCATAATCAGGAATGTTGTCACCATCGAAGTTCATCAACACAGCTGCCAAAGGATCAACCCCAAGCCTCAACTCTATCGGGATTTTTGCTTTATCATACTCATCCCTTGAGATCATTGAGATAACTTGAAACTCAAAACACTTTCGATCATGCTGGCCCACTTGAAATACCACTGCTTCTTCACCAAACCTGAAAGTGAGTAGACTCTTCTCCATATCTAATAATGCTCGACCTGTGGCTAAGAAAGGTCTTCCCAAAATGATCGGAACTGCAAAATCAACCTCATAGTCAAGTATAACAAAATCTACAGAAAATATAAATTTGTCTAACTTTACCAACACATCATACAAAATCCCCATAGGCTTTTTGATTGTTTTGTCTGCCATTTAAAATCGTATCTTTTTAGGAATAAGGCTCCTCAAACTGAGCTTTCTGAATATGGCAGGAGGCATTAAATTAATGCTAGCCCCCAAGTCACATAGTGCTTTAGTGAACGCTAGTTCTCCCACAGTGCATGGTATGGTCAATGCACTCGGGTCTTCGTGCTTTTACACTAATGACTTTGTAGTGATGACACTACAACATTGAATATTTTTTTAGAGGTCTTGGCTCACTTTTAGCTTCTTCTTGACTAGGTTTTTCATCCATTTGGCATGTCCCGGCATCCTCTCAAGAGCTTCCATTAAGATAACATCGACTGACAACTTCCTAAGCATTATCAAGAATTGTTCAAACTTACCTTCCTCCTTTCTCTTCCCAAGCATTTGAGGAAAAAGAGGAGGGGGTCTCAGGAAGGTTTTTTATACTTCTTAGGTTGCTCTTCCGTATTGCATGCCTGGGTTCTCGCATTCATTCTCTTCTTGCGGTTCCCATTTTTCACCTTTGGCATAGGGGATTCATAGAACTTTTGAAACTCCGAGTCATCACTGCCATGCAATGCCCTTCATTCTTTGGGTTTTGAACCATATTGCTTGGTAGGGTGCCCTTTTGGCGCTGATTCAATTGTGAAGAAACTTGTCCGAATTTTTGCTCTAGTTGCTTGATTGCCACGGAGTGAGACTCGATTTTCTGGTTAATACTTGAAATATCCACTTTCATTCCCTCTAAAGTCTCATCTTGATGGTCGGCTCGCTTCAACAATTTTTCGAACATTTCTTCAATCCTTGAGTTATTTGACCTGGCATCACAATTGTGTGGTGGCACATAAGGATCGTTCTTGTAGCCCTCTCTTCTTCCCCATTCTGCGTCTCGCTCTCTCTCTCTCTCTCTCATAGTACCCACCTCGGCTATCTCTATACATCCCATCACGGGTGAAGTTTCGACCTTAATTCCCAAAACCTTGCCTCTAATAATCCGAATTGGACCCTTGGGGGTTGTTCCGGAAACCTGCTGCTTGGTTTCTTACAAAACATGCATCCTCATCATAGAATGGATCATCAGGTAGGAACCTTTGGAGGTTGGTGAGTGACTGCCTTAACACTTGCTTGATTTTGCCTTAAAACCAAGTCTATACTTGTGCGAAGCTGAACAAGTTGCTCCATGATCTCTTCATTTACCTTTCTTGCTCATTATTGGTGTTAACCACACAAGAAGATTTCATCACACCTCGCTCTCGTTGTCCCCATGCTTGATTTTTTTTTTGACCACTTGCTCTGTGGCTATTAATGCAAAAGGTTGGTCTAGGAACATGCCTCCCATAATCGTATTGGCGCAAGCTTGACTATTCTCATCAAGTGCCCAATAGAAAATTTCAACCAAGGCATCATCGACAATCTTGTGATCAGGGACAATCCTCAAGCATTTAGTAAACCTCTCCTTTGCTGTGCTAATAGAATCACCCAGCAATTGCTCGAAGTTGTGATTTGGTCCTTGAGCTTCAACTTCTTAGATCTTGGGAAACATCTTTCAAGGAATACTCTCTGAAGTTCAACTCAACTTGTGATAGTACCAAGAGGAAGCTTGGACAAACATACAGCTGCATTGATAGTTAATGATAGTGGAAACACTCTTAAACCCACAGTATCAAGAGAAAGGTTTTGTGTCCCCATGACATTCTTGCAAACAAACACCACATTTTGAAGATGACGATGGGGATCCTCCGAAGGTAGCCTATGAATAATTCGTGATTTTGGAGCATTTAGATCAATCCACTTGATAGCATGAACTTAGTATCTGCCGATAAAGGGGGTAATACTATAGCATTGGTAACATCCTTAGCCATAGGGTTCAGTCGGTATTGGTTCCATCCATAAACATTTTCATTGAAGTCCCTGAGTCGTGGCCTGTTACCCCTTTGTGGTGGATTCTCCTCTCTTCCCATATCCTCATTCGCATGTATATCCTCCTCAACCTCGATATCTTCATTCACTTGAGCCATTCTTTTTGGTTGTTGATGGATATAGTGGAGCTAAGGGATTGCCTTGCTCCTTGTGTTGGACGTACAACCTAGTATATCCTGCAAATAAAATCAAACAACAAAAAGAAAAACAAAAGTAAAGTACAAGAGACTCTAGAAATCAACACTAGAACTAACTTATGGTGAAATCAAATCAAAACCTAGTTGTATTCACCGGCAATGGCGCCATAATTTTTGGTTATGTTCACGCTCCAATAAGAAAGCAATTGTTGTTAGCAATTAACCTAACAAAGGTTAGGATCGAATCCACAGGGAATACAAGGCTTGATTACAAAATTTCACCACTAATAATTTCTAGTATTTATGACTACAATCTCTAAATGGGGGGGGGAGGGGTTGTATTTCAAAAACAAAATAAAACTACCACTAACTATAATGCGAGGAAACACTCAATTTTGGGGACAACTTGGGAATTGTGCTCCCTATGGTTCGTCGACTTGATTACCCTAGATAACATAACTACAAATTGTGATTTGCATGCAGGACGCTAACTTAGATTCTTCCAACCCTCTTGTGAAGGAGAAGGTCGAATTTCACCATGGCGCTTGGTCGGCAACCATAGCGTGCCAACTAACCATTACCTATTGTCCCAGTTAACCTTCCCTTGGTCAGGCTCGGTTGATTAAACGAGATCACATCAATCGAATAATGTCATCTACTTCCCTTTTCCTGTTCGTCACTACCTTGGTCGGGATTGTGATAGTATGCGGGGTTTGGTGTTGGCCACCACCAAACAACAATAATAATGAAGGGAAATAGATAATACATGTAAAACCCCAATCATAGAAATACAAGAAAGCTAGGTCATCTCAATGTCAACTACCCATGGTTCCCACAACCCCAAGTTGTGGGTGCTTAGATATTCATGGCTAAGGAAAAACACACAATAATGCACATAATAGACATAGTTGAGAGTTTTCCAATAACAATGAAGAAAATAGGCACCACAAGTTGCAAGCCCACAAGCTTGATTGATCAACAATGAGTATAATGCAAGATTTATGATCCCCAAAATGGGTTTTCCAAGAGAGAACAATAAACTACTCTAGAAAACTAAGAGAAGATTCAAAATGTGATTCTCAATAGTCTACTGGTCAAACTCACTTCTAAAAACCTAATTTAAATTATATATAGTATTTAAAAAATAACCCTAGAATTTACACAGAAAAGACAGCTGGCAACTGATAAGTTACGCAGGTTCGACTCGTAGGATGACCTACAAATTGTAGTTGGGGTCTCATATCAGGTTCTTGGCATCTTGGACTAAACTGGTATGACCTATAGGTACGAGTCATTATGTGAGCTACAACTCGTATGTTGATTTGGTAGTCTTGGTCTTCAGATTTTTTGGTCCAACATCTTGGCTCTCTTATTCTTGCTACGAGTCCACCTATACGAGTTGTAGTTTGACTTATGACTCGTACGATGGCCTTGTAGGGGTGACCTCCACTTAGTAGATTTCTAAATATTTGTCTCTGATTCTTGCTACGACACCAGCCTACGACTCGTATCTTGAGCTTCGACTCTTAGGTGGGCTGGTAAGACCTATGCTTCAGCAAAATCTACATATTTTCTTCAAAATCATGCCAACCTAACTTTTCTGCAAGATTAACACAAAAACACATCAAAACACTAAAAAGTCACTTTAAGAACTCACAAAATCCCTTATTTTAAGCACCAAATGTGTTGTATTTTGACAGCACATCATTCATCAAATCCATGAAAGTTGCAGGTGCATTACTTAACCCAAAGGACATGACCAAGAACTCAAAATGGTTATATCTTGTCCTAAAGGCTGTCTTTGGAATACCACTTTCCCTCACCTTCAACTGATGGTAACCCGATCTGAGTTCTATCCTGGAGAAGCAAGTAGCACCCTGAAGTTGGTCAAACAGATCATCTATCTTGGGGAGAGGCTATTTATTCTTTATCGTGAGCTTGTTCAATTGCCTGTAGTCTATGCACATTCTGAGAGACCCATCTTTCTTACGCACGAATAGGATAGGAGCACCCCAAGGAGACACACTAGGCCATATGAAACCTTTCTCTAACAAGTCTTTCAATTGCTCTTTTAATTCTTTCAATTCAGCGGGGGCCATTCTATAAGGTGGAATTGAAATCGGTTGGGTCTCGGGGAGCACATCATTCCCAAAGTCAATCTACCTATCATCAGGGACTCCAGGTAGATCCTCAGAAAACACTTCGGGAACTCATTCACAATCGAGACTGAATCTATAGTAGGGGACTCAACATTATCAGACTTAACTCACACAAGGTGGTAGACACAACCTTTGGAGATCAACTTTCTGGCCCGAAGATAGGAGATAAACTTGCCCTTGGGTGAGATAGAACTGCCCTTCCACTCTAAGACAGGTTCATTAGGAAATTGAACCTTAACAATCCAGGTTTTACAGTCAACAGAGGCATAACAGGCATGAAGCCAATCCATGCCAAGTATCAAATCAAATTCAACCATCTCCGATTCTACCAAGTCAATCAAGGTATCTCTATGATAGATGGATACTACACAATCCCTGTAGACCCTCTCAGCTAAGATAGAGTCAGAGTCGAAATAGCAAAAAGTTCAAGCGAAGACTTTGGGAGAATCCCAAACTTACCAGCCACATAGGGAGTCACAAAAGATAAAGTGGCACCCGGGTCAAGCAATGCATAACAATCAAAAGTAAAGACTCAATCCATACCCATAAAAACATCTGGTGCTGGCTCCTGATCCTGACGATTACCCATAGCATAAAGGCAGTTCGTCCCGCCTCTTGTACCTGTAGTAGGACCCCTCTGATGACTGCTAGCTGGGGGTGCTGTAGAGGACTGTGCTCTATTGCTCCCTTTACCTTAACTCTTCTTCAGACATTCATACTGGAACTGACCAGTCTGTCCACATGAATAACAAACATTCTTACCTACACGGCACTCACCCAGATGGAGTTTACCACACTTGACACAAAGTGGCTTTCCCTACATACCTTGGTTGATACTAACTTGAGATTGAGCACCCTGAGCCCTGCAATTCTGGTAATAAGACTTCTGATCATTCCTGCTTGGTTGGACGGGCGCACTCGCTATAGATGGTGCATGATGAGAAGATCTTTTCTGAAAGTAGGACTTGTCACCCTTATTCTATCTCTGCTGGCTAGGCTCATGCCCTACTGATTTAGATTTCCTGTTCATCTGCTCTTCTCTATCTCTTTTCCTATCCTCCTCTTTTTATTGGGCATACACCATAATTCTTGGATGTCCATGTTGTGGATCAATAAAGATGCTTTGCACTCCTTCTGCGTATGTATGCCCACGCCGGACACATTCTTCCTCATTCTTTCCCTCATGACTTGGACCATCTCCAAAACATATCTGGACAGCTTAATAAACGTAAGACTATACACCTTAGCGGTCATCCCTCCTTGCTTCAAGTTCACAAACTCGTCAATCTTCGCCTCCCTTAATTCTTGGGGAAAGAAATGGTCAAGGAAAGCGGCTTCAAACTCATCCTACTCCACAGGCTCAGCATCTTCACCTCTACTATCTTCCCATTGGTTGTACCAGATGTTTCTCACATCCTTCAGTTGGTAGGAGGCAAGCTCAACCCCTTCAATCTCACTGGCGTGCATAGCTTTCAAGACATTATACATCTCGTCTATGAAGTTCTATGGGTCCTCCTCAACCTTCGACCCTGTACACATTGGAGGGTTCATCCGTAAGAAGTCTCTGAGCCTGGTTGCAGCCATGGACTCCTGTGAGCTAGAGCTGGGGGCTTGAGGACCTCATCTATTACCCTAGGAGGCCACTTAATGTGTCAGCATGGTGATGGCTCCTCTAAATCCGCCTTAGAGGTGGAAGCTGGCTGGGGCTGTGCAAAGGGCGCTTGTGGGACTTCAGCAGTCCTGGCAGGCCGACCTTGTCTCCTCATCTCTGTCTAAACAAGGATCTCAGGTTGTGCATTCTCAGCAGTTGGGGCTGAGGCATCTCTCTGAGCAGTTGTTTGTTTTGGCAGCAAATTGTACAAACGTGTAACGCACGAATAAGAATGAGATTTTTCATAGAGTTAAACTCTATCGCACGAACTCAGATCATAGAAGAAGGGGAACACTTCCTTATGTCCTATAATCTCCTATTTATGAAGTGTGGTGCACAACACACCCATAAACAAAACTTTACTAGACATGGCTTCATAGACTCCCTAGGACACTCAAACTCTGTACTCTGATACCAAGTTTGTCATACCCCGGGAGGGTACCCTAAACGTAACTGGAACTCGGAGACTATTACTAGTCCCCAAGCGAAACACCTAGTCTCATCATATGTGTTTAGTCAGTCGATTAGCAGAAGGCATTAGAGAATGACCTTAACTATAAATGGCCGACAAGATAATCAGCTTTGTCTATCACATGAAACGAGATTAACGAAAGAACTCAGTATGAAAATAGAGAAAGGGGAAAAGAATCCCAACATCAACCATCATCTATCTTTGTCTGTGAAACCTCTAAAGCTACTGTTTAAGAAGGTACCATGACAGGCCATGGCTACCACAAATCAAAAGGAATAATACTGACATAAAACATCTGAAAGAAACAAACATCCTCCGAATGCAGGGGAGGACTTAACGCTCTCTGGAAATTGGGAAGCTCTAAACCTCAACGATTCACTTGCTGAAGTTCTCTATCTACTGAATCTGCATCATGAAATGATGCAGCACCAAATATAGTTAGCACGTAGAATGTACTGTATGTAAAACGAGCTAAAGTAAACAATATTGGCAAGACAATATGACATAGCATCAACTCATCAATTACTTAATCTTAGCTCAGAATAAGGAATAGGACACTATCACATCACCATCAATCAGGACTCATACTATCACATCGACATCAGAGTACTATCAATATGGAACTTATCAGGGAGTTTCTCTAACCGACAACCACCACCAATGAGTTGGTGGTGATACAATAAAGAGATGTCATTGTCACATCCATCCAGTACCTTGCCGGGGTAAAGAGCGAGTCTATCGGTGGATCCATAAGTCTATCAAGTCCTCTTTTGGGATTGAGAAAACATCCGCTCTCACATTCCAATCCTCTCCTATGTTGGCCACGTAGTTAAAGGGTGCGAGTGGGACTCATTCTTACCCATTTCGGTGCTCAATACTCGTCCTATGACTCGACTTGCTCATAAACTGTCAACCAATCAAGAATTTCCATCACCTAGCCTCTTCAGGCAAGAAACCTCGACTCATCTCATCATTTGTCAACTCAAGGAGTAGGATCATTCTTTTAAAATTAATTTCAATCTCCTTTAGACTCTAAGGAAACTAATATCGTCCATTTCATTCATCAACACATTCATCTCAGGACTCGGACCGTAGCAAGACAACACACCCAAATAATCAAGGCTCTAGACATTACCCCTAAGTCATTCTTGAAGTCTTTAGTAAGGAAATCATGTAGGATATATATATAATCATATAATAATTCACTTAAATAATTAGTTCAAGTTATGATGATCATTAATTTAAGAAAATACAAAGAAATTAAAGATAATTTTCAAGATAACATTCAAGAATTTCACAGACAAGACCTATCACCTTCAACTATCCATCTAATTCTCTCAATGGGACACACGGGAGAAAAATCGCATGTTCTAGATAGCCTTCACATATCTGGAGTGAAGAGTTACTATGCTTCTTCAAGGAATTGGACTCGAACTCAGAAATCCTCAACTCATTCTTGTCTCCTCTCTCAAGAACTTTCACGTAGAAACTAAGAAAAATGGTTTTGAAAACCCTTAATCAATATAAAATGACCCTTAATAATGTTATTGGACTTAAAAATAGGTTGGAAATATATCCTTCCCGAAATTAAAAGAAAGATTTTCACTCCCCAACAACATGTCCGCATCGCGCCAAGTGTACGAACCCGTGTTTTTCCCAATTTCTGAAATTTCAAGTCCCTGTCGAAAAATTCAAAAAAAAATCATAAGTGTTGATCCTCGCCTAGGGCGTGTCGCAGCCCTGGAACACAGCAACATTGTCTCGGGGAAAAATATGAAAAATTATTTTTCGACACGGTTGCTCTAAAATCGGGTCGAGGCCATTTTCCCACTAAATATTTTGCGTTGATTGCAAATCCGGTCTCAGATTTCCCATTGAAGCTTGGGAAGACATGTTATGTGCATGATTACTTTCTAGGGGCATTTTAATAATTTCGTGGGGTTTTACACTCATAATTTAGAATGAACATCAAGAATTCTTAAAAAAAAAAACTAGAGAAAGCTCATGGATCAAACACTGTAAATTTCTCTACAAGTTCAAGAATTCAAACATTCACATTCAAGAACAAGATTAAAAGCTCTTGAACTCAAGATCAAGATCAAGAGCAAATTCAAGTTTCAAGATCAAGCTCAAGAACAAATTCAAATCTCAAGATCAAGAACAATTCAAATTTCAAGATCAAGATCAAGTATAAATCCTAATTTCAAGATCAAGCTCAAGTGCCCTTGAATTTATATTTGAAAAGGCGAATCAGAGGATTCATAGAGATTGTAGAACTCACTCCTTGAAATAAAATACAACGAGATTGTTGCAATATTTTTCGTTTCTTGATTAATAGTATTATTTTCACGACGCGAATTTTTATTGTCACATAACAAGATCAAAAGGTATTTTCATATGTTTGACATAACTTTAATTTAGAACTACTAAATTGGAAGATCTTCTTTATTTTCTTATACTCCATATCAATTCAAATTAGGTCATTATTTTCAAAATGAGGAGAGTAGTTTGTTTCATTATCTAATCAAACTGGCAAAAATTTTAGTTTTAATTTAGATAATAATATAACCGATCAAACACACACAAAAAAATTATTTTTAAAACTGGTATAAGTTTTTTTTAATGACGAACACATGACTTATAAAATAAACCGTGTAATTTATATAGAAAATGAAAGAAAATATACATTATATTTACATATTATTATAAATATTAAGTTAAGAATTAAGTTGCTATGTGCAAGAAGTTCATGTCATTATGTTTCTACATGACATAACAAGCATTAGAGTTCTCATCACTGAACCACGGAGGGGCATATACATAATGAACAAAGTACGGAATTTCACCCTCCTTGTTTTTCGCCTCTACTTTCTTCACTTCCTTGAATTCAATAATTTTTGCTGTGTTTTTCATTTCAATTGTTACGTCTTCTTTCTTTACTTCCTTCTTTTCCTCCTCTTTCTTTTTTACGATTTCTGCATGCTTGCCAAATTTTTTGGTCACATATGTCACAACTTTTTCTGACTCTAGGATTGTCTCAACTGTTATTGTTTGAGCTTTGAAGTCTGTTTTAACATTATGAATACCTACAATAAATACATATAAAAATAGAAATTATTGAAATAAAATATCTCTCCAAAATAAATCTTGTTGGAATACTCTACATTACTATATAAGAAATGTGAATAGGCAGACAACTTTCTGTAAACATGTTTGCTGCTTCTTCTTTATTATAGGGATTCGTAAAAATATTTTGCGTACTTTCTAATTTAATCTTATTAAGATATGTCAACTATGATTTTATAATATTAACCCCGATAAATCGTTTTTCCAACTGATTCAACTGTGATTTTAATATACCATCCTAATCAATAATTTTAAATCATGTAAATGCTAGGAATTAGGATAAAATAAACACAAAATTATAATTAAATCTTTCTTTTGAAATTTAATATATAAAATTAAGTAATTATTTTAATATTTTTCAGCGAGTATATTTGTGTCAAAAAAGGTACTTTTAAAAAAATATATAGTATAAATAGATCCAAAACATTATATATATTGAGAACTAGTTGAAGTCGTTGGTATTTCTGATGGAGTAGATGTGGAGACAGAACCTGGTCCAGTGGGTGTGAAAGAAGGAAGTCTTGTTGGAAAATATGAGTCCCTTGTAGAAGTTACAGTGATACCCAAAGGGAAAGAACAGTCCTCCGTAAAGACTGTCAATGTTTCCCAGACTGGTGTAACAGACAAACTTAAACAGGTATTGAACAAGGTGAAGAATCCGCCAAAGGGTGGAATTTATGACGATCTTTATGGAGAATCAGTTCCTAGTAAAGTCGGATCTTGGGCATATTCTGGTAGCGGTCAGGCTGCTTCCTCTAACGATGCTGAAGGACACTCCCCTGGTTCCTTAGGCAAAGTCTCTGGAAGTATCTCAAGCAACGTGGACGATGATACTGATGATTTGTTTGGGTAGCAAATGCCTTCCTTGCTTTTGAATTCTGACTCAACTCACTGGTCACTGGCGATGAGTTTAGTCGTATGAGCTGCAGTGCTGCACGAGGCATCTCGAGTAGAGATAAATTATGTTAGTCGTTGTATTCGTCTCTTTCCTGGCGTGTGCACAAACAAGGATTCAATTTTGAACTCAAAACTTGTCAGGACACTGAATCTGTGACTTGAGATCAATGGAAGAAAGTGTATGTTATCTTTTCCCATTTTCAGTTTGTGTAAAACAAGTGAGTTATAATGCTCATTTGGAGCTATTTGTTGTGTCATATGAGCAGCAAATACAATATTTATTAGGAATCAAAAGTTGATCTTTAGGCCTTCTCTTTTTTGCATCTGATGGTCAATATCCATACTGGAGTCCGATCAATTTGGATTCACGCCTCGAAGCCCGTGTATATTAGTCAAAGATGTGACTTTCACAGGGCCGATTGCTCTTTGCCGTCAAATGGAAAGTTAGCTCATAGGGCTGGCGCTGGTACTCTGCGGAAGATGCGTGTGGTTCATTTGGAGGGAAATTTTACTAAAAAAATTTTTCATACCTAAGAGTTGAACCTAATAATTCCGATAGACAAAAGGAAATAGAATTTTTTTTTTTGAATGATATCATATGCTAGAAGAACAAATTGAAATACTTTTTAGATATTATATTTGAGAGTTTAAATAGTCATACCTTTCTTTAATAAAAAGGAATAGAAAATATTTTTTGAACGATATCATATGTTAGAAGAACAAATTGAAATATTTTTTAAATATTATATTTGAGATAGATAGTCATATCTCTCTTTAATAATATTAGTGATTTTAAAATTTGTTGATTGTTATACACTTATTTGACTGTCATCAACCAAAAAATAGATTTTATGCAAAAATCTATTTTTTTTCTCAATAAATTCATATTCATAATTAAATAAAAAAATTCAAGCTCTTAAGCCACAAATTTTAAATCTTATAAACTCTTTCAAGATTGAGCACAAAAAACTATAATTATAAATTATTTCATAAATCTTAGTATTTAAATAATGAAATATATATTCATATAGTAATTTATTTTTTACCATTAATAGAACTTATATATTTAATAAATAAAGTATTAATCAAAATATCTAATTAAAAAATATTATTTGACACATTTTTCAATTAAAAAAATGGTTATATTGGGCACTTCTCCATTTTGCCGTGCCTTTTTTCATCCTTAAAATTTTCATCATGTAATTTAATTTTTTTTAAAAATCCATCATTTTCTAGTATTTAGAAATTTATTAATTGTTATACAATTATTAGTATTCGGGCACGTGCTATAAAGTATTAGTTAAAATATCTAATTAAAAAAATATAACTTGATACTTTTCCCAAAAAGAAAAAAATTGGTTATATTGGATATGTTTATTGCTCATAAATAATTCAAATTTTGAAAAAAAAATTCATCATTTTCTAGTATTTATGTTAATTATTATTTAAAAATTTGTTGATCATTATATATTTATTAGTATTCGGACACGTGGAAAGTATTTGAACACATGTTTCGCGTATGTATTCCAAGTTAATTAGTTTAAATATAATTTGACACATTTTTCAATTAAAAAAATTAGTTATATTGGGCATGTTTATTGCTCGAAGTGTACACTTCTCCATTTTGTCGTGCCTTTCTCCGTTCTCAAAATATTTTGTCAAGTAATTCAAATTTTGAAAAAAAAAATCATCATTTTCTAGTATTTATGTTGATCGTTATTTAGAAATTTGTTGATCGTTATATATTTATTAGTATTTGGACACGTGCGAAGTATTTGGACACATACTTCGCACGTGTATTCCAAGTTAATTAGTTTAAATATAATTTGACATATTTTTCAATTAAGAAAATTGATTATATAAGGTATATTTATTGCTTAGGTCCATTTTGTCGTTCCTTTTTCTGTCCGCAAAATATTTCATCAGGTAATTCAAATTTTGAAAAAAAATTATCATTTTCTAATATTATGTTGATCATTATTTAGAAATTTGTTGATCGTTATATATTTAATACAATTTCAATAAACTTATAATTAAATATATAAAGATTTGAACTTTAAAGCACAAATCTATTTGAAAGTTAAAACTCTTTCAAGACTATCATAAAAGTTTATAATTCTAAATTATCTAGCATTAACTAATGAAATATATATTCATATAATATTTTTTTGGCCATTAATAATAGTTCTAACATTAATAAAGTATTAATCAAAATATTTAATAAAAAATATAATTTGACACATTTCCCAATAAAAAAACTTTGGTTAATATTTGGCATTTTTATTTCTCAAGTGTACACTTCTCCATTTTGTCCTGCCTTTTCTTCACACTCTCCATTGAAATTTTTTCATCAGGTAATTCAAATTTTGATTTTTTTTTCCCATGTAATTTTTCTAGTTTTTTGATCTTCTACTGTATAGTTGAACACCATCAAGTTCATATGTAATTTTTTTGCATTTTTTTGTTTGTATGTTCTTTGATTATCTGAAACCCCTTTGAAATTTCTGGAATGAATCATGCGTAAATTGCAGTAGTTGTTGAATTTTGTTGATTTTGATGATTTGGGGTTGTATCTTTTTTGCAAAAGGGTAAATTTTTGTTTGTTGTTTTGGGGTGTTTATGGTTTTGTGAACAGTGAATAGCAGCAATGGCGGAGAAAGGAGGAAAGGGGTTTTCTTTGCCGAAAAGTGGAAAATCTGCTCTTAAATCTCCTGGTAAACAATTCGACTTTTCGACTTTTTTTTTAAAATTCTTGCTGTGATTTTGTTACCAGTTATGGGGTTTATATAGCTGGGGTGGAGGTAGGTAGGGTCGAGGGGTTCAGATGAAACCCGCTTCAGCAGAAAATTATATTGTTTATATAACAGCAACAACAATTAAATATCCTGTGAAACCCCACAAGTGGATTTTGGGAGGATAGAGTGTACACAGACTTTACCATTACTTTACGGAGATAGAGAAGTTGTTTCCAAAAGACCCTCAATGTTGTCTATATACATTCTTAAAATTATTTTATGTATATATAGTAGATGTTTGAACTCTCCCTTTGACTTCTTGGTGTCTTTACACTGTTTATATACATAGTTAAAGTTATTTTATGTATGTGTAGTGTATGTCGAACTCTCCGTTTGTCTTCTTCGTGTGTTTGCTTTTCATATTTTGAAGCAATTTAGTGAAAATATTACAGTGTTTATTTATGGTTAAAATTATTTTATGTATGTATAGTAGATGTTGAACTCCATCTGGCTTCTTCGTGTGTTTACTTTTCATATTTTTGAACTCCTTTTAGTGAACTAAGTGGAGTGATTTAATATAGTACAGGATATGGATGCTAAAAGGTCCTCACTGAAACTTTTTGAGAGAGGTAATTGTATGATAAAAACAGCACTAAGGAAGTGCTGAAGTATTTACTGGTTGAGCTAAAAAACAATAGAAGGAATCCCTTTCTAGTCTTGTAGGGGTTCAAAGAGGCTTAGAATTGACTCTGCATCAGTCACAAATTCCTACTCACACCAAAAAAGGGAAAAAAAGTATACAAATAAGCTTAATTCACTGTCCAACATATGCGTGCTGGGATGGTTTTCCACCACTGTGGTTTTTTGTTCTTTTTTCTGCTGCTGTCCCACCAATGTAGCAATTATGTGGTAGTACTTGGTGTAACTCATTTTATGTTTATCGAGTTGGGGAAATATGTGCCAGAGTAGGTTGTTACTTTGCAATGAATGTATGAATGACTTATAGTATTTGCATCTCCTCTGCATTTGTTGACATCTGCCACATAGAAAGATACCCTTCTTTAAAGGTTTAATGAGTCAGGTAAGCACTCTTGGACTTGGACACTCAAGACTTTGTATGGTGCTTTTGTTTTCCAGATCTATTATCAAGGCCAAAATCTAGAACTTTGTTGGTTGTGTTACTGAGTATTAGTCTGGTAGCAGGATTTCACAGGCGGTGTTTGAGGCTGACAAGGTTCCGAAAGATTGAGCAAAACTACGACTCTTCTAACTTCCCAATCATTGAGATGCCTTTTTAAAGTGAAGTTCCCTGTGTATTGACCTCTGTAGTTAGCCGCTGTGGCATCAGACTTATTTAACCATCTGTACAAATCAGACGTCCTCACTTAAAGTTGTTAGCAAATCAAAGTAGAACTGTAGTTACACTACTTGTTCAAATTCCTTTATAAAAACAGTCAAAGTGCATTTGAAAGATCTGCCTGCTGTTTATACTTAACTTGGTAGATTGACATGGAAAATCCTTGCAATTTTAATCTCTATGCATCTTTGACCTCTTTGGTTTTGAAGCATATACGTTTCTTTTCTGTAGCATCCAAAGGGAAGGATGATAGCGTAGCAAAATCCAAAAGAGGAAGGAAAGTTCAGTTTGATTCTGAAGGTTAGGTTGTTTACTGGTATCTTATGGATTTCACTTCGTCTTTTTAAAGGGAAAACAAGGAAAACAAAGATTCTGTTTTCAATATGTGTTATTCAATCATCTTAGGAAAATCTGTTGCTTGAATGTTATTGACACTGCTCAATGTCTACCCTTGACTAGGATCACTTGATACCAATTCCACAAAGTCAAATGGAAAAGCTGATATACCATCTTTCAAAGGTTAGACTTTCATATGCTACATGTATGCATTAATAGAAGTATCAATTATGGTGTTCTTTGTGATTTTTGTCATGTTCTTTTGTGGATGGCCTTATTGATGGAACAATGCTGGGAATTGTTCACATCCTGATATGCATATGTCATTGCTAGGTGATTTGGGCAAAGCCGGGAAAGGAGAGAGAGCTGGCAGTGGTGGTAAAAGTCAAAAACCAAAAGCACCTGATCCTTTGGAGCTGAGAGTTGAGCAAGGTTTTCTTTCACTCCTGATTCTTTTTTACTGCTTGAACATGAAAATATAATTTGCTTGTCAGATACTTGCTAGCGAAAATCTTGGTGCCAATTGTTATTTCATTTTTTATTTTCTTGATTTTCTATCTTTTTGGGGTATAGACACATTCTTTTTGCTCTTGCTCCTCTGCCGTCAGAATTTTAAAATGTTTCTCCATCTGATCCCAAGTCGAGCCGCCTTTTCTTTTCTTTTTCGCCCTATTGCTTAATATTGCTCTCTTTTCTTAAGTTAGTGTTACAGCATATTATATGATGAAGGAAAGTTATAGTAGATCCACTTTCAATTCTATGTAACGTTTCTTGGCTATTGCCATAAAATAAAAAAGTAGTACACCCTTGAAACATGTTCCTCCAATCAACATCAGAAGTACAATATTATTAATATGCTAATAATTATACAAAGTCAAAAGAAATAAATTAAATTTGGACAGGAGGTCCTGCTTGTTTTATTAGAAGAGTTTCATATGATGTTAAACTTGATATGATGAAAATCCTTCCCTACCAAAAAACTAATTTTTTTCATGATAAGTCCTATTATATTGAGGGTTGTGATATTCTATGATCTTTCTTTAAAGGATAAACCTTGAATCAACTGTCTGATACCTTATCTGTAAGTTCTGCTCCACACAGTATATTGAGATTCTTCCTTACATGAAGTTGGGATTTCAACCTTAGTCTAGGACTCCAGTGTTGGTTTGCGAGTTCGGTCATCTGTGCCTATTACAACAACAACATACATATGGTGGGGTCTGAGGAGGGTGGTGTATACACAGCGCAGCCTTACCCCTACCTTGTGAAGACAGGTATTTCTAGTAGAACCTCGGCTCAATTAATGGAAAAGTAAAAATCATCGCAATGTATCTTCACAATGCAATTGGAAGTTAAGATTGATCATATGGTGTATAGGAAAAATAAGAACGAAGAATTGGTCAAACCACCGAATTGACAATCTAAGGGTTAGTATTGAAATGGATCAGGTGTTGACAATACCTTATGTATTTGAGATGGAATATATTAAAGGCATATGTATTTTTTTATGGACTAAGTTAATTATAGGTCTAAAAAGTGTACTAGGGAGCACAATAATCTATGAGTTGTAATGTATGCATTGTGAATTTTGTATTGATGGGCATATAATTGCCGATATTACTTGAAGGATGTCTTGAAAATAACACGACAACAACATACTAGAGTAATCCCACAAGTGAGGTCTAAGGAGGTAGAGTGTGCCAAACTTTACCCCTGCCATGGGAGTACATGGGTTTGTTTTTGATAGGCCCTCATCTCAAGAAAAAGCAAATCAAAGCATATCTAAAAAGAAATAGCGAAAGTGAAGAAATCATGGCAAAATATTATAAAAAGCAAGACAAAGCATTCTGAAAAAAAGAAAAGAAAAAGAATAGTAATTGCATCAAAATAATGTGATAATTGAAGTACAAGAGACCATCGATAGTAACAAAAATAGAAGGACAAGAAATTATTGGGGAAATTCTACATTACCAGTATGGAAGGCTAAGCAACAAGCGAAAAGAAAAAGAATAGTAACTGCATCAAAATAGTGATAATTGAAGTACAAGAGACCGTCGATAGTAACAAAAATAGAAGGACAAGAAATTATTGGGGAAATTCTACATTACTAGTATGGAAGGCTAAGCAAGAAAATGCTCCACTACTACCAACTCTTTACCCGAATTTGTGCCCTCCCGAACCTCCTATCTTAGATCATATCCCATCTATTAACGTTTTTCTAATTCTCCTTTGGCTTACCGCTACCTCTCCTAAAACCACCCATAGCCCACCTTCACACTTAGGTATTCCTGCATCTTTTCTTCACATGCTTGAACCATCTTATCCTCGTTTCCTTCACATTGTCATCCATAGCAGCAACTCTTACCTTGTCTTGTATATTTTCATTTCTATTATTATTTCTTCTAGTATGCCCACACACATTCACTACAACATCCTTATTCCGACAACTTTCATCTTCTGAACATGAGAGTTCTCGACTGACCAACACTGCACCCCATACAACATAATTGGTCTATTTACCACTCTATAGAACTTGCATTTAAATTTTGGGGCACATTTGTATCATATAATACTCTAGATATGAGCCTTCATTTCTTCCATCCTGCACTAATACAATGTGTGACATGATCATCAACCTCCCCATTATCTTGGATAATAGACCCAAGATGCTTGAAACTTCCTTTCTTTTGGAGGACTTGTGCAACAAGACTCGCTTCCGCGTCAACATTAGGCGTTACTTCACTAAACTTGCACTCAAAATAGTATGTCTTAGTCCTACTCAACTTGAACCCCTTAGACTCCAGGGTCCGACTCTAAGCAGTAAACAGCTTACAATGTGAGTAGACTACTTAAGTGTCAATCCTATTCTAATTTTCATTCTAAGAATCTCTTGATTTATATTTAGAACTTCCAGCCAATGCAACATGCCTGATGGATTGTGAAGCTGCTGAAATTTTGCAAGGAATCCAAGAAAAAATGGTGGTATTGTCTGATGATCCAGCAATAAAACTACCTGTGTAAGGGAGTGCATGATTGACTTTCTGTATTTTACTTGTCTCTGTTGCTTCCTTTTGTGGAAGATATGTGATGAGAGTCAAGCTGTCTAGGGTTTGACTTTGTTTTGTTACCAGTTCATTTGACAGGGGACTGGCATATGCTCAAAGGAACAGGCTTTATGATAATCCCCAGGCTGTTAGACAAATACTTGAGTATCCTTGACCTTTTATTATTAAAAGAAAAAAGAGAACTTTTGTATGGCTTGTTACAATTGACTCTTGAAAATTTTCTAGTGTTGGTTTTCATTTAACTCTGATCAGGCCTCTAAAACAGCATGGCGTTTCTGATGGGGAGGTATTGAATTTCGACCTGTTAATACTCTGATCTTTTACATATGAGGCAATATTTTCACATTTCATTCTCGTGTGAATGCAGCTCTGCATGATTACCAACTTTCACTTGGAATCTGTTGACGAAGTGTTTGCTCTTGTTCCCTCGTTTAAGGTATGAACTGTACTACTCTGGATATTGACGTTGTTCTAGTCACATGCTTCACAATGCTTGCCACCACCAATCTGACTTGTGAAGAGTCAATCCTCCCAATTTTTCAGATTTGACGGATAATAATAAATACATTTGGGTATTGAGGTTGCTTCGAAATGTTGCTATTAATTGAATTTTAAGTTTGACTAGGCAGGACCGTATCTATAATTAATTTTTCAAAAACCTTCTATGTTCATACTAAAGAAAGATGTGAGGAAAGTAGATTTGTTTCTTAAATTGTGTCCTTCGATGATGAAGATGGTTTGTGTGCTTATCATTGTATTAAAATGGTCTGACGCTGCTTCAAAAAATTGCAGAAGAAAAAGAACAAGCTGAGAGTTCCCCTCGAGAATGTCTTGGCTGAACTAGCCAAACTTAGAAGGGCAGCATAAATGGTTGATCACTGAAGAAGAGTGTTCTATGGTAATGTCATCATCTTAGTTTTGATCTTAAATTTCAATTGCCAGAATGATTTTATGCGAAGGTAGTTTACTTACAGCCATCATTTACGCCAAATGCAGGTCTTTGTCCTGAGGGTTCTGCATGTGTCACTAAAGGCCATGCCCAACAGTTGAGCAGCCAGCAACTGATGTCGTCTTTCTTCTTTCTTTTGTCTAGTTATTAGGTAGGATTTTCGGTGCTTCAGTGTCACTCTGTTAGCTGGCTAATTCCCAAAAGGAAAATACCCTCTGATTGTCCTACCAAGAAACACAACAAAAAAAAGTAGGTGTTTTCATGTTCACTAGCCCACTAGAGGCGGATTTTGGATTTGAAGTTTCTCGATCCTTATTTAGTGACTTTCGTAGTACTTCAACTGTGCAGAAAAATGGAAACAAAGACTTGAATGTAGCTTTACTCTTGTCCTAATGCAAAAGCTTTCAGTCAGATGATTGAAAGAGTTCAGATCCTATATTGTTACACAATCAATTTTGTCTTGGTAAATCTCTGTCCAATTTTCTCAGTTATTTTAGTTTGACAAGAGTATCACTTTGCTGAGTGAGGATAATTTTGGGGGAACCCCGTGCACTAAAGCTCCCGCTATGCACAGGGTTGGGGAAGAGTCAGACCACAAGGGTCTATCATACACAGTCTTACCTTGCATTTCTGCCAAAGGTTGTTTCCAAAGTTTGAACCCGTAATCTCCTGATCACATGATAACAACTTTACTAGTTACTTCAAGACAATTTTGATGGATAAAAGTGTTACATGTTAATTTAACACTTGAATATATAATGTAACCCACTGACAATAATAATATTGTCGATTTTAAGTCTAGGCTTGTATGACTTTGAAACGTGTCCATAGGGATAACTTTTGCTTCCATATATTTTATTGAGGTGCCCCTCTCAACAAATATGGAGTTTTCACAGGTGGGGCCGTGACTCGTGCCGATTAGGCACCATTACAGATACAAAAGCACAAAATACTTCTTAATGAATTTACAGAAAA
>JAPFFP010000080.1:5457065-5467580 GCA_026153255.1 Solanum medicagineum
ATTCATTTCAACTCCAAATTAAGTTTTAAAAGTTCCCCTAGACCATATTCGCCATTCCGGAGCTGATGGAATTAACCTGGTGTTCTAAAATCCAAACAACATACTCAGTAAAATTCTATAAGTGGGGTTTGAAAAACATAAAATATACATAAACCTTACCCTCGGCTCATAATCCGAAGGAAACAAATAATCTACCACCCCCTTGGAAAAAACTTTATATGAACAGCCAAGGGAAAAGCAGTTACAACGTCAAGGAAATACAGTAGTGAAGAAGTCATACGTTTAGCCTTACACTGATGACGTGTATAAATTTAAAACTCTTTTTCTAAATATATAAGTTATAAATGTCTACAGCTGAGTATAAATTATTGAAATGTTCATAAGTTGTACAAAAATACTTGACTTTCTGAAATGACTTTTTAACACTACTGTAGAACCTACTCTATGTAGTATAATTTCATGTTTTCACATCAAGAATAACCAAGCCTCCCAAAGAAGAATCAGTAACACTGTCATCCAACTGTTCTGCAACTTAAAACCAGATGAAGCAGAATAATCACTAACACCAACAAGAAATCTGCACTCTCCGATCGAAGGATTCAAGAAAGTAACCATCCCAAGCCCATCAAAATCACAGCTCCACGGATTCTGCTTTTGGAGCTGATAGTAACTGTTGAATGCATATGATATGTTACCTTTTTCTCCAATACCATTACACGATCCTCCATAGTTAAGCGTTGTGCAATCTGCATAACTACAAGCAAGTTTAACATGGTTGGTTACTTGAGCAAGATCTTTCAAAGGGTTTGCTATACACCACCTATATGGAAGATACTCAACATCCTTTGCATTCTTTAATAGACCATTTCCGAGGTTCAAGGGATATTTTGACTGGCCATCGAAAGAGAAAATGCCCCAGTGTCTCTCGAAGTTACCTGGGAGAACGCTTTTTGCACTTTCGTCAAGAAGACTGAAAAGATAAACATCCATAGGAGGTACATTTGGCCTAAGAGGAGTTCCTTTGTTACTGAGAACATGATTCACAAGGCCTTGGTTGAAGACCCTTGCAGCTGTAAGATTAGCACCGAGGGCTCCATCGGTAGGCCAACCTACCTCCCCTATGACTATGGACATCTGACCGTATCCGATTTTTGTGAGGGCTGCTATTAAGGTGTCTAAATTTCCATCAAACGCGTTATAGTAGACATTAGGCCCGTCGGTCACAGCATGTGTTGTCCCTTCAAAAAAAGCATAATCTTGAGGGAAGTCTGAGTTTCCATATAGGCTGAGGAATGGATAAATATTTACCACAAACGGCGAACCATTAGAGTTCAGAAGTGAAACCATCTGAGTTATGATTGTAGTCAATTCGGGTCTGAAGGCTCCTTGTGATGGAAGGTTAGACTCATAAGCATCGGCGTTGCACGGAACTACCAGTTTCACATTCCTAGAAAGACTTGCTTTGGTCAGAGACTGTTGCAAATTTGTCATGGCTGGGACGACGTATGATTGATATTGACCAGAATAACTTGTAAGAAATGGCTCATTACCAACTGCAACATACCTGTGTTGATGTATAGCTGTCATTAGCCAAAGAGAGGGTATGAAAGGAAACAAGACAATGACATGGTATATGCTGGAATCACCCCGGAAAAAAAAAAGAAGACGACGAAAAGAAGCAGCAGCATTCTAGCTTGGAAATTTTTAGACAAGGGACGCTGCACTGATCAAATGTCATTTGCCACATTACCGATACACAACTTAACGTGCATATGTCAAAGGAAACATGTATCTACAATATGAGTTTGTCGGGAATTACAGCTAGAACCCAGTTTTCAGCAAACTTTAAGATTGTTTCAAGAACATGATACACACTCATGCTACCATATTTAAAGATAAATTCTCACTGAAACCACCAGAAGTTGACCTAGACAACTTGAGCTCTAAAGATGTAATTGTACTCTACTTAAGCACTCTAAACAGGAGGTAGAACTTGTTAACTCTTCCTTACTGGAGAAAAAGGAAAGGCAATAACTAGGAACTAGATTTCTCAACCATCCTAATTGCAAGGGAAAAAACAACTGTGTGATTGTATGTTAATGGTATATGTGGTAAAGAAAGAGTTCAAACGAGCACTCTATTGGTGCTGGAAGGGAAAAGGTGTCAGTGATCCTGCAAAAGATCATTAAGATCCATATGATTGGTAAGTAAGCAAACCAACATAGCAAGCTGACTAACGATCTTTAGGAGACTTCAAAAACTAAAGGTACACGAAATACCAGCCCTCTCTAACATGCTTTGTTATTATTACAGAAAGGAGTATTGATATTTTTCGTTCTCCACCCCTCAAAATTTTACTTGAGACCATAGTACCTCACAAAGGCTGTGTCTGTTAGCATACACAGCAAAGGGCTTAAATTTTGGCTTCTTTAAAGTCTTTCTTTGAATGATATGGGTGAACGTCATGAGAAAGGAGGTTCTACTACTACTAGTCATCTACCTCGTTTATTATGTGGCGATAGTAATCTCTTTCACACTCGAGGTGATTTACCCCATGCAGCTAATATAAACAGAAATTTTGTTGAGCCCAATTGGGTAATGGGATGTAATAATGTGGCTACAAGTTGCTTTTTTAGTGAATTAAAAATGGATCTTTAACCACAACTTTATACCAAAAGGTAACATGTTATAAACATCTACTATCTTTAACAGAATATTGCAAGAACTAACACAAAAATATCTTCTATTAGCTCATTCTAAGAACTTTGAAGACAACATCCAAGAATTTACAGCCACAACCACCATGTATATGAACAGTAATGGTTCAAATCCCTTCATTTTCTCTATCAGCAGATAAATAGAGGCAAAGGCAAGAATCGGCATTACCTAGGTAAAACACATAAAAGATTGGTAAATACTAGTACTACAACAAATACGCGTAAGCCCCAAATACATTGCGGTCGGCTATAGCCTATATCAGTTGCGGAGTCAGGGATTTGGTCAAGGGTGTGCAAATGTTCTTTCCAATTGTGTTAAGGTTGGGCAAAATCAAATATACACCCATAATAGCACTTAACCTCTGCACAACACATACTTTTCCATCAAAGGGTGTGCACTAGACCACCCCTCGCCTAAAGTGGCTCCGCCCATGGCCTATATGAATCCTAATTGATCGTGCTTAACAGATGAAAAAATACAAATAGAAACAAAAAGTGCTACAAAATATCTATGTTTTTAACAGCATAAACTTTATACAAGGGCTAAAGAATTCCTAGAAAGCATAGGATCTAAGCTAAACGTAGTAACATATCTTTTTTGACAAAGAATAAACATAGTAACATATCTAAATCACAAACAACAACAAGTACCCTCAATCCCAAATAAGTTGCGGTCAACTATATAAACACTCACTATTCCCTTTCATCATTCCGTTTAAGCTTAAAGAATATGGCACATAAGCCTAACTCACGAGGGAAGGATTGCTCAAGTCCATACAAGCAAATCAACAATCCATTCCTCAACCAATATGGGACTCTAACCACTCTAACAGCCCCTTCAAGTCCAAGTCCAACTGGAGCGCGGACACGGATGCCCAAACAAGGATGGACCTGGCTCTAATACCATGTAAAGATATGACACTTGCCTAACTCAACCCAAAGCTAGCTCAAGAGAGGAGGATTGCAAAGTCCACCCTTCATTCACAAACCAATGTGACACTCTTACCAACTCTAACAAATCTCAACATATCTAAAGCATAATCTCAGCTACTCCTCCTAAGATTAACAAACACTAACAACTTAAAGAATCACAAAGAACATTAAAAAAGGCACACAAAAACAAAAAAGAACTTAGAAATTACTTGATATCCACACCCCCTTTAACCATATATCTTGAAACATTTTGAGCTACCCACAAATCAGCTGCAGCAGCAGATGAACTAAGAACTGCCAACATATCATTTGGTATCCCAACCATAACTTCAAGCCCACTCCCCTTTAAACCCTTCATCACATCTGGATCTGCATCAAATAACTTAACTTTCTGAATCTTATTTTCTTTAAGAAGATCCACAACAGTAAAAGGTGACATTTTGTGAAAAGATATAGTGCCCCAATTAACCCCAATCCCAGATTCCACCACAATAACACCATAACATAAGAACAATAACACTGATACAGCTAGAAAACTTAAAAGGGTCTGTTCTTGTTTGGGTAAATGAGTGATTAGAGCCATTTTCTTGAACCCCATGTACCAACTAAGAAGCAATTGTTCATCAACTAGTTTAAGGTGAGATTCTTTTAGGGAATTTTCAGAAAGGTAGATTCTTTTTGTTTTCTTTTTTCAAGAAAGATGGATTCTTTTGATAGTTGTCAGTTGATTTGTGGTAGATTAAGCAGGAGATTATTGCTGTTTAACAGTGTAATGTCGGTTTAGCTTAGCAGCAGCAGCTGAAAAGCAAACTCTAGTGGCATTGCAGGGGCCAAGACAGAATATTTTTGGCTGGTTAGTATAACACTCGTCTCGATTTATGTAACACTTCTCGAATTTTCAAAATATCGAGTTTGACTTCTAAATATGAAATCATTTTTGAGTTAAAAATTATCGAAATGAATTAAATTAGTTAAATTTT
The DNA here is from genome assembly GCA_026153255.1 of Solanum medicagineum. Classification (NCBI taxonomy): domain Eukaryota; kingdom Viridiplantae; phylum Streptophyta; class Magnoliopsida; order Solanales; family Solanaceae; genus Solanum; species Solanum medicagineum. Next base: position 5,461,696 of record JAPFFP010000080.1, read on the forward strand.
AAAATTATTATTAAAAATAATATATTCAGTGAAATCTCATAAGTAAAATCTGGAGAGGATATAATATATGCTGACCTTATCATTACCTTACAAAAGAGGAGTTTATTTTCGAAAAATATCAAAAAATATCATCCTCAAAAGTAAAAAATACTAGATATGAAACGACTAGAGTCGATAATAAATGAAAATTTATAAAAAGTAAAAATAACAAAAATAAATTACGAATAATAGCAACATAATATATAACGACACGACTATCTGTACTAATTTACTATATCACAAAGTTCGACATCATTTTACACCTACTAGTTTTCTATCCTTCTACTTGATATATGCGAGCCCACTCATTTCTATATAAAGTCATATCATCAATGATATAAAATTACCATATTTTATCTAAATCACCTTTCTCTAAAATTTTTTTGATCTATCTGTATCCCTCCGCGTAACCATCAAAATAATTATTCAACTTAAAAAAAAAAAAACAGCAAGGTAGTAGTTGCTTGGCGTAAGGTGAGAGGTTGATAGTTGGACCTTCTTTTTCTTTATTATTATATTTAGATTTAGATTGAAAATTAAAAAAAATTGAATATCAACTACTATTTAACATGAATTCATTAAAGAAGAAAGTGTTGCCTATATTAAGAAGTTGTTTCAAAATAAAACTAAAGAAAACATATTCATCTAATATATTATTACATTTTTTTATTATGTGATATTTTGTTCGTTTAAAAAAGAATAATAAGATATTTAAATTTATTTGTTCTAATAATTGTGTTATAGTATGGCATGTGCCCAAAAAACTTGATTATTCAATTGAATGGAGTATTTCGTCTTTTTAATGCAATAGGATAAAATTAGTGTTTCGTTGGAGTCAAAATTTTTACTAAAGAGATTTAAAGTCTGAAAAAAGCACATACTAACTAATCGAAGAGATTCATCATTTACTATTTTATATACATAAAAGGTAATGTAATAATATATAAATCGTATAAATTTCTATCAAAAGAAATTCAAATAAAATTTAATATGTAAAGTATGATCTTGTTTGCAAAATATAAGAAATCAAAGTATTTTGGCCTCTCTCATATCTCATAACCAATCCAGAAAAGATTTGATTAGAAAATTATGATAACTCATTGATTCATCTGGTATATAAATATATAATTCGTTTCTAAGTTTGCTAGATTGAAATTTAGAACATTAAAAAACGTATAGACCCAATGTCACATTCAGTAAAGATTTATGATATGTGTATAGGATATAGTCAATATGTTCAAACCTGCCCCACGGATGTATTAGAAATGATACCGTCCCTATGGATGCATCACCGACTAAAATGGAGCCCAATGAGACAAGCCTAGCGTCATGTTTAAATTAATTGATTTTGTAAAAGGATATTTTGATTTATTATCTTATTATATTACGATTACCAATAATTAATTTTTTAATTATTGTGTCAAACTTTTTCTTTTCCCTTTTAGGACTTTGTAAAAGGATTTTTGATTTATTTCTCCATGTCATATGAAGATAACGTAAAAAATTAGAGAAACAAAACATCTTTTTCACTTTTAAAAAATAAAAACATAAAATGAAAAAAAATAGAAAAATATTTTAAAATGATTGTGAATATTCAATATAAAAAATTCTACGTTAAAAAGTATAACGCTCTCAAACGAAGGTGAAGATTAACAAAATTACTAATCATATCAAAGCGTCCCATGTACCACCAACCGCAATTAAATGCAAAGAACTCATATTATCTTCGTTTTAGAAAAAATAATTTTATTTAACTTCATACGAAATTTAAAAAAATAAATAAATAATTTAAATTTCATAATTATAAATTGAAATTATATTAAATATGTTAAAATAATTTTTAATTTTATGACCTTAAATATAACACATAAAAATTTAAAATTAAAATATCATAAAAAAAATTAATCTTTTTAAAACAGACTAAAAAATTTATTATTTTTTTAAAACAAGGAAGTGAAAAAGGGAAAAAGTGATGCTAAATGATGATTTACTTGCTTGATTACTCGTCAAGAGATTAATCATCCTTACATTGCTACACTAATAAACCTTTGGTTGTTTTTTAAATTATATGCATATACCTGAGAAAAAACACCAAAAGGCGCAAATCAGATTCAAATTTCAGCAGAAACAACAACACTAATATATCATTCCCTTCCATTTGATTCAAATCTCGTTATACATAATTATTGATACTCGATATAACACCTCACATACATTCGATGAACTAGTTGAACTGTGCACAATCTGACAAGACACTATGAATAACTAGAGTCCCAAAATAAATCATTCAAAAGCACTCGAACGATCAAACCTAGAGCTAGTTGGTTCTCCCCTCAAAATGCATTGAGACAAGCAGTCGACTGGACATCTAGGGGTAAAGCACCGTTTTGGTGCGGATGAAATCGGGCTGATTGCTAACAGATCTCACCCAAGACCACTTATGATCTCTAGTATCAACTCTGTTCTTTGCTTTAGCAACTTCATCAACTGGAATGTATGAGTAGTTTCCATTTATAGGTCCAGAAACAAACCCGGTGTACCCCGCCATTACTCCGTGAATGGCGGAGTGTGCCAACAACGTGCAGTACGAGTTATCTGTTGCGTTGGGAGGAACAGCGCGTATCATGTAGGTTGGATCTATGTATTTTATCGTGAACAGCTCGTTCGGATGATTCTTGCTCCACCAGTTCTTGAGTTCCGACTTCAACCACCCTCCAACGTCTAAGAAAACAGGGTTCCCTGATTCGTCCTTCTCTGTTTTCTGGGATTCAGTCCGCGGGATTATGTCTTGTCCTGCACCCTCGGCCACCACTAACACCGCGTGCCCCTTCTCCTTCAATCGATCTTCGAGAAATTCAAAGAGCCCTCCCTTACCTGTTGAGACATATAATATAATCTACTACTTAAACTAGCCACACGATTCAACATGTTATATCTATTGAAACGTAGTATAGTTAGACGATTGAACATACTAACAGTGCAACAAAAAGATCTATAGATTCAAATTCTATCGCCATGACACCACCCCATATGACATAGTGGCAAAACTCAACATTATATTCAAAACAGGCAAAAGGTTACACGATTCAACATGTTACACCTATTGAGACGACGTATAGTCAGACGATTCAACATACTATCGGAGCAGAAAAAAGATCTTTAGGTTCAAATCCCATCGCCACCCCATATAAGATCGTCACAAAACTCAACATTATATTCAAAACATGCAAAAAAAAACACGCCACACAAAAAGTATGTACATGCGTACATATATATGTAGATGAGACGACTACACAGTTCTAACATACCTTCCAAGTAGAAGTCGATCTCAGGGATCAAACAACAGTCGACATCACGGCTACTTAATGTGGCATGTAGGGCAATATGACCAGTACTGCGGCCCATGAGTTTCACCAGTCCTATGCCATTTACTGCACTCTGTGCTTCTACATGAGCGGCATTAATCGCTTGTTGTGCCATCTCTACTGCAGTTTGGAACCCAAATGATCTGTCAATAATGCCAACATCATTATCGACTGTCTTGGGGATTCCGACCACTGAGATGTACAGTCTACGTCGTTTCAATTCCTCGAAAATCTCAACTGCCCCACGCATTGTACCGTCTCCTCCTATGATGTAAAGCTGCTCAAGAATACAATGAACAAACACAAATAGTTCCATCCATCACTAGCTACCAATAAATAGAGATGAATTTAATGTATCATATAAATGGAGATACACAAAGTCTTGAAGACTAATAAACACATACTACACATAACACACACCAACTTATATTTACATACATACTGTCATCATGTTTTAGCCAGGTAACAAAAAATCAAATAACAAGTTGCCCAACTATTTCAAGCTCTTTAAGAATGTTGTCATACTTGTGTCGAAATTATTTTTTCGATTTCTTTGGAGTTAAATTAGATAATGAATAAATTACATAAATTGCACCAGTGGTCTAGTGGTAGAATAGTACCCTGCCACGGTACAGACCCGGGTTCGATTCCCGGCTGGTGCACTATGTTTTTTAATCTACCTTCGTCTCGTATCTTCTTTTACCTTCCTCCTAATTCATGCAAAACGTTTTAAATTTCAAAATTCTTTCGTAATCTACTTTTAAATATTTGAATCATCAATTTCTCTTGATACATTACTAATTCTCCCGCATTACTAATGGAATCCAACTTTTGTGACTTAATAGTACTTTTTACCCCTAATTTTTAAATATGTAAATTTTATATTTAAAAATTAATAATTTCCATACTTAAATTCACCTCAAAGGTTGATATTTAGTGGCAGGCTCTTGAATCGTCCGGATTTATATCTAATAAAAGTGGTGGCTTGATTGTCCCACACACCCTTATTATAGATGTCTTTGAAAGCAATTTGTGCTAGCATTTTAACACTCGCCTTATGATTCTGAGTCCTTCAAATGCCAGTCAAAATTAAACTTTTTAACTCTATGGAATGTCATGTAAATTTAAACAAAAAGAGTATAGATTGATGTTGTTAAAATGAGTTTAATCACAGTTCTTTCTTTTTATCTTCCAACTCAAAAGTACAATTTTTAATAAAAAATCAATTTCCTTTTTCTAATTTGTCACCGAAAGTTTATATCCCACTGAAACTCGACTAATCTAGATGGCAACACGCAGAGCTTCATTTGAGAAAAAGCTCTCCCCTACCATGAATTTACCGGTACCCAAGGCTTGAATGCAAATGGTGAAGAAAGTCAATTTTTACATGCTATACTCGAATCATTTTTTGCGATATTTTCATTCGATTTCGATCTAAAACTAAAATTTAACAAGGGAAACAGAGCAAAACCTGATTAAATCCATGGTTCTGAACAGCATCAACAATCTTCTTCAGATCAAATCCACCTCTCGAAGTTTCAAGCACAGTTCCACCTCTTCTATGCCAATCATCAACCATCTTCGGACTCAATCTCACCGGTGCATAGCTATAAAACCCTCGATAACCCGCTCTAATCCCAAAAATCTCACGAACACCGTACAATTCCGACATCCCAACCACCAATTCCCGAATCACGGTGTTCATCCCCGGGCACAACCCGCCGCAGGTGACGACCGCCGCCTTAACATTATCCGGGTCGAAATGAATCCGATTGCGAGGTCCTGCTCTGAGGTAAGCTAATGGCGGGTTAGGTGAAGGGAAAGTTCCGGAGAGATCGAGAACGTTGTGACGGAGAACGATATCGGATGAGGTGAGGAAGAATCCAGGGAGAGTTTGGAAAAACGGGTTAAAGGCGAGGGGATTAGGGTGAGTTTCGATTTGGGGAAGGTAGTTTGTGAGGTGAGTTATGGGTTGGAGCTGGACATTCGAGATGGAAATGGAGGAAGATGAAGATGAAGATGAATTCTCCATGACAATTTCGAACGTGAAATATTGATTCCTTGTTGATGAGCTGATCAAAATTAACTAAATATTTCTTCCTAAGTTGTTGCTCGTAAGCCGCCAAGTACTAGGCTCGCAATAGCTAAGTATCAGTCTTACAATAGTATTAAGATAAAAGATGGATTCTTCACTTGCTGATCATTCACGAGTTTAAACTCATACCCTTATGCGTGTTGCTCATGAACTGCCAAGTATCAATCTCATAATAATATTATACAAAAGAATCGATCCTTCATTTGCTGATTATTCGTGAGTTAAATTCACTCTCTTTCTATACTTTTTACTTACGTAAATCGAAATCAATCGCTCTTTAAATTTGAAAAATTATTTAGTAGAATTATGTGTTGTGCGGAACGAAATGACAAAAGAAAATAAACAAAACAAAACACACAAGTTTTACGTGGTTCGGCAGTGTGCCT
>JAPFFP010000080.1:5483574-5497947 GCA_026153255.1 Solanum medicagineum
TTATAACTCAAAAGCTTTAATAGTAAAATCGACTTTTGAAAAATAATGAATATAGTTTAATTAAATCTCGTTGAAAGTAAAAATTTAATATATCGAACTATTGTTATTTTTTATGATATAATAATTAGCAAATGGAGTGTAAATACTACTAAAAAGAAAGACAAAAAAGACACAGAGCCCAAAGAAAAATTAGAGTGAAGACTGATGAACAGTGGGCAGAAGCTTTGACTGAAGTTTTTATACGCGGAGTCGGAATTTGAAGTTTATGAATTTGATATTATAATATATTTAGTTTTTTATTTTCATTTTATGTTATTTGATTAATTTAAATTTATATTGAGAAAATTTTAATGTAGAGATAAAATATTCCTTATTAAAAATGAGTTTATATTGAAAATTTAAACACGAAAAGTAAAGAGTAAGAATAGAAAAATACTCACACTATTAAGTATTAAAGTTATTATTTTCATATTAAAATTTTTTAATTTCTATGGATTTTTTGATTGAATCAGTAAGTAAAAATATATATTCAATTGTTACTCTCAGTAGTTCTCCGTTTCTCATCGTGCATTTATCTCGTAAGCTGATCTGAAGAAAATAAACCACATCAAGACGATAGTCTATTAAAGTTATTACCTTAATAATTTGTGTACTAAAAATAAATTTTTTTAATACAAATACAAAATTTAAATTAACACCTTATTTGAACTTTTGTTACTTGTTGTATCATATTATATTGTTCTTTTAGATATAATATTTATTTTGGTTATTTCGTAAGTTTAATCCATCATTAGATAACGATAAAATATCTCATTTTATGTAACCATTGATTTGATATAATCACGTCATTACCTTAATATTGTTTTTATTTTGCCTTTATTTATTATTTTATAACTTTATTGTCTCCTTAATCTTCATCTTCATGTAGCTCTATCTCATATCCTAATCATTCAAATTATTGACGTGCGTAAAAATAGGAAACATACGATCTAGTAATACAATATGATATATTATGAAATAATGTGTAACAATCATCTGACTAAATTATAAAGCTACTGAGTTCTTTTGGACTCACAATTATCTCAATAAATCTTAAAGCTACTGAGTTCGACCAAGCTCACAATCATCTTAATAATTTATAAAACTATTGAGTTCAACCAAACTCACAATCATGCGAATAATTTATAAAGCTATCACGTTCAACCAAGCTCGCAATCATCCGAATAACTTGTAAAGCTATTGAGTTCGACTGAACTCACAATCATCTGAATAACTTGTAAAGCTACTGAGTTCGACCGAACTCACAATCATCTAAATAACTTGTAAAGCTATTGAGTTCGGTCAAACTCACAATCATTCGAATAATTTATAAAGCTATCACGTTCAACCAAACTCACAATCGTTCGAATAACTTATAAAGCTACTGAGTTCAACCGAACTCACAATCATCCGAATAACTTATAAAGCTATTGAATTCGACCGAACTCACAATCATCTAAATAACTTGTAAAGCTACTGAGTTCGACCGAACTCACAATCATCTAAATAACTTATAAAGCTACTGAGTTTGACCGAACTTACAATTATCTGAATAACTTATAAAGCTAGTGAGTTCGATCAAACTCACAATCATTCGAATAATTTATAAAGCTATCGCATTCAAACCAAACTCACAATCATTGAATAACTTATAAAGCTACTGAATTTGATCAAACTCACAATCATCCAAATAACTTGTAAAGCTACCACGGAACCTCGTAAACACAACAAAACACAGAAAAGCAAGTTTTATAGTTGTTGAGTGTGTGTGTGTGTGAGAGAGAGAGAGAGTAAAAGAGGGGACTGAGTGACCCTCCATTATTGAAAACTGGCAATGCTCAACTTTTCTTTAACCCCCTTTAGTTTGTATGCTTTTCCAGTGAAACTGAAAGAATTCCCATTTCGGTTTTGCAAGATTCACTCAGTTTACTTAGCTGTACAGTGAATTTTAAGAAAAGGGTACTCGCCGGAAAATGGGTATGTTCGCCGGAGAGTCGTCGTCGTCATCGTTGTTGGTGTATTCAGGGAAGCTGAAAAGAGCAGCAAAAAAGATTCTTGTTCAGACTTGTGGGTCATTTCGTTGTGGATACCAAAACCCTCCTGCTGCTGATGAACCTTATGACAACAACACCTCTGTAAGTTCACTAGAATTCCTCTTTTTTTGTTTTGTATGCGTGTTTATTTGTATTGAGTCTTGACTCAAACTCAAGATCTCTGATAAAGTTCCACATTGAGGGGAAAGTGTTACTCATGACTCGAACTTGAGCTGTCTGGTTAAGGATAAAGAAGTAGCATCCCATCATAGTTTTCCCACATTGAGGGTAAAATGTTGCCCATGGCTCGAACTTGAGATGTTTGGTTAAGGATGAAGTAGTAACATCCCATCATAGTTTTCCCACATTGAGGGTAAAATGTTGCCTATGGCTCAAACTTGAGATGTCTGGTTAGGGATGAAGTAGTAACATCCGATCATAGTTTCCCACATTGAGGGTAAAATGTTGCTGATGACTCGAACTTGAGATTTTGGTTAAGGATAAAGTAGCAACATTTCATCATAGCTTTCCACCCGGTGTCTGGTACGTGCATTTGTCTTAGCTGAATCCGGATTGTGCAAAGTGCCATGTCCCATATTGAAGATAAAATGTTACCCATGATTCGAACTTGAGATGTCTGGTTAAGGATAAAGTAGTAACTCCCATCGCCGTTTCCCACACTGTGAGTAAAATGTTGTTGATTACTCGAACTTGAGATGTCTGGTTAAGGATAAAGTAGTAACACCCCATCATAGTTTTCTACCTGGTGTCTGGTATTTGCATTGAGTCTCAGCTAAATCCAGATTGTGTGAAGTTTGAGATATTTGGTTATGGATGTAGTAGTTACCATCCCATTGTAGTTTCCCTTCTGGTGTTTGGTAAAGTCTCACATTGAGGGTAAAGTGTTAGCATAACTCGAACTTGAGATGTTTGGCTAAGGACAAAGTAGTAACATTTCATCTTAGTTTTCCATCCGGTGTCTGGTATTTGCTTTGAGTCTCAGCTGAATCTGGATTGTGTAAAGTCTTATATTGAGGATAAAATTTTATCCATGATTCAGACTCAAGATATCTGGTTATCGATGAAGTAGTATTTACCATTCCATTGTAGTTTCCCATGCGGTATCTGGTAAAGTCTCACATTGAGGGTATAGTGTTACCATGACTCGAACTTGAGATGTTTGGTTAAAGATAGAGTAGTGACATCCCATCATAGTTTTTCACCCAGTGTTTGGTACTTGCATTGAGTCTCAGCTAAATCCGGTTTGTGTAAAGTCCCATATTGAGGATAAAATGTTATCCATGATTCAAACTCGAGATATTTGGTTATCGATGTAGTAGTTACAATCCCATCATAGTTTCCCATCTGGTGTTTGGTGAAATTCCCATGTTGAGGATAGGATGTTATCCATGACTTGGAATTGAGATGTCCGGTTAAGGATAAAGTAGTAACATCCCATCACAGTTTCCCACTCTGTCTAGTACTTGCTTTGAGGTTCAACTAAATCGGATTGTGTAAAATCCTACATTGAGGGTAAAATGTTGTATAAGACTCGAATTCAAGATGTCTGGTTAAGGATAAAGTAATATCGTCCCATCACAGTTTCCCACTTGGTGTTTGGTACTTGCATTGAGGCTCAATTAAATGCAGTTTGTGTAAAGTTCCACCTTGAGGGTAAAATGTTATATAAGACTCGAATTCTAGATGTCTGGTTAAAAATAAAGTAGTACTATGTGTCTGTTACCTTACCTACACTGAGACTCAGCTAAATCCCAATCATGGAAAGTCACACATTGAGGGTAAAATGTTTTGAGGACTCGAACTTAAGATATCTGGTTAAGTATGAATAGTCCTTATTGGTGAAATTTGTTTAGTTTTGAGTTTTTTTTCCCTAAATATTTCATGTATTTGATGATTTGTTCTGTGCAGGAGTTTCCATATCCGGCTAGTAATCTCGAGCTGTTGAATCATACTTCTGTAATTAAACCCTCACGATTAGATTCTACTACTAACACACCTTCTAACAAGGTACTTTTTTCTTTTTTCATTCCTTTTTTGTGTCTTAAGCGCTGGTCTTTTTTTTTTTTTTGGCATCGGTATATTCAATGTTGCTTGTAAGTACAAAGAACTTCCGAGGTCCTGCATAAAAATGGTTATTATGTATATATTAGTTCCTTTCCATTGGTCTTACGCTCACCTCTTCCCATCATCTAACCATTTGATGTAATCCATGCCCTTTGACATCCTTTTGCAATTTAGAAAACTCATGCTTCTCTTGCTATTGCCTGGCAGAATTTTTGTCCAATATGTCTGGATTTGCTGAGCTATAGCGGTGACAGCAGCCCAGGACAGGCTATATTCACAGCACAATGCTCTCATGCTTTTCACTTCACTTGCATATCATCCAACATCCGCCATGGCAATGTTACTTGCCCTGTTTGCCGTGCACATTGGACCCAGCTACCTCGGACGTTGAAGTTGCATTATTCTCCTCACAGCAATCAGGCTGATCCCATTCTCCAGATTCTTGATGAATCAATCGCTACTTCTCGGGTACATAGACGTTCCTTTTTACGCTCTGCCCGCTATGATGATGATGATCCAGTCGAGCCTGACCGCACCTCAGATATTCACCGTTTGCATCTGTCTTTATCACCTGTCCCTCACAGTACCTCTATGTTTGATCCTTGCTCAAATCTGAAGTCTAGCTTTAGTTCATGTCATTATCCTCAGCATTGTTTAGAATCTTCACAATCAGCATCACAACATTTTATCGAAACTGGGCAGTCCCCCGTTGTTTGCAGCTCCTCTAGGAGTGCTTATCTTTGCTTAAAATTGGCACATCAGCCAGCCACTGACTTGGTCTTAGTGGCAAACCCAAATGGACCTCACCTAAGGCTTATGAAACAAGCCATGGCATTTGTGGTATTTTCATTGCGGCCTATAGACCGTTTGGCTATTGTTACCTACTCTTCTGCCGCAGCACGTATCTTCCCCCTCAAGTGTATGACCTCTTACGGGAAACGCACAGCACTTCAAGTGATTGATCGACTGTTTTATATGGGCCAAGCTGATCATGTAGAAGGACTCAAAAAAGGAGTAAAGATACTAAGAGAGCGCAGCCACCAAAATACTCATTCTTTTATTCTACATCTTTCTGACAATCCAACCAGATCTTTCCATGGGTTTCACTTGGAACTTCCCATCACAATCCATAAGTTTCATGTGGGATTTGGATTTGGCACTTCAAATGGATTCGTCATGCATGAGTTTGAGAGATTTCTTGCTAAAATATTATGTGGTGCAGTTAGAGATATTGCATTGAGGATTGGAGAGGATGCAAGGATCGTGAGGCTTGGAGAACTGCTAGGGGGTGAGGAGAGAAGAATTCCATTGCTTTTGGAAGAGCTAGACAAAGTCCGCGTGGTATATACCTACATTGATTGTATAATGGATGATTCTGTTAAAACTGGTGAAGTTGTCGTTGGAGTTGGTGATAGGAAAGAACTAACAGATACTGTTGACATCTTTGAGAATAGTGGTGGAAGAAGTAGCAGCGTTGAGGGCTGGGAATACCATGATCCGTTCATGGCTAGACGATGGGCTAAGCGTTTACATGGCTATCGGATATGATGCTCATGGCTCTGAAGTCCTTGATCCCATGGGGGTGATCTATTAATTGAACAAACTTTTTTTTAGAATCTGTCTGCATTATAGGTGTGTGATCTTGAAATGCATGAAGAGGGTTTCTTGTATATCTGTGTTCTCAATTTTTGTATTAAAGATCTAATATGATTGAATGAACTGTTATGAAGAGTGTTTCATGTTTTACAGGGTACTTATATCCCCAACATTATGACTTGTGAGGATTCCTCATAAATATACTAGATTTTGATTGCTAGTTTATTCCGGGCTTGTCTAGTACATGTTACTTCTTTATTTAGCTCGAGATTGGCAATATGAGCAGGCTTTTTCTTTGTTGAGCTAGGGGGAAACTAAGTGCAAGCATTTATATTTTACTCCCTTCGTTTCAAAAAGAATAATCCACTATTTTAGCCTATTTAAAAAAAATAATCTTTTTGGCAGTATTTTAATTTTAATTTTTCACATGATATGTTTAAGGTCACAAGATTAAAGGATATTTTGGTGCATTTGACAATTTTAATTGACAATCATAAAGTCAAAAAGTTTTTTATTTTCTTAAATTTCGTATCAAATTACATTGGATCATTTTTTTTAATGGAAGTACTACTATCAACTAGTCATTCTAATCTGTCTTTTATGATGTAAGAATTGTTTAGTTGGTGGGATAAGGGTTAATTATTTTGAATAAAATGTGGAATTATGACCCTCAAAGTGTGATCATCTAGTGACCAATGAAAGATGAGAAGAATTAAGGTTTTGTATTGCGCGAGCTTTAGTGCACTGAATTTATCTCTTGATGAGGTGTGAAGAGAACCACGAGGTCGCAAATGGCCTAATGGGCAATAATAAAATGCATGAAAAGTAACGGGTTCTTAAGTTTAACAATGAAAGCAAAAACATATTACTTTATGTTATTTTTCAAGTCTTGATAGATAAAGTTAATTATATTGATATTTTATTGATGTAATAACAAAAAAACAGTAAATATATAGTAGAATAGCTTATGTGTAATCATGTTAAAGTCAAGGCAAATTTTGTACTTCATTTTCCTCTAACATAATTCATACTTGATTCAAAAATTATTGTCTCGCGTTCAAATTTCAATAGAGACAAAATAATTAAGTGATTTTTTTCATTTGAACGTGAGATAATAGTATTTGAATTAGATGTGTATTATGTTGGACGAAAATAAACTACAAAATTTGTCTCGACTTAAACATAGTTACACCTAAGCCGTTTATCATTTTTAGTTATTACCTCAATACAAATATCAATATAATTAACTCTATCTATCGACTGTCGAGACTTAAAAATCACAGACATAATACATTCTTACTTTGTATTCTATGAAATTAGTTTTAAAATGTGTGTAAACTGATCGGAACACAAATAAAAAACCAATCTTGATTTACACAATTTAAATATGGAGAACCCCCGGGTAATAAACTGCATATCACTGTGTATTTCATCATTTCATTCTTGAATTTGGGGATTTTGGCGAAAACCCCAAAATTTTCTACTTACCCCCTTTGAATCTGCATTCAATTCTATGAAACTTGCTTGTTGAAATTCGATTAGAGAAGCAAAAAGGAGTTGATTCAATGTTTCCAAGATTGATTCAATCGCAAGATGATGAATTTATTCATGGGTGTGATGTTAATGTTGGGATTCATCATCATAATAGGGTTAATGGAGACCCTTGTCTTGTGTTAACTTCAGATCCCAAACCTCGTCTTCGATGGACTGCTGATCTTCATGAAAGATTCATTGATGCTGTTACTCAACTTGGGGGTCCTAGTAGTTAGTATTTCTGTTTTCTCAGCTGCCCCTTTTTATCAATTTTGTGTTTTTTTGTTGTTGTTGTTGTTGTTGTTGGAAGTTTCAAGAATGTTGAGGATTTTTTGTGTTGTTGCTGTACTGTACTGTGATGTTTAGTGTTTAGATGTTTATTTGTTGCTTGTTTGGCTGAGAAAATGAGGTGGTACAACTAGTGGTTTGCTATACTGTTGTGTGGATTTTGAAAGGTTAGCTTTTGCATCTATGGAGGCTTTGAGACTTTTAGAGCTCCCACCTTTTCTCCTCGACCCGAACACACAAACTTAGGGTTGGAAGGGGAGAGAGTGCTTACCGTCTGAGCAACTCCGGAGCTTGAGACTTGAAAGTTATGGAGGCTTTGAGACTTTCTGAGCTCCCATGATTTTTGCTCGACCCGAATCTACGAACTTAGTGTTGGAAGTGGAGAGAGTGTTTACCATCTGAGCAATCCGGAGCTTGAGACTTAAAAGTTATTCTTACAGCTGAGATGAGGCTCAAGACTTTTTGAGCTCCCATCTTTTTTGCTCTAGGTTGTGACTTGAACCCACAAAATTAATGTTTATCTTCTTACAGCTAAGATGAGGCTTCAGACTTTTTGAGCTCCCACCTTTTTTGTACCATGCTGACTTGAACTTAAGGTTGGAGGTGGAGAGATGTTTTACCGTCTGAGCAATCCCGAGTCATGAGACTTGAGAGTTATTTTTACAACTAAGATGAGTTTTATCTCAAATGAAGTGTTAAGCAAGAATGGGATAAAAGTTGAGTGGAACTCCAATCTCTATCATAGTTAAACTGCAAAAGCATTTCCAGTGAGGATGCTTTGAAGAGAAAAAAGAAGAATTACATTGGGGTGTGTAAAGGGAAAACTTCTGGCTTGCAAAGAATCTCTTTTTCTCATTTCCCCTTTTTTCTGTTTACCCTCTTTTTTGGTTATTGAACTTCTTAAGAATTTTGAGGATCTCTAGGTTATGTACTGTGTTACATTTAGCATTTAGCACATGTTTTTTTTTTGTTTCTTGTTTGGCTGAGAAAATGAGGTAGTTTATTATTGGTTCGAGTTGTAGATTTGGAATCGCTAGCATTTGCATCTATGGAGGGTTGAGATGTGACAGATAAAACTTACAGCTAGGATGAGTTTCAATTAGAGCAAAACCTTTAGCTCCAATCTGCTCATTAGATCTTTCCATTTTCATTCTCCTCAAACCCAACACCCAACCCCATTACCATAATTAAACTACAGGTTTGAATCCTGCTGAAGGGTTGAGGGGTGGGCCCATCATGACGAGTTTCAAAAAGAATGACACGAACAAGATTAGTTTAATTCCGTCATCTCTATAATTGTTTTTGTGCTTTGATTCTTCATGTTATGCCTTTGTTCACTGAAGTGTGCACTTTGAACCTAATTTATCAACCAATTGTTGCATTTCCCTATGTTTTTCTCTTTGGCATGATTGGCAAGAGGGGTAAGTTTTCCAAAGTCCCATGACATTGATCTTGGGTAAGTTTGATAATGAAGCATCTAGTGCCCATAACCCGAAAATTTAATTTTTTAGGGCAGATTCATGATTAGTGTTAACTGGATAAGCTTTGGGAAAATCTGGAAAAACGGGTTCGTATTGTGGAAGAGAAGGTAATGGTTTTAGTTCGAGAAAAGTTAAAAAAGGCTGAAGCTGCTGCTAGTTTGTTATCATTAGTACCAAATGAACTGTTGCTGGAGTACTGCAGTTCTTTTGTTATTATTAGTACCAAATGAACTGTTGTTGGAGTATTTCAGTTCTTTTAAGTCTTGGCTCTGCCCTTTCTTTCCCTGCCTTGCGCAAACACATTATTCTGGCAACTGAACGCAATTTTTAAGTAGCAATATGCAATCAAGACAAGATACGCAAGTGCTGTCTGACGTCTGTATTTCAGGTAAAAGGCAGATGTGCTTATTGGGGAAAGAATTAAACATTTGTAGAGACCTACGTATTCATTCCAATTTGTGTGATAACAAAACTGCTTTCTCTTGTTTGTCTCGGTCTGAGTTGCAAGTGCTTAGTTTTACTAAGTAGCCTAAATTAGTGTTGCCTTTACCTCCTGTTTCTTTTAAAAGGATTTACTTGAATGCACGGTTCCGTGCTTTTTTGGTTGAAGTAAAGGCAAGTTACCTTGCTGGATGATTTCTCCTTTTCCCGGCCTTATTATTTGTATTTGGATTCAATAGATTTCTTGTTATGAACTTTGCCAACCAAGAGAACCAAAAGATGCTGAAAGGGGGTATTTTTTGCATGATTTGGGGGTTGGGCGACTTTATTACTTGTCGGTGTTAATATAATGGTCGCATAGTAGATGTCTGCATCAAATTCT
Organism: Solanum medicagineum; assembly: GCA_026153255.1. Classification (NCBI taxonomy): domain Eukaryota; kingdom Viridiplantae; phylum Streptophyta; class Magnoliopsida; order Solanales; family Solanaceae; genus Solanum; species Solanum medicagineum. The sequence continues at coordinate 5,493,453 of JAPFFP010000080.1, forward strand.
TTAGTTTGGCTGGCCCACCTGCTTTTCTCATGGATGTGCTTTCAATGTCACTTGCAGAAGCTACTCCAAAGGCAATAATGCGGACAATGGGTGTCAAGGGACTGACTCTCTTCCACCTAAAGAGCCACCTTCAGGTCTATTAGAATACATTAGATTTTCTTATTGCCTCACAAGCCCACCCCACATCCTTCTCTTGAGTCCCAGATGTAAGGAGGAGGAGGTGGGCAGATGGCACAAAACATATATGAATTCTATTGAGCTTAAAATCAAATGCCTCTTGATCAATTTTTAAATATGATGTTGTTTGTTCACTGCAGAAATACCGACTAGGTAAGCAATCTCAGAAAGATCTTGATGAAGCTTCAAAGGATGGTAGGTATTGTTGACTCCCATTTTCCTATAACTGGAAATGTGGTTGCTCCTGTAGTTTCACAAATAACCTTTACCATTTCAAAAAGAAAAAGAAAAAAGCAAGTCTCTTAGAATATATATAGCTTAAAAACTTGCCTAGCGGCTGGCTGGCTGAGATATAAATCTTTCTGCTGCCTTAGGATTGATGTAAACAGCTTGCTCCTGTTTGTTCTGGTTGTACCTCTTGTGTCTCTCTTCTTCTTCTTCTTCTTCTTCTTCTTAGCTAAGGGACAATGGTAAACCCATATCGAATGTAGAGTCCAGCAGCTCCATTTATCCCCTCATTTCTTCCTTAAATAAGCCCCCCAAAAATTGAACAATGGGAAAATGCAGGAAGAATATCATAAACTTGGGCACTGATGTGCGAAGAAGCCACAGTGATGTTTATGTGTGAGATCTGATGAGTTTAGTTCAGGAAGGCTCTAGGGAAAAGCTCTTCTTTAAATTTTCTTTTATTTTGAAACTGGGTTCTTGTTCTTCATTGAAGGACTTACAGCTACGTATTCATTAGAAAGCCCTTGTTCTGGTGGTACTCCTCAGCAGTTGCCTGCATCAGACTTGAATGAGTAAGGATTCATCTTATAACTAAGACAGCTACTACTATATTTTTTACCTTACTCGAATAAAAAGCTTTGCTTGGAATGCACCTATTAGTTTAAGGATTGTATAATGTCTTCAGAGGTTTTGAAGTCAAGGAGGCATTGAGAGCTCAAATGGAAGTGCAAAGTAAATTGCACCTGCAAGTTGAGGTAAGCTTTCTGCGCTACATAGGATGAGTAAATTGCATTTTTCTCAAAATAAATACGTGAAATTGATCCTTTCCAAGCAAAGATGTCCAAATAAACATGTTATTAGTCTGGGAAATATATGGTGGATTGCTTGATATAATATACCTGGACTAGGTTTGATCGACATAATTTGAAGGTTAAAGATGAAGTGGCCAAATGCCTTTATGCAATTCAATGTGCTATATGGACTACAGTACACACGTTTTCTGGGTGATAAATTATTTTATTTTCTGCTATACAGGCCGAGAAGCACTTGCAAATTCGGCAGGATGCTGAACAAAGATATATTACCATGCTGGAGAAGGCCTGTAAAATGCTCGCTGATCAATTCATCGGTGATGTAGTTACTGAAAATCACCAAGAGACTTACCAAGGATTAGGAACAAAGACACAACTTGGCCCATTGTGTAATCCACATGGATTGTGCCCCTCGGAGTCTGCTGACCTTGTTGGAGTCCATGGTCCAGAAGAAGTTTCCCCCAGAATCCATCCACAACGCACAGATTGTTCCACCGAAAGCTGCTTAACTTCACACGAGAGCCCTGCAGGACTTCCTCTAGAAGGATCTTCACCTGGAGGGAGAAAACGAGGACTAAGTGGAGATTCGACACATGCATCATATATTTGGGGTGAAGCAGATATGAGATCATCAGGTGTTCGTGTGCAACAAGTTAATCGCTTTGGGATTACTGGCTCTAACGTTCAAAATGTCTCTAATTAGAAGACTAGTGCTGAGTTTATCCATAATCGTTGATTTGCACATTGCAGTTTCTGGGAATTCCAATGAGCCTAACTAAAAACTGTGTTAAATGGAAGCTGATGTTGTTCTAACTCTTAACTGCATCTCTGTGAAATCTTGGATCCTTTAAAACAAATAAAGAAGAAGAAATTTGAGATACAAGCTGTGCTTTGATATCTTGTTTTTAGCTTCTCAATTTACTTTGCTGTCTCAATTTTCACTTACATGTTTGGCTGCTCTGAGCTGAGCTTCATGTTGGGAAGTACTTAAGTTTACCAAATGAAAGGCATCAATAAGTCTCTTTTTGCGGATGAACAAAGACTTATTGCGGATGAACAATTGTGCAAAATGTTGTTGGGGCGGGAATAGTGGCAGAGGTATATAGTTGGTTCAGAAGAACCCCTTTCTGACCATGGTTGTGGATGATGCTTGTGTTTTATTCTCTTTGATCTTCTGTTTGATTGCTTTTTATGGGGTCACACAAGGGGCTAGTGCTTGCTATCTAAGTTTGCTGCTTGCTCAGATTCAGATGCAGCTGTTGATAAATGCACTTGCCTGTGGACTCATTAAATAACAAACCTAAGTGGGGTCTGAGGAGCATAAAATGTATGCAGATCTTACCACTACCTCATAGAGATAGAGAGGTTGTTTTTGAGAAACCATCGTCTCAAGAATCAACCAACATAGCTACTCAGCAGTCTGGGCTGCATCACTTGGTTGTATCAGACTTAAAGAATACATCTTCCTGTTGAAGAATTTTCTCCACTAATCAAAGTGGACCATTCAAATTTAAACTGACTCCATAATCAAACTAAAACCCAAACATATGAATGAAAAGGGAACCAGGAAAGTTAACTGGCATTGGAGTTTTCTTAAACCAGTTTCAACAAATTGAACATTATAAGGAGAGTTATAATTAGTTACATAAACCTACACTATTGCTAGGCATGCACACAAGAGCCACTAAAGAAAAAGTTGTCAACCCATATATGGTACAGAGCTTGTGAATGAATAGCAACAGATGGTTAGGAGGAGCTGTATCTCCTATGGTTAATTTTCTTCTGAAAGCAAAGCCGTAAACGTTGGCTAAGAGCTTCCAACTTTTCAAACTTCTCACGCTTAGACTTTTTTGTGGTTTGTGCAGCTTTCTTTTTACCATCGTCCTTTGATGAGTCCAGAGCAATATGTTGGCTACCACGAAGAGGTGTCGCAAGCACATCTACAGTGATCTGCAGCTCCAAAAACTTGCAACTGTTTATCAAGAAGCATATATACCAGTAAAGCAAAAAAATCTACTGGCTGGAACATTGAATCTTATTAAAAGTGAAAACACTTTTCAGGTTTGGGTGTTTAGAATTGAATAATGCATGAATCTTATTAAAAGTGAAAACACTTTTCAGGTTTGGGTGTTTAGAATTGAATAATGCATGAATCACTGGACGAAGGTAATTGTGAAAAATGAAGAGCTGTACACGGTACAAACTTATGTTTTATATGAAATTGCAGGGGTGGAAAGATACAGCTATCTACAAATATGGCAATGGGGACTCAGATCTGATTATCAGAGTGGGAGCAGAAGTGCAATACCTGATTGCCACTGGCGGCACCTACAAAATCTGTGGAAATCTCATTATCACTTCCCAGAGATGAGCACCGTCCCCAACTCTCTCGATTTGAGCTTGTGCAAGAGTAACAGTCCTCATTTTCGCCACTTTGCTTGTCCTGAGATTCAGAAATGCAGAATATCTGAAATTTTGACAACGGCAAAATAACCACCAAAACCAGCATCAAAGAAGAGTATTGTATTTCTAAAATACTTGAAGTGCCATCAATCTGATACTCCATGCTTCTAAAAACAAGGTCCATATTTCAAGTGTCAACAAATTTTTCTCTTAATAATTTTTGATATCTAAACTGGCAGCTCAAATAAAGATCTCGGGATAACAATCCCCATATCTAATCCTTCAGCCCAAATAACAAACCAGCTGGACAACTGAAAAAGGTAGTGGCAGAAACAGGATTTCCAAAGATAAGTGCAGGACTAAGGACACCGAACAACATAAAACGGACCTGCAATTCCGAGGATGGCCGAGGAAGGGTTTGAAAGCGACTAGAGATGGAGCTTGGACTTAAACGATAGACGAGAGAATAACAATTTTTTTTTTCCAAAAGGGAGAAACAGGGAAAAGGAGTTGCAACAGATTTGGAGAAAGCCAAAGAAAGAAAAGAGAATATTCGAGTTGCAATAGACCCTTGACTTGAATGCAAATGTTTTGATCCTTAACCAGTGCACCACAGTAGCTTACCTTACTGGTGGCCACACCATTCGTAGGTCTTATGAATAATATACATCACTAAATACAATCTAAGAAAGGGAGCATAGATTGACGTGAGACCAGATACATATATGTGGGTCCACTAATATGAAGAGGGGCGGGGGGGGGGGGGGGGGGGTTATGAGTACCCCTATCTTTCCCCGCCCAAGGGGGAAAGCAAGGGGAACGGAAGGGGGGAAAGGGGAGAAAAAAGGTGGGAAATAGGGCATGACCCTGCAGCA
>JAPFFP010000080.1:5498047-5508927 GCA_026153255.1 Solanum medicagineum
GGGGACGAGCGTGCGGACGCGCCGCGTGTGGCGGGAGAGGGGCCGCGGCTCCAGGGCGGTGCCGTTGGGCGGGGGGGCGGGGGGGGGGGGGTGGCGGGGGGGGCGTTATGATAGCCTCTATCTGTCCCAGCCTAAGGGTAGAAGCAAGGGTAACGGAAGATGGGAAAGGGTAGAATATAGATGGTAAATAGTGCATGACACTGCAGCAGACTTCGGGCAGAATTAGCAAATTATGGGTGAAATTCTGAAAATGGTAGACTTAAAACTATCTTTGGCCAGGATGTAAATTTTAGACTTAAAAGGAAATGAGATGCAAGAAAATCTTTAAGAGAACTTTCTGAATTTGAAGTCAACTAATGGATATGAAATTCTTTATATCATTCGGTTCACTATTCTTTGCGATGAGCACAATACAATAAGACTCTTCTCAATGAACCTGTGTGGTAGAAGTGCTCTTATCATTCCTTCACATCATCACAAGAAATATCACAACCAATTGACGAAAGAATACCATCTCGTCAATCCACCTGTGATGTTTTATTCCCTTCTATCTTCACTGCCTCCTCCACCTCCTCCCTTTCAAAAGTTTTCTCCAATTTGACTTGTTCTGCCAAATTGATTTCTGAAATAAAATTCCATCTAGAGTTGGTCTAGGACTCTCCCTTTAAGTATAGAGGCGCTTGTAAAATTGTGGTTTTACGTTAATTTTCACTTGTATAAGGCTAAGGATCTGTAAACTGCTTCTACAGAGGATTTCCCATTTATTTTGTTGAAAGAAAAAAACTACTTACCCAAATAAGAGAAAAAGAACATCTCTGGAAACTAAGAGCTATGCTTTTCCTACATATATGGCAAGCTGATGACAATTGTGATTTAATCTTTTAGTCGATGAGTCAACACATTAAAGAGTATTCTGCACTGAAATAGAATTTTACACACCTCTGTTTGCGGAGTGGCATGACCATTGAGTTCTTCTCCTTCATTAATTAATGGATCCTACAATAAGTAACAAAATCAATCAACTTATAGTAAAGCAACTTAATATCACATCCATAAAGAAAAACTCATTGGGGAAGACATAGGGGTGGAAGAAGATTGGAACTTGACAGTTAAAGAGAATTCCTACATTGAGACTAGCAATTGGGGCAATTTCAGCAAGGAGTTCGCCGGCAGACTTTGCTGTTGAAATGCTAGGTGGCACAGATGAAGAGCTTGCTGCATCAGAAGTAACATTCCGAAGAGTAGCAATTATCTCATACAAGAGATTCTAGGGATAGATCACCAAAAATAAAACTTATATCAGATTGCATGGGTTAAAAAAACACTTGAGTAAATAACATCATTAAGAATTACGTCAAATAGACAAGGAACGAGTAGCAATACACAGTAGCGTGAAGAATTAATGACAGCTAAGTTAGTCATTGAATTAGTTCCAAATACTTCCTTATGTAGCACCACACCTGTGCCTACAGGTAAGTTAGTCATTTAATTAGTTCCAAGTACTTACTTCCTTATGTAGCACCACAACTTGGCACAGATGTGGTGGAACTACTTCTCTATCCGTACCGAGCCTCCAACCATTGCTCTACTCTTTTGCATCCATTTTTCAATGTGATGGACCTACACTACATCTAGGTACTATTGTAGTGCATGTCTAGGTTGTCCTAATGAATATAATAATACTTAGAGGATTCACCATATTAAGATTGTTTTTATGTTGACCATCAATCTACTACAACACTTACCCTTTATCTGGACTTGGAACCAACTATATGTTGCAACGCTCACGGAAGTGGTGTTATAAGTGAAAGGAGAGAATGATGAAAAAGTTACTATAAAATCTTTCGAAATATCCTCCCACTCTAACCAACAAAAGACAGACCAAGTCTAAACAAGTTTCCTTGGTCCATTTGAAACACAATTCCAGCTGTAGTCTTGTGGATAATTTGGAAAGAAAGACAATAGGATTTTTGAGAACTTCGAAGATAACATTGTCAATATTAAGACCAGATGTATTTCTTTGCTGAGCTTTTGGTGCAATATGGCTAATGATGATGTAAATGATACAGTGACCATAATCGAATTTGTTAGCTCGCAACTCATTGTAATGCTCTGTTTGGGATGTAATTTGAGCTATTTATACGAAGCTTCACATTACTTGTCAAAATAAAAGGAAAGTTATGAATTTATTGATTGAATAGAATTTTTTTTATCCTTTCAAATTGGTTAGGAATCTAATTGTTTTCTCCATCGACACAAAGGATAATGCTTTTTCACATTAAATTCATCAGGTAATTACCAAAAAAAAAAAAAGCAAACTAATCTTCAAATTATGATAACTGATGAGTTATTTATTATTGTCTGGAAATATAATGCAACTGTGAAAAATTACCTCATTCATTCCAGCACTGACCTTGATGTCCCCTAAATCATAATATTTCTCTATTTTGCTTTTAGTTGGTGAAATCCCGGGAGGGTGTAGGACATTGTAGAAGAAAATGGAAACTGAATCATAATAAAATTGTGGTCGGGAGGAATTGTGGTCACCATCAAACTTGATAATATTTTTATCACCCTGTACAAAGAAAACTAATCGATTACGCACAATTTACCACATCATAACTTACTCAAAAGATATCCAAAATATTTTGTACCGCGTATGATTCATAAATGAGATCAGAGTGATGGGGCTGAACGAACTTATCATCTTTAGCATGTCCAAAGAGAGCAGGAATATATGTTTTAGGAGCAACCTGCAAGAATCAGTAAAATTTTGATCCATGAAGATGGATATCCATTCAATACAAATCAGATACATACCATAGTTGATGAAACTTAAACCCTGTTGAATGCTCAGCTTAGTTATAATAAATTATTTTGCCAAATTAAGCGCATTATCAAACATATTAACTACATAATTTAACAAGCTTTTATCAACATCAAAGGACAAATCGATTAGACGCAAGACAACCATAGGCACCTGTAAGCAATTAAGTCTCATGATATCAAACTTTGCCTTCTTCTGAATGATGTGTCGCATATACTGCACAGCAACCTTTATCTGCAGAAACAAAGAGAGAAAGGTCTCACTAACTTATGAGAGTGACACAGGTGTTTGCAAGTACTTCCAGACTAACTTAAAACTTTCTCAAGACTATGAACACTCTTCTTCCTGCCTTCTCTTTCTGTTTGATGAAAACTAGGGAGCCTTGACAAGATATGCATTTTTAACTAGAAGGACACAAACAAAGCAGATTATATGCAGGTTTGACAGTTTTCAGAAAATTATCCAGTAGCCATGATTTCCAGCAGTCATATTCTTATCTATGATCTCGAGCTAGTAGAGCCAACTAATGACTAAATACATTAAACCCTTTCCGCCTAGAAAATAGGGAATGAACGAAAAAATTTCATTTGGAACTCATAATTTGGTCTTCTTTCCTCGTCTAACTGTTTGAAGAGGACAAACTAAAACTGGAAACAGATCACATTTCCGATGCAAAATACATTGACATGAATATATACAAAATATAATGACATAAAACCCACAAGATAGTAATGCACTTGTATGAAAGAACAGGGATACACAAATCGATGTCATACAAAATGATTCTTCTTAACCTCCCTTTCTAAGAAAGAATCATAATATGTGCAAGTACTTGTTTCAGATGACGCTATAGATGTCCATCCACAGAAAAGAAGGGGATCCGTACAGTGAATTTAGGAAGCCTGATTTTGTAGACATCAACAAGCTCCATCATTAGATCAAATAAGTTAGAGAAGGCACTGTCCAAGACCATTCCAGCAATAGAAGGATCTTCCGCTCCATATAGAAGGCTGGTACATTAAAAAGCGTTACTAAAATTGTGATTATGGAATTATTTAGAAACAAAAACAATCAGAACCTTAGTCAAACAGTCCGCTAAAATCTAACTTGTCTTTTCCAGAAGAACATGGACTGAAAATTAATGAGCAATTGAAGTATGCAAAGTGAAAATACCTTGTAACTGCACCCATAGACCGCCCCCATAGACCTATGCGCGATACTTTCAGGTTGCTCCTCAGATATGATACGACTACCTTGAGGTCATCTTTCTGATACGTGAACGAAGAGTTTTTTCATATATCACAAGCACCACAAGAACTATGCATGCAAGACAAGTAAAAGACAGTACCTCATGCCAACCGAGACTAACATAATCACCATCTGACAAACCGGAACCCGAAAAGTCAAGGGTTAACACAGTGATGTTTGATGAAAGAAGTATTACAGCTGCCTCATTCGCATCAGCCCTACAGCCGCTGCAGGATCCATGAAGGAAGTAAGAACTCAACCTTGAGAATAAGACGTTAGAAAATATGATTCATTTGAGTAAATATTTACTAAATCCTAAACATACTATAATGGGTAATTGCACATAAAAGGTCCACAGCCTAACAAAATTACTGGAGCACATAATTATTAAATACCTAATATACTATATGATGTATTCTCTACATAAGATGCTCAGAATCTAAGCAGATTAGAGTACACATCAATGAACTACAAGTCATAACAGTAAACCTGTTTCCGTGGCAGTATATAACACAAGGAAGAGGAGCACCATCAGGAAATGATAATGGAGTATAATGACTGCATCGCAAGGTATGACCTCTTTCATTATTAAGCTGCAAAAATATTAGTAGATGAAACAAGGATAATCCAATTAATTAGAAGACGACGACTAGACAAACCAGCAAGTGTGACCACTTTAGGTAAGAGGTAACCATACTTGCCTCAAAGTCTTCTCTTTTGTACTTTCTGCCCCCAAGACTGAACTCTTTCTCCCATAAGAACTGATCTGGATTGTAATCTGCCCTGTTTTACAATAGAGAACAGTTGATAACCCCTCAAGAACTATCAAACAACTCAAAGACTCAGATGATAGATCGACGCTTTATAGCAAAAGGTTAGAGCCTATTGCATCAAAGACACCAAATAAAAAATGGAGACGGTGATTATACAAAAATTCAACCTGGAGACCTAGTTAAAAGAATTGGGCTAATAATCAGAAAACTCGTGGACCTAGGAAAACAGTGGCAAACATACAGCAGGCATATCTTAATGAATAGTATTTTATATGTTCTTTATTATAAGTTAATAACAAAGAAATCCTAGCGAACCAGTGGCGCGTGGTTTGAAACTCGGTTAATATCTACAGGTAAACATGCAACAACATCTCAGAAGTTCCAAACTAAAAATGCGAGAAAAGGAATGTTTGACATTTGAGTAGCATATATGCTAAGGCAAAAACAGTAAGGGACAATGTCCAGTTCCCCTATTAAAAAGGTGAGATTGATGAGGTATTTTATGTTGCTCAAATGACTTTACAACTAATTAAATACATGCCTGCAAGGGTGACCAAACATTAAAATCTTGGACAGCAAGCCAAGGTTTGATAGACCTATAGTATAAAACTAGCCTAGCTGCACAGAAGGTCAAGGGACTAGACATTCCCCACCTCCACCCCCGTCTCCCGCACAATTGCATATAGTCAGAAAGTATTTCGGTTGTGACTTCTAAAGAGTTATCATGATCACTTGTCAGAAGTACAAATCATGAAAGGATCTCCATTCTAAGCACGCAGAAAATATGGCTATCCAGACACATGCAAGTCCCACCCAATCTCTCAGTTTTCCTTCTTTCTCTCATTCATTTTGTACAACTTTTCATTCTTTTGTTTTTTATAACCGAGGTGTCCGGGCCAGCTTGCGGTGAGACTAGAAGAAATCAGCTAGTTTTGTTTTTTGGGGGGGTCAAAAAGCTAGTGTTTTTTGTCTCTGTCAGGAGTTGAACCTTGTTGGAGGTTGAATATAAGACCCCATGATTCTCAACCACTTTATTGACCACTAAGCCACACTCTTGGGTGCCATTTCACATGACCTTTTGGCAACAAAAGTTCCAATCCATTCAGCAGGAAAAATAAAGAAATGGGCTATGTAAAGAAAACAAACAAAAAGGTTCTCCATCTCTGATCGTCTTTTTCCCCCTTAATTTATTCTGATACAGCTTCAATTTGTTTTATTTATTTCTTTTTTAAAATTAATGGGGTAAGGGAAATGGGGAAGGGGGTTATACAAGGTAGAAATTGAACCTTCAACAAGATGAAAATTCAGATAGCCAGCCAGCCAACCAACCAACTAAGCTACTAAGATTCCCCGATACAGTAACAAATGACTTAATTTAGTCTTTGCATTCGCATAGTTTGATCAATTGCAAGAAAAAAAGAAAAAAATCCAACGACAACAACATACCCGTGGAATCCCACAAGTGGGGTCTTGAGGAGGGTAAAATGAACGCAAACCTCCACTACCTAATAGAGATAGAGAAGCTGTTTCCGCAAAACCCTCCTCTCAAAAATCAAGCCCATAAGCACAAGGAAAAAAATCCAACAAAAGAAAAAAAACATCCAACAGAAATTCTACTTTAACTATGCAGTTCAAACCTGCATTACCCAACTAAGCAAACAAACAATCAACAACAAGTACAACACACAACAATTAGAGAAAAAAATTCAATTAATCCTCAAATCAATGCCCTAAAAAAGACAAAAATTTATTAAAAAAAGACAGTTGATAAATAAAACCCTACCTTGGGGGACGAATAACAAAATTGATGAACTGATCAATCATACTTCAAAATCAACTTTTTTTCTTGACTCCCAAAAACTCGATTTCATACCATTTCAAAGTCGACCCACTTCAAGTTTTACCAAGTCCTTCTTACCCAAAACCAAAACCCCACAAGAAATGCAACAAAAATTCACTCAATGAAGCTGTATTAGTTCTTGAAAAGCTTGAATTGGAACTGAATCTGCATCAATTTGGAGATTTTTTCAATGGGGGTTTTGGTATTTGTAGAGACAAAGTTGAAAATTTACAATGTTGAAGTTTTATGGATAGTTTATTGTGAGAAGTTTATGGGATCCATTGCTAGCAAGAACTCAAGATGAAGAAGGGAAAAAAAGAAAGGTGGAATCTTTTTTTGGAAAATATTTGGATGGGAGAAGTATAGGAGCTTTGGGATGCTTCACTACTAGCCCCCTTTATTTTTTTCGAGTTTTGACATAATAGGTAAAGTTATAATGCTCATAATTTTTATTACGAGATTATGAGTTTGACTCCACAAGGGATTATTAGGTTATAAATTTGACTCCTTAGAAGGTTATGAGATTACGAATTTGACTCCTTAGGGGGCTTTGGGATACTTCACCATCAGCTTCCTTTATTTTCTCCGAGCTTTAATGTAACAAATAAAGTTATAACGATCAAAATTATTATTATCATATGATTATGAGATTACGAGTTTGTCTTCGTAAGAAGTTTGGGATACTTAACTACTAGCTCCCTTTATTTTCTCTGAGGCTTCATGTAACAAGTTATAATGATCAAAATTATTATTATGTGATTATGCGATCACGAGTTTGGCTCCTTTTATTTTTTTCTCAATCCTTAATGTAACAGGTAAAATTATAATGATCAAAGTTATTATTATGTGATTACGAGTTTGACGAGTAAAACTAATCTTTTGCATAAATATAATAAAGTTGTTTGTATTAGATAGTCATGGTTTGTTTTTTTTTTTTTAACTCTGCGCATAGCAAAAAATTCAGTTTATCACATTATCGTCATAAATTTGATACGCGGAAATAGTATTTTATTATCTACATAAATATAGAATAGTCTTTATGGTCCTATTTGGTCCTTTGGATCTAGCAATAGTCGAAATTTAATGCATCATATAGTTTTTTTGAATTTGATGTTTTTATTTAAAATTCAAATAATTTTAATTAGCATAAAATATTTTCTAATAAAATGACTTTTTTTTAGAGTTTAAACTTGAAAATTGAGATGTTTATTATTATTATTATTATTATTATTATTATTGTTATTATTATTATTATTATAAGTTTTGATCGTGTTGACTGTTAGTTTCTTGTTTATTTACTAATTAATCTTCTTGTTTGACTATATTATCCAAAATTGAGTGATTCTGATAATTTAAGACTTTTGGTTAGTATTATCCTACTTATTAGGAAAAAATATTATTATTTTGTTTTTGACTTATAACAGAATCTAAAGATGATCCATAGTCAAAAGTAAAAGAGATAAATTTGGACTATTATTATATTTTGAGAGAATATTTATTATTATAACCAATATTTAGTTATCCAATTTTAAATAGTAATGTCATATTCTTCTCATGAGTCACTTTCCAAAAGCTCTTTGTCTCAACAAAAGGTTCACCACTTTTATTCTTTTTTTTTTTTTTTAGGGCTTAACATTATATATTCTAGAATAATAATAGGGAATGTGAATTTTTTATTTTGTTGTTTTTGATGGTAATATAAATATTCTTGTGATATATTTATATTTGAGAAGAACTGATAGTCATATCTTAAAGTAACTACTATCGTTGCCAACTCTAAATAGTGGGGAGGGGGATTGTGGGTGATTCGACCTTATAGAGTAGATAGAGCAGAAGTGATATTTTCAAAGGAAATATGAAAAGAAGAAACTAGAAGGAAAAACAGAGACAAAGCGAAGGTAGTAACGCGTGGGATCATTCACATGAAGGACTAAAGAGTTGGAGCAATACAAAGAATATAAAAGGGAAATGACAAGAATACCCTTGATAGTATCAGACTGGCGTGGAGTTCAGTAATTGTTTGGTAGTAAGACAAAAACTCACACTTATAAATATTAGATAATAGGTAATGCGATTTTTTTTTATTTTATTTTTTTCGATGGTAATGTGAAGATCCTGTGATATATTTATCTTTGAGAAGAACCTATAGTCATATCTAAAAGCAACTACTACTGTTGCAAACTTTATAACAACGACGACGATAAATGCTTCAGTCCCAAACAAGATGGGGTCGATAAGATAGAAGCCTCACTGACCATGTTTTTGTAAGGAATGTTACACTGTCAAAATCATTTGCTTAACATCCTTTCCCATATAAATGACTTTAAAGTTTTATGAATTCAACCCAAATATATATATATAAGGTAACGATTTCGGGCATGGCCAGCTCCCATAGTTGACGGACAGTGTGTACAAGGCTATATATGTGTGTGCAAGTGCCACAAAAGACTTCAGTTTAATAGACTTCTGGGCAAAATCAAATTTACAAAGATATTGTTCTGCTACATAGTGGTTACATGTAAATCTAGCAAAACAAGCTGTTCAACTGGCTTGAACTGTCCAACAAACTGTTCTACACATGAGATAGTTGCCATTGGCGTCTAAATTTGAGCGAAAGTAAGCTTTTTGTACAAAATGAATACATCAGAATGACCAGCCCGATCGTGAGTGAAGCACCAAGTGATGCTTATGAAATATTAATCTTATCCCTTAAGCATGCAAGGCCTGCGCGGTGGAGGTAGTAAGATACCTGAATAAGCTTTGCAACAAGCAACAGAAATCTTATAATTCGCTCTGCTTCAGTTCGGCCTTTTCTGTGCTCTTGGTCCCTTAAGTGGCTGATGATATATATACTCCTTAAACTGAAATAAGTTCTAAACAGCAGTGTCTGGCTTCACAAGCCCTTGAAGCTTCCACCCACCAGGTCCAGCCAGCGAAAATGCCTGAGGTGAGCACTTAAGTCAGAGAAGATCAATGATTCAGGAACTTTATTTTTGCAACTATGAAGCTATAGGACTTCCATAAAGTACACGCATCGTCAATACATCTAGAGATTCGGATGTAATTCCTCACAGACAAGTATGCAACTTTTAAGATGTTCTCTTCCTGTTTTAGGAGTTCTCTTTTCAAGAAACTGCATCCACATTCATAACATAATTCCAATACATAACATTTAAATGTAAAAGATAATTAGACTTCATAAAATTTTTGGTTGCTCAAAATTTTAGGGTGCAAAGAACCAGTTAGGGTAATAAAAAGGAAAAAAGGGAAAGACGGGAAAGTAATATTTACATGTTTCAACTATGTAAACCACAGTCATCATTTCATGACTTTATAGAAGCAAAGGGAGAAAATATAGTATGAAATTAACTGGTTTCCCTTGATTCGGAGCAAATTACTCAGAAATCAACCAGCACTTCCCTCCTTAATTTTGGTCACAAGCCAAACACTCGGACCAATTTTTAGTTCACCCTCAATTTGCGATATATACTCAAAGAAAGTACATGTTGGGCCACTAAAGTCTAACACATTCACAAGAAGAGAGTTGCAGTGATGTGATACTAAAATACATATGTGGTTATACCAGATTAGACGGATTAAAAATGATCGCATTCACCATAAGGTTCAAGTAAGACACAGTGAGGATAAAATGAGAGAAGGTTGCTTGAGATGGTTTGGTCATATCCCGTCGTCGACCTCAGGATGCAGTGGTCCATAGGTGAGATACAAAGGTGAGTAAAGGTGTGTAACAAGGTAGACCTAACACGAAAGGAAATTGTCTCAGTCCTACAATGTTTTGAAATCCATGTAGACTTGGCGAAAGATAGGGCACAATGGTATGTTTTAGTCATGTTAGTATGTTACTTTAGGTAATACTATTTCTATTGAGTCTTTTAGCCTTAGTAGGAATTTTTCCGCTGATAGAGAGAACTTTTAGTATTATTCTTATTTTGTATAATATTGGGCAGATATGAATTTTAATAGGAGAAACATAATCAGTGAAGTTATTCATATAGATGATCCCAACTTGTTTGATACTGAAGAGTAGTTGTTGAGTTGATACTCATTTGCTTGCAAGGCATTTGATAATTTTCGTGAACTAATCTACCAACGTACCTGTTATATCATGTGTTAGTTTACCTTATTTACATACTGTCTTTAATAATTGCTCTTTTCTGTTCCCTTCCCTTCT
>JAPFFP010000080.1:5514481-5524752 GCA_026153255.1 Solanum medicagineum
TTGGTTAAAAGTACAGAAACGTAATACAAGATGTTTCCAGCTTGTCGTGTTAAACATGTCATGTGGGAAGTTAGAATTGAAGAGTTGCCACTTGCCAAAAAGGAAAGAGCCATTCTTTTCTAAGCGGACTAAAAGGAAAGGTAAGACAAACAAATTTAAACGAAGGGAGCATAATACTTTAGCATATTGAACCTTATCCCCAAAAAGGAGAAACTGAAATAATGCAGTATTCCTCACTAGACAGCAACTCTTACCATAAACAAAATATCGAATAAAGAACACAGGCCGAAACCAACCTTTTCTTCAAGGAAAAGAGTACTCCTTTCAAATATGAGAATTTTATAGATGAAGTTCTTGCATGTAAATAGTGATTCGTGATAACTTAAAGGAAAAGGATGAATGAAGGGCAAGGGATCTGATATATTGCTACCTACTTTTATGAAATCCGGTTCGGAAGAGTGAGATGAGTGTCAAACAGACAAGATGAGGAACAACAAAGGCAGAAGCCAAAGTCCGCTAGACAATAACATAGAAACAATTTATTAGGTATACAACTACCAAAAATCAGATTCCTGGTTTTGGTTTAGACAAAACTACACAACAGTATCCTAAGCCCCATCAACGCGATATCGACCATGTAAATACATTTAATCGATAAAAATCATCTTTACCAAAAAGTAACAAATTCATATCTCTAGGCTCATTAAAGCAATTGTCTATACATTAATAACAACTTAACTACTTTACGTTCAGGCTAATTCTGTAATCAAGGATCAATTAGTATAAACTTTTCACGAGCTGCTTATGAACTTAAATTCCAACTACTTTGATGTTAAGTACATGCGTAAATATCTCTTCACAGCTTCTTGATTTAAGTGCTCGTTAGAGATGCAGTAGAAAGATCTTGACTTTACATAGTAATACTAGTTTTTGCGCCCAAGAAGAATAAATCACCACTAAAAAAGAAAATAAACGGATGGCTACTATACCACCAACTTATAGTATAGCATTCATGTCACTTCCAACTACAGATAGTTAAATAATTTGGAGAAGAGGTAACTGAAACTGAAAATGGGGTCCAATAACACAATAAAAATCGAGGGGTAGACGAAATATCAAAAGGAAGAGCGACTTAGTTTACCTGAATACCCATATCCTAAGACCAGCAGCTATTAGCTCTTGGTATATCGGAAGCATTGACAGAGGAGAATCGTCCCAGTAGTTTCCAACAATATCACTGGAAACCAAAAACGATCCAATTACTAGTTATTAACAAGTTTGAAGATAGGAAACTTGAATCTACCAAAGTTTATTCAACAGACCTGCAGGTTTTCCAAGGATAGGCAATCTTAGTTACATTAGCATGCATTGCCTTTTGTACCTCTGGGAGATTAAAATAAACCTCAGAATACCTCTCGGAACATGGGTCATATGCTCTGGACATCCATGGCTACATTTTTTAAACAGGAACAGAAGTTTAAAAAACTTCAACACCTACGAATTAAATTGAGGACTTCGAGACTACCAAATGGAAATAAATATCAGCATTAGATGTACAATACCAAACAGAGAAGTCCAGAATGATAACAAAGATTGACGACACTTCAAATCCTCTCCCTTCAAAAACTATATTGAAGAAAAATAAAAGATACCATACCAGTTATAATTTCCATTTTCTAGCAGTAACTGCATGACAGAGATACTTTAATGCTTGTGTGTCTCTCTCATACATGACCCAACAAGTATTTCAAATGAAAACACAAGCACCTAGACAATAAACATTCAGCACCTCTAAACCATGAAAATGCAATGTGTAGCTTAACCACTGGAAGGTACCAGCATAAAACACTGCAGGTATCTATTTCATAGGGGGCATTACTTTGCATGACACACTCATTTTGACAAAAGATTTAACAACTTGAAAGAATTTCATACGGTGAAAAAGAAAAGGGTAGTTATGTTTTCGGATCATTGTTAGTCATCTTTAAGGATGTAAAATTTTGGTAAAGCTAACAACTTGCCAAGTCAGGAACCAGAAAGAGGGTTCTACTTCAGATTGAGGTATCAGTTCTAAGTATGCACACTTGCAACATATTGTCGAAAACTCCAAATCTCTCACATCGCAGGAACTTATCTGTCTTGGTGATTCTGTTTAAGCATGCAATAATTTTTTTCTGGTCATTTTAGCAAAACTAAAGTTTTGAAAGTGTACAATTATCACAAGTAGTTTATCTTATTCTTTGCCATCTATAAGTGGAGTGATAAGAGAGCATAAAAAGTAAAGACTCACATAATGACCCCTTAGGTTGCGGCGAAGTGCATTAGCACTGGCACATGGACGAGTATATATGCTGTATGGGTCAATATTTCCCTGTTCATGTTCTGCAAGAAGAAGAGCTTTAGTACAATCGTTGGAAGGATGTTCAGAAGATCCCAAGTCGCATGTTATCCGGAGAAGCTTGTACGTAGAATCCGAAATCAAGCCATGAGTCCACCAGTATTCAAACGTGCCAACGTAGTCATGGTAATCATCGGTAACAGCATTTCCAACCTAAAAAGAATAGTCAGAAGGAAATTGACCTTGACAAAGACAGACCGTAACTTGTTATTGGATTAAACACTCAAAAATGTCAACTACTACTACCAAAAAGCCCTTCAAATTAATAATTGGATTCTTGATTCCTTTGTTCCTTTGGTAGACAAGTTGAGATAGCTGCGGAACATAATGTCCTAAACATGTGGAAGAAAAATGGAATTAGTATCGGGTGATATAACAAAGAGAGATGGTAGTAATTAATGTGCTATAAAGTACCTGCATAACTTTCTCCTGCAATGTAAAATTCTCTATGCTTGTACTGAGGAAACCTTTCAAACCACTTGATAAGAAACTGGTACGTATCTTCAGCTACAAATTGGAAGGCCAGGATTCAACATTTCAGCTTAGACAACATAATAACTCCATTTGGTCCATACAAAATTTTCATTTTTTTTCAAAAAAAAAAAAATCAAAACAGCATTTGGTCATACATCGGATTGATTTTTTGAATTTCTTTTGAGAAGACGAGTTTCAAGTTTGAAAATGTGGTGTTGACTGGTTTTCAAGAGAATTTTATTTTCCACTCACAAAACTTCAACTTTTTCTCAAGTTAATATCCAAACACAACTCGATTCCCAAGCCCGCTATTCCCTTCATTTCAATTTGTTTGCGTTACTTTCCTATTTAGTCTATTTTGAAAAGAATATCTCTTTCCTTTTTGGGCAACTCTTTAATTCCAACTTTCCACGTGGCAAGCTTAAGACCTCAAAAGAAAAAGCATTTTGATACATTCTCAACTCCATGCCAAGTCAATACCATACAAACAAATTGAAACGGAGGGAGTACTTTCCAAATATCACATTTTTACGTCCAATCGCCTACTCAGATTACTCACATCGAAAGCATACAACATAATGACTTAACATCAATTATCAATCATCCTTACCTGTTCTTTGATCACCAGCATTATACAAATCTGAGGAAGTATTTGTATATGAAAAACCAACTCCAGCTGGTGATTCAAGAAAAAGCAAATTCGCCACTGCCAACAACACAATTCAATTAGTAAAACACAAAAAACTAAACATATTCAAAACAAAAACACCATTCTGAAACAAACACACATACAGTTGTTCCATGAGTAAGGATTCAAGTAAAGTGTCTTCCCATCAGCATTAACATGAAACGGGCCGATTTCTTCAGCAGCTCCATAAGCTACAGAAGAACATCCTGGCCCTCCATTAAGCCACAAAACAAGTGGCCTTTTCTCAGGATAACGATTCAATGGCGATTCGATCAACCAGTAAAACAATGCCCTTCCAGCTTGTTTACTAACAGTTACATAACCTGAATAATGACTGAATTCTACATTTTCTGGTTGCCCAGGCAAAGAAGTAACTCTATCATTCTCCTGTTCTACATTGGACAAAGAATAACAACTACCCACAAACAAAAATGACAAGAACATCACATAACACAAAAATTTCTCCATGAATCTATACACACTGAGAACAAATCAAACACAAAGATTGGATTTTTATCAAGAATTATGTACAGTTAGGCCAAGATTTTGGACATTTATCACATGGGGGCAGAACAATACAGTGAAACAACAAAAATGCCAAATTTTTGTGGGATTTTCAAGAAACAATGAGACAAATACTTGGGGGGCAAAATGAGAATGACCCAGTAAGCAGAGTATAAATTGGAGAATACCAAAATGCACAGATCTCTAAAAGAATTCTGGAATTATAGTAATATTAATAAGAGATTTGATCCAAGATTCCTACTAATTAGTGAAAGTTGACATTTTTATTAACCCAATTTAGTCTCCCGCCTTCTTGCCATAAAAGATAAGAGTACCACCAAAAGACATGTGGTGCAGGGAATGTGTGATGATGTATGATATTGCTATTTTTTAACTATTAATGATTTCGAGAGTTTGAGGTTTGAATATGAAAAGAAAAATTGATAAGGTGCGCTTCTTGTGAATAAATTTTACTAGGTATAAATTTAAATTAGTCCGACCTCAATAATAAAAGGTAAGAGTGTTTTACTAGTCATACAATTACTCATAGCTTTTGTATATCCAACTAGTCCTTTGGTTTTCATTACAGTATTTTCTACTTTTGGAGGTAATATTTTTTTAGATGAGGATTTTTCGAAATTAGTTTTTTCTATTTTTATAAAGTAGTGGTGAAATAGTACATTTTACCCTGACTCCTCTTGTGGGATTTTTCGATATATTGTTGTTATTACTTACAGCCAACTGTTGAAAAATATTGTCTTTTTTGCTATTTTGATTTTTTATGTGATGCGAAATATTTATATTAAAATTTTAAATTTGTGTGGCGTATGACTCATTTAGAAGGAAGTATTTATTATCTACCGAAGAAAAAACTAATTATATTTATTGCACCTAGTCATTTCGTGGTTTGTTTTTAATCAATCACAATCAAGGAATGATTGATGGGTTTTGTTATAGTGATTATTTTGGTGGGGAATCATGCAAGTTGTTCACACTTCACATCAATTAGATAATCAAGATTAATAAAACTAAATTAACAATATGCAACTCATTTAATCATAATTAAGTATTAGTAAAAGAAAAAAAAAGTTTAGATAAAGATATTTTACTATATTTTATTTTTAACTTTTTTTTATATAAAAATACAAGTTTTTATCATTTTATTATATGCACTCTTACTCGAGATTGATGAATCATTCGAATCTAACTCGACCTCAAAAAAGGGTTCATGAGATCAGGATTTTTCATGTTTATATAAACATACCATTAGTTCTTTAATCATTCTCTTACTGATGTAAAAGTTTAACCCACTCTAACAATTTATTTACGTCAAGGTCTAATTGAAGGATGGATCGAAAGATGAAATAAGATGAATTTAACTTTGACACTATATAAAGATATGATATCCGAACATAACTCAACTTCAAATACTACGCCACGAAGAAAAAATTATCCAAATTTATATAAGTAGACCATTAACTCATTCCACAAACAACACTAGACTTTAACTTGCTCCAACAACATACACATAAAGATTTTTAAAAGATGGATGCATTAGTTTTATTATATGCATTCTTATTTGAGATTGATCAAATATTCGGATCTGAGTAATCTCAAAAGATAATTTATGAGACGCAGATCATCTAAGTTTGTATAAATATATTACGAGTTCACTAATCATTCCTCTATCAATGAAAGATTTAAATCTACTCTGACACATCATTCTTTCTAAGTTCTAACTGAAGTATGTATCGAAAGTTAAAGTAGAGATAAATTTGACTTTTACACTACCTAAAGATATAATATCTTAACATAACTTAACTCCAAAAAATAATTTATGAGAGAAAAATTATCCAAAATCCATAGAAACAAACCACTAATTCATGCTACAAATGATACAAGAATTTAACTTATTTGAATACTTCATTAAAAGATGAAATATTTAATTAAAACAAGACTTAATTTAAATATTTAAATAAAATATTATGTTAGCCACTTTTGGAGCAATTTGACTTAACAGGTAAGATGAGCACATGGAGAATTTATGGACACTTGATTTTGATTGGCTGGCAAACTTCCATCCCAAATAATTCACAAGACTTTTTGGACCAAACATTATTTAATTCATAAATACAGTTGAATATGAGATGTTATAATAAAAAAAAATCCAAAACTTTTAACGAAAAATTATGCGGATAAATATATACTAGTTAATTAGCTAATACTGTTATAATTTAAATTAATTTAGACTCGCGACAAACATCGAGTTATAATTACAATTTGAGTTTAGTATAATTCACGCGATTATACAAAAATTGTATAGCGAAATATACAAATTTATGAATTATATAGCGAATTATAAAAATGTTAGCAACTTAGCATGACCTATATAGCGAAATATACAACTGTTATACAAAAACTACGAATTGTATAATGAATTATATAACTATATACAAATGTTGTGTAAATTATACAAATGTTGTTATAACTATAGTTACGAAATGTAGTTATCCAAACTATAGTTATGAAGCATAATTAGGATTTATATGTTTTGTCATTTATGAAATTTATTCAAACTTTAATTAGATGTTTTAAATTCAAACCTAAGAAATTTCACCCGTTCGAACTTTAAGAATGAAAATTCTAATACGAAGACTTCACCTTTATAATGGTCATTAAGATTATCCAACTTCGAATACCTACTGGTAATAGTAATGCCTTTATGAAGAAAAAAAGAACACGATCATTTTCAGTTCAGATAGGTCACTAAATTTTTAAATACTAAATAAATGAGAAAAAAATAATAATTGAAGTAGACGTCATAAAGTAGGCAATAGAGAGTATATTATGATAGATGTAATAACTTTATCTTTAATTCAAAATTTATTTTCGACTCTTAAAAATAAAAAATCTTCGACATCAAATTCTGATCCGAATATCAAATGATTATACTTTTAGGGGAAAGAAAATTACAACGACATTCTTTATGCATTTTTAGTTGGACTAAAGACAAGGTAGAAGGTTTGCAACTTTTAATTACTTTTTGTAATTATTATTATTATTATTATTATTATTATTATTATTATTATTAGTTGTAATCTACGTAATCAATTAAACCTTTTTGACTACGTAAAGGAACATTCACAAGTTGTGTTGGAAAAAATTAAGATCGGACATAAAATAGTGAAAATCGAATTATTAAATTAAATTAAAGTTTTAATAATTTGGTATTCAGTAATTTGGTATTTAAAAGTAAAGTTTTAGAATTATGATATTTAGTTTTGGAATTGGTATAAGACGTCAGTATCATTTGATATTTGATATTTTTCGAATATCAATTATTTACTTAATGAATATCATATTTCAATATCTCCATTACTCATTAGTACAAGTCCAAAGAGAAATTTAAAGACTAAACATATCCGGATTATATCTTTTAGTTGTGTCAATTTGCTTTTCTTGATGTCTTTTTACTTATTGATCAGTGTTATATCGTGTCTTCACATAGAAAAATAGAAATAATTGGAGCAATGGTATTAACTTTGTAAGACAATCGGCTAGAATTTCAATTTGGTATTACCGAATACTATATCAAATCAAAGTTTGATTTACCGATTACCAAATTACTTAATCGAAATTTAAAAATTCAATATTTGGTATTTGATATCTACCTTTAACTATTAGTTACTAAATTACCAAAGTCGAAATTTAGAAATCCTGAACCAGATACCAAACACCCACCCCTAGAAAAATTTATTAGTGCTCATTTTTATATCAAATTGAACTCAATTAATTTATCTATTATAGCGATTCAGATATCAGATATTGCGCACTTGCTCCAATGGGCTTCATCAATCAGCCCACAATCAATTTTGGGCTTATTAGATGAGCTTAATGGGCTTGCCTGCATTTAATGAAGGCCCATTTGCTGGCTATTCCTAGCAACCTTAATGGGCCTTTATCAGCCCAAGCCTTCTTAATCGGGCCCATATTTATATCTTCAAATCACATAAAGTGGAAAGAACAACTTTCCGGCCACTTAGGGCAAAGAAAATTTCCGAATAAAGTGGTAATATCAACACTATCAATATTGCGTTAATTTTAAGTGTTAGCACCAATAGCAAAAACACTCTGTCAGGTCGACATTGAAAGAAGAAAGCTAGAAAAGCGAATGAGATTAGATACAATCATACAAGATACCATAATAATCTCATGCATAAATGATGACTACTAAACGTTGCATTTTAACAGTTTTATTGAAAATCGATATATATAAGCTGAAGAGACATATACATAATAGTCAATCTCATTTGATATCCTTCGTCTATCCAATCGCTCGTATTACCAACTTAGATTAGTCACATATAAAACCAAACACAAATATCAAATCAAAAGAAATAAAAGTAGTAAGTTATATAGCATTATTAGCTCTTATATACAAAACATAAAAATGCACGTGATTTTAAATAGTACAATAAATATAATCATTTTAATTAAGGGGAATTACTTTATACATAATGGTACTTTTTGTAGCCGACCATCCACTTATATTTTGGAATGTCCATTGAAAACTATATGATAATTTTTGAATTAGAAATAGTCAAATTGGACAGCCTAATATGACACTTTCTTTAAAAAAAAAAAAAAAAAATAAAATCAATAGGATCTTTGTGGGGGGTTTTACATGTTTTTTAGGCAGATTCAAGAAGACATATAAAATCACTAGCTTTTTGGTTAAGAAAAAGAAATACTTTACTCGTTCAAGAAGACACATAAAATCACTAGCTTTTCGGTTAAGAATGAGAGATGCTTCAAACTAAAAACAACAACTTGTCTATAATATTAGATGATCGAGAAATCAAATACCTATGTTGAATAAAAGAAAGAGATAATAAAAATCGATACACAAAATTAGATAGAGAGAACTGAACACACAACTATTATATATGAAAGTGTCTCATCACCAAATATATAATTATTCTACGAAAAACTCTCATCGAACATCAATTACATATATAACTATTACATGAAAATGTTACATTGATATCATTAGATTATATATGATTAATTACTTCTATTTTTCTCACATTACTTGTGGAATGTAACTAATTGTTGCCTTCACCACAGCCTTAGCATGATAAGAGCTATCATTACAACTTAATTTTTTGATTAACCACCATAATCTCTTCTCTTTTTCCTTATGATTATTACATCTAATATTATTTACACCCTTTTTCTCATCATTAATATTTCTTAATTGAAATTGAGAAAGTGATGAAACTTTATTATTACTACTACTTTGTCTTCTCTTGAGGTCTTGTAATTTCATCTCTTGTGAAAATGATCTTGATATTCCAAATAACAACAAGTACCATGATTTCAAACCTTTCTTACCTTGGAAAAATGTGATATAATCCCCTATTTTTCTCTTGTTTTTGAGCTTTGGGGGGCCAATATTTTTGATGGTTTTTTCTTGAGGTATGATTTTTCCACAAAAAATTATATCTTGACGATGGAAAAATTGGTTCTTGATCCATTCTTGATTGAAAAACTCAAACAAGTCTTCCTCTTGAGATTCTTCACTTGAATTGTTGTAGTTTTCCCTATCTTTAGCATTGCTATATATAGGAAGATCGCGAAAAGAAAGACAATCGTCTTCTTGATCGACGTTTATAAACTTGCTGAATTCCATTTTCTGTTATCCTTCTGAGACAGCAATAAAAACTATGTACGTCTCAATCTAAAAGAGAGAATTTGAACCAATAAAACAATTAAGTATTGACTTATAATAATGAGAAGAAAAGGCTAAGATTAACTCATATATATGGAAATCTTGAGAGTTTAATTAGCAATAGTAATTAATTAACATTTGTTTGATGATTAATATATTATTTGGCTTCTAGAAGATCACAAAAGTGGGGATTTTTCTTTTTTAACTAGTCTAGAAGAGTAGGCGGAGAAAGCAAAATGGGATAATAAGACAATTTGTTAAAAGTTTAATTATATAGAGAGTTCACATTGTAAAATTAGATAAAAGTTATATTATAATATTTATAGTATATGCACAAAAAGATAACACAACAAATGAAATGCTTAATATATGACATAGCGATAGAATCCGAACTTTTATTAATAAGTGTCAAAATATAAAAAAATAAATTTTCGAAGAAAATAAGAGATGTCAATATATACTACACATAAAAATAA
>JAPFFP010000080.1:5534461-5582211 GCA_026153255.1 Solanum medicagineum
TTGTGTACAGCTGCTTTACTTACATGTACTTGTTATGCCGTTTCTGCACGAACACCTCATGTTTCTTTCTTGAATTGTGTCAAAGAGGAACACAAGCTCTACTAACTTAGATTGAATTGAATAAATTTCAACATTTCAGATTTGTTTGGTTGTTAGCCTTTTTGATCAAGATTTGTTTGGTTATCCCGTGTCCACACATTCGCCTAATAGTTTTTTCTTGTTCCACTATATTAGATTGATTTGGTTAGCTAACATTGTTTTTTCGCTTAAAGGTTTGGGATGTTTCTTGCGGAAAGGGTGAAGGATTGATTGGTGGGGCTACCATCCATCTCTTCAACATGAAAAAACAGCTGAAGACAGGGAAGCATAAGCTTAGGCTTTGGCCATGCAAAGAGGCAGATGGATCTATTAATACAACTACACCTGGAAAGGTTTCTTTTGATCTTTAGCTTAACAATGTGGTTTCCATTTATTGTTCTCAAGAGACTTGGTGAGGAAAGTTTTCTACGTACTCAACATGGCTGGCTTCCCTTAGGTCCCAAAGGAGGAACGTGGGGAGTTGGAGCGTTTGGAGAAGCTGGTTAATAAGTATGAGAGAGGGCAGATTCAACGAGTTGATTGGCTGGACCGCCTTGCATTTAAAGCTATAGACAAAATTAAGGACTCTAAAAATAGCCGAAATGGAAGTTCTCATTTATATGTGGTGGTTGATTTTTGTAGTTTTGAACACCGAGTTGTTTTCCAGGTATCTCTTTATTAGTATGTAGTGATATATTTGTTTTGCTTTAGTTGTTTTTAATGCGTTCTGCACCATTCTCAGTCTACGGGTCATGATTTACTAGCTAATCATCGTATTTATACATCACGTATTTTTTTGCAACACTCCTTTTGTCTCACTGTTACTATAGAAGATTCATTTCTCCCTTGAACTTCCTTGTTCATGGAGAGAGTAAAATATGAGAATATTTTGTTATTAGTGATAAAAATTAAGCAAAAAAAAAAAAAAAAACAGTTGAGGACAACAGTAGGTAAATCTTTAATGCTGTCGCTTCAATGACATCCGAGAAATTTCGACTAAATCCTAAAGAAAATGGGGAACTGGGAAAAAGGAAATCAGCAGGAGACAATGTAAGAACTTTTTGCCTGAGTTCGTTTACTAGATATCGTACTTGGTTGTCACCAAACTATAAGTAGTTATTTACCAATTAATTTCTGGTTAAAAGTGTTCACGTAGCATTAGTAGCCTAATATCCCAGTGTCAAAAGTGTTTAATTAATTTCTTTTATAGTTATACTCTTGACTATCAACGAAGTGTTATATCATGGTACACCGAAGATCAAGTGCCACATGTTGATTATGTTGCTTTATTGTACAGGAATCAGGAGCAAACTTCTTATTACCGTCTCCTATTGCTTCAACAAACGAACTGGTTACTGTCTACGATCCAGAAGTGGGAAAAATAAATCCTTCTGAGCACAAACAGCTAAAGCTCGCTAGGAGCTTAAATCGTGGCATCATTGACCGAGATCTTAAACCAAGTTCTACAGAAAGAAAGTAAGCTGCAAACCTATAATAACCTTTTGCAAACAATCAATCAACTATGTCTCACAGTTTGGAGTCGCTATATGAATCTTCTGTATTTGTTCCATTCCTATTAACCTTTTTGCTTAAACTCAGTAATATTTTCTTTCTCCACCATTGTTGGGTCTCAATTATCCGGGATCGTGGAAATCAGTGTACCTTATGTAGTCTAATCAGATCTTTGAGCAACCAAAGAACCTTGATTTTCTTATTCTAATCACCACATTTAGAAGCAGGGTTCTCCTTCCAATCATTTTACTGTGCTTATTTCTGTAGCATGTCCAGAATTCAGTAACTCTATCTTGAGGTCTTCTGTCAGATACAATTCTTTTTTTATTCAAAGTCTGTATTCCCTTTTAGGAAGGTAACCAGTTGTGTATTACATGGTTATTAGGTCAATACAAAGAATTTTGAAGTACCCTCCTACAAGAAATTTGAGTGGTGACGAGAGGCAGATGCTTTGGAAATTCCGTTTCTCATTGATGTCAGAAAAACGGGCTCTCACTAAGTTTCTCCGATGCGTCGAATGGAGTGATGTCCAGGTACAAAACAGGGCCGCTCTTTCCTCTTTTGTTGTAATTCACCTTTCTCTGCTTCTGAAGCCAGTAGCTGAAGCTGCTGAACAAAATAGTCCTTAATAATACCAGGCCCAATAAAATATAAAAGGAAGGAGAAAAGAAAGATAAAGTAGTGACAGAATTTTATTTTTCCTGCTTCTTGTTCTATATACCTTGTGATATTGGAACTGCTTTCCATAAGGAGGAAGCAAAGGAATAGCAGAAACTTCTCGGCTATATGAATTTTCTTTATCCATTTCACTCTTTCCAAGATATCTTTAGAAGTCACAGGATTCATCTTAATTAGACTTGCTTTACACTGGATATTAATTTACCACAACCCTTGTTCATTCAGGCTTAGAACCGTGCCTTCGTGTTGGTGGAGTTGACCATCAGTAGACGTAAATATTGAAATATAAAAAGACATACTTCAGATTGATTCTTGGCTCATTGAACACCAACTGCAAACTGTCTACATTATTTCAGTACTTCTCCTGAAAGAATATCTCAGAAGACATCTCCTGAAAGCAACTCGTTTGAATCTTCAAGATATGCATTGTCTTAATTGACCTCTTCTGGTCAAGGCTTCTGCTTTATCTTATTTGTTTTCTACATATCTGATACATGAGTTAATTGAGTTTTTCTTTTTGGGAAACATGAGTAAATCAAGTGTCTGGAAATTTTCGTTTTTCTCATTAGTTTTTTATACCTTGGATAGATGCTTTATGCTCAGATATTGCTTTACTGAACCAAGTTAAATCAAGTTCAAGATCTTTTTTTTTAAAAAAATTTATGCAGGAAGCAAAGCAAGCCTTAGAACTGATGCATAAGTGGGAATCAATTGACCTATGTGATGCACTGGAACTTCTATCTCCTGTTTTTGAGAGTGAAGAGGTAATAGTTAAGCACTGGTAGTTGCAGTTATAAATTTAGAGGAAAATTGTTTTCATCATGCTCAGTCTAATGTAGTTACTTATAAGAAATTTTGTCCAAGAATTATAGTTCCATAACTGTTTGAGAGAAGATTTATTTGGAGGTAAATGCTTGACCTTAAATTTGCTGCTTCGTGCTGCCCTCAAAGTCACGGTTCTCAGAACCCTCTCACTGCTGGCTACGAGTATAGAGTACCATAGGGGAAGAAACTGTTTAGAGAGAACAGATAAGGCTGTTGGTCCTTGATACAATTGCTCACCCTTGGTAGTAAAATGTGACTCTACTTTTCTTCGTCACTGGTTTTAATTGTTTGTCAAAGTAGAATCTTTTTTGATAGCAGTCCTCCTCTTATGGTTTCTTATGGTTCTTTCATTTAAGTAATGAAATAGAAGTTGCATGTCATAAATGCTCAAGATAGTGTTTTTCTCTTTACTTGTTGCTGCTTCTCTAGCATTATCAGCTGTTTTACCTCTTAAAGTATTGCAGCTTGATTTGGATCGATCATTTATGTAATTTTCACATCATATTCATTTGAAAGAGTCCTAATTTGAAATGCTATGGCAGGTTCGTGCCTATGCCGTTACTGTTCTTGAAAAAGCTGACGATGAAGAGCTTCAGTGCTACCTCCTTCAGTTGGTTCAAGCTCTTCGTTTTGAGCGCTCTGACAAATCTCGTCTTTCTCATTTCCTTGTGCAACGTTGTATGCTTGCTGTAATATACATCAAAGTTTTCTAGGTGCACAGTGATGATCCATAGCTTACCAATAGACAACAGGTAACAGTTTCATTTTTTTTCCCTTGCAGCATTAAGGAATGTTGAGTTGGCTAGCTTTCTCCGATGGTTTGTAGCAGTGGAACTTCATGATCCAGCATATGCAAAGCGGTTTTATTGTACCTATGAAATTCTGGAAGAAAGTATGTTGAAGGTGGGAGACCCGTCATTTTTTCTCGTATATGCTACTCCCTCCGTCCCATTTTATGTGTCATTATTGGCTTGGCACGGTGTTTAAGTAAAAAAAACTTCCAAAATTTTTGGTCTAAAATCATCCATAAATATTTGTGTGGTTGACAATCATTTCATTAAGGGTAAGAGAGAAATTTAAAGTTAAATTGTTTCTAATTCTAGTAGGTGACATTTTTTTGGGATGGGCTAAAAAGGAAAAGATGCCACATAAAATGGGGCGGAGGAAATATTATCTGGTTGCGACAATTAACTGAATACGGATAATTCTATTTTAATAAGAAATCTGAATAGAGTGAGATGCTAGTTTTAAGAACTTCTTTGGTTGTGACATTTCACCAGAGATATGTACAGAATATGTAGTCTATATGTTATACATTACTTCCTCTATTCCAAATTAATGACACTCTTTCCTTTTCAGTTTGTTGGGAAAAAAAAGGATATTATGTATTTGGAAGCTCTTTAAACTTTATACGCTTCATTCTATCTTTATTGACATTCTCTTACAGACATAGAAACCTCAGTACTCGTTTCCAACTACAACTTCCAACAGTACTTGGTCTCTTTTTCTTTGTCAAACACCGTCTCAAGCTGTCTCATGCACACCTTGTCATATTCTCTGTCACCGACTTGGTGTTATTAACAATACTTTTGGCTTATCAAAAACAATAAGTTACTCTAGAGGGAAATTTTGCTGGCTATTGATTACATCTACATAATAACAGTTAGGAGCTGGTGCAAGTGGAGATGAAGATGGCTATAAGTTATGGCAGAGCTTGGTGCGCCAGACTGAATTGACTGCTCAGTTGTGCTCTATAATGAGAGACGTAAGAAATGTTCGTGGTGGCACACAAAAGAAGATTGAAAAGCTTAGGCATCTTCTTTCTGGCCTCCTTAGTGAGCTCACTTACTTTGACGAGGTAATTACATTGTTCAACGGGTCCATTAGACATCAAAGTACTAATTTCTATAATATATGCATGTGCATTTAAATTTCTGAAATCACATTATGCTGATTATTGATGTTTTGTAGCCAATACGATCTCCTCTTGCCCCTGGTATGTTGATCACAGGGATCATCCCATCAGAGTCTTCAATATTTAAAAGTGCATTGCATCCATTGCGGTTGGCATTTAGAACAGCAAATGGTGGATGCTGCAAGATCATATTTAAGAAAGGAGATGATCTTCGACAAGACCAGCTGGTATGTGCTCGATAATGTACATAGCTTTTGCTGCAACCATTTCGAAAAAATGGGTTTGTTGCAAATTATGTTTTGGTCCGTCTCTGTTGAGGGAAGAAGAGGGGTATTTTTATCCCGACTTTCTCACATGAGAAAGAAATGAGATTGACAGATACAGACATGCCTTTCCTATTGGTTTTAGGGTCAGAATTAGTTTCAAATTCATGAGGGAGACAACTAATATTGTAAGCTTTTCCCATAAAATGAAATTTCTGAGAGATAAAGAATGTACTGACTTCTACTTATTCAGGTTGTCCAAATGGTATCACTTATGGACCGATTGCTCAAATTGGAGAATCTTGATTTGCATTTGACTCCATACAGAGTATTGGCTACTGGACATGATGAAGGCATGCTGGAGTTTATTCCATCTAAACCGTTGGCACAGGTATTTGATCTGTAACGACAATAAAAGCATTAAGGAGCTACTCTCAAACTTCTGCATTTAAGATGAATTACTTCTATGATTGTCTTCATGTCTTGAATCCTTTTTAAATCTAAAGCTTCGAGCACATAGTCCTACTGCTCCCCCATAATGCAAATGTGTCAGAGACTACTTTAAGTTGATTATATTGTGCTTTTCATTTTGACGACATTTTACTGGAGTTATAGATGTGTTCATATATTGGCCATTTAAATTTTTCTTAAATTCGTACAAATATTGTAATAAATAGCTGCTAAGGCTACCTTTAATTTATTTTATCAGATTATCTCAGAGCATCGAAGTATTGTAAGCTACCTGCAGAAGTTTCATCCTGATGAGAATGGACCATTTGGTATTACTTCCACATGTCTCGAGACATTTATAAAAAGCTGTGCTGGTTACTCCGTCATCACATACATATTGGGCATTGGGGACAGGTGACTTTCTGTTACTTGAAATTCTTGCTTTGGTCTTTCTTCATCTTTCCATTTTTTAAGAGTCATTGTAAGTTCTTGATAACGTGTGCAGAATTTATGATAATTAAAAATTATCGTGAGTGAAAAAGTTTAGTAGGTTTGATGCCAAGTCAATTACTGTCAAGTTTAGAGCTGTAATTGTAGATATGTGTTTCTTTTATTTGAAGTGATTTGTTTCTTTTTTAAGTAGATCTCTAATAATCATGTTTCTTCATATGCAGGCATCTTGACAATCTTCTTCTAAGAGATGATGGGCGTCTTTTCCATGTTGATTTTGGTTTCATCTTAGGTCGAGATCCCAAGCCCTTTCCACCACCAATGAAACTTTGCAAAGAAATGGTTGAAGCTATGGGTGGAGCAGAAAGGTACCTGTATGAAAGTCATCGCTTTTTGCTTTGAAGGGACCTATCGTAGATTCTAACCGAGTTTTATCATAGATCCTCTTGATTTGGAGGTTTTCATTCATAAATCATCTGTAGGTGTTATGGAATGTGTTTGATGATACTTCGAGAGCAATGTTTAATTGTTCCTCTTCTGTTCTTGCAGTCAATACTACACCAGGTTCAAATCCTATTGTTGTGAAGCATACAACATTCTACGAAAATCAAGCAACCTCATATTAAATTTGTTCCATTTGATGGCTGGTTCCAATATTCCTGACATAGCTTCTGATCCCGAGAAGGGCATTCTTAAGGTTGCCTTGTTTATCTATTTGTGTACCTATTTTACAACTCTCATGTTCGTTTAGATCACTACACTTATTTCCTTATTTTGACGTAATTTTTTTATCTTTATTAGCTTCAAGAGAAGTTCCGGTTAGACTTGGACGATGAGGAATGCATTCACTTCTTTCAAGATCTTATCAATGAAAGTGTTAGTGCATTATTTCCGCAAATGGTTGAGACCATTCACCGTTGGGCCCAGTACTGGCGTTGATTATCGGTAAAAAGTTCTTTTTCTTCGAAGATCATTCTTTCAGTTCAGGCTAAAGCCATTATGTGCTTTTCCCAAAATTAGGCCTAGGTTCCTAAAGCTATCTAGACTCGATATGTGGTAACCTGCTTCTACAATGTTTGATACTCCCTTTGTCACAATTTATTTGTGTTACTTCTTTTTAGTCCGTCTCAGAAAGAATCTCCTTCTTCCTTTGAAAAAATTCTTTAATTTTAACTTTCCACATGAAATGTTTATAGGTATTTTAGTACATTCTACACATCTTTAGTTTGAGACCAGAAGATTCAAAAATCTTCTTTACTTTCGTAAATTATGTGCCAAGTCAAAACCAGACAAATAAATTGAAACGGAGGGAGTACTTGATGACATGTGTATACTCTGGCTGTCTTCCTGGTTTTATAAGTTAGTGCTATCTAGGCGTTTATATGGTTGGAGTACATAATCACATTTTCAAAGGTTCATCGTTGGTTGCTTTTACTACCCCTCCCATGAGAGCACATCATTTCAAACTTGCATTGACTGGAATCGCGTGGTACCCTCATCTATGCTGCTCAGACTCTTCAAAAATGTAACCAAGTGCGTGCTGGCTCCTCCAAAAGTAGTGCAATTTTTGAGGATCCAACACGAGTACAACAATATTTTGGAGAGTCCGCCAACCAACATAGTTCCTCATTAAGTATAAATAATTTGTGCTCACAGAATATAGTGGATTCTGCAATGTGTCTTGTTATTGTTATCTGCTGCTTCATTTGCTTTGTATTTTGTGCTGTCATATTTTCTTGATACCTTGCTTCGATGACTTATCTTTTGAGCCAAGAGTCTAGTGGAAACAACCTCTCTGCCTCACAAAAGGTAGAAGAAGAGTCTGCGTACTTTCTACATTCACTGACCCCACTTGTGCAATTCCATTCTACGTACATTCTAATAGATTTGTTGCTTTTTGGTGTAAACGCCAACTTGACTACGGTTTTCTGTGGTATCACTTGTTTCAGGTTGGGTGAACAGCTAGCTGTTGCAGAATGGAATTAGTACATACTAATGTTTGTGTTTTTTGTACAGTTTACTAGCATTATGTTGTTACGACTATACATAATGCTTATACATGACTTCTTCAAGAATGTCTATGGTGTTCATTTTTAACTTTTAGCTTTCTGGTTGTATTTTGACAAATTCAATGTAATTCAAAGTTTCATGTGGGGCAACTAGCTGTACTCATCATTCTTTTCTTTCAAATCCGAGGGTGAATCTATCAAATTTGATCAATCATTAACGAGTAATCCTAACGTAGGCGGATTTGGTCGGGGAGATGTAGACAAACCTTTTCGATAAATATATCAAATTTTAGATCTTGAGGTAGTGGTAAGTTTTGTGTACATCTATTCAGATCTCACTTGTGAGATTTTCACTGGATATATTGTTGTTGTGTATTAATTTTCAAATCAAACAAAGTCGGTCAATAATATTCAAAGAAATCAGCATAAAGTGACTCGAGAACAATGTTACTCATGAGTATTGATCACTAGGACATTTTTGATGGACATACCAAATTTTAGGTCAATCGAGGTTTGCAAATAAATTTAGGCAAATCAACATGTACTAATACACACAAAAAATAATCGAAGTCAAGAATTTGAATTTCATGACAAGTAAAATGACAAAATGAATAAAATTTGTCATAGCGAACATGGTGAGTACCAAATTTTAGGCAAATGATTTCTATCAATAGTATTTAGAACTTTTTTGTGTCATACCTCTTATATACACTTACAATTTAAAGAGAAAGAAAATAATTGCAATAACATATTCAGTAAAATCCCACATGTGGGACCTAGAGGGGGTAGACTGTACGCAAACGTTACCACTACCTCATAGAGATAGAGAGGCTGTTTCCTGAAAATCCTCTTGTGGAGAGGGAGATGTGGACTAAAAGACTTGAAACCATTGCTCATTCAAAAATAGTACATCCTAAAAAACATAGTAACTGCAAAAAGAATTCCCCATCAAAAAGATTAGAAAAAAAACAAAGGCCAAAAAGTCTCTTTAACAAAGAGAACACTAAATACTTAAAAAAGGACTCCAAATCTATTACTAAATAATACTAAGCTGACTTGTCTCAAGTGCCGCACAGAAGTCTTAGTCGAACTCTAAGTCCGTAACACTTCCTGACTACCAACTAAAACATGTCATCTACTTCTTCACTATTACCCCCCTCCCACCCCCACCCTACACCCCTACGTTTTTGTACAAAGAACCAATGAACAAAGCAATGAAAAAACAGTAAGCAAATATAACTAAAGACCTGAAAAAAATGACTAGGAAAAACTGGTGTCTGCTCCTATGCTGATTTTGTTACTCTGGGTTGACGTCTAATTGCGCGGTTGGAGTGGTAGTAGCTGTGGTGTTGTTCTCAGCTTGACCGATGATTGAGGGGTGGGCTCGTCTAGGCATGTCCTCCTCGTGAAAGGTGTTGCTTCTCATTTCCAGGACCTTCTTGTGAGAGTTGGAGTGCAAGGATGGAACGAATGTTGGACTTGCAGCAGGGCGGTACTCAGGGTAGAGGCGGCCTTTCTTGTAGCGAACGCCACACGCGTTGCAGAGTGTTTTTGGTCCCATTGGACCGGCTCTCCATTGAGGCGTCTTTGTTATCTCGCAATGCAAGCATTTCCTAACTGCTTGTGGCGCAGGCTGGTAGGTATTATCCTGATTCGTCTCGGTTGGAGGTTGAGGAAGTGAAAATTTAATCTTCTTTTTCTTCTTCATGGGAGACTCGGCGAAATTCTCAGATGCCGATGAGTTGACTCCAGGAGCAACAAATTGCTGGGGAATTACTGATGTTGGTAACATGAGGTGATTTACTGGCCGGGGATTGAAACTTGTAGGGCGAGGACGTTTGCTCCGAGCACGGTGTGGACCACGGTGGCATGGACTAAGAGGCGGAAGTGTTTTCCCCGGTCCCGAGCTTGATGAGGATGAGCTGCTGCTGCTGCTGCTACTTTCAAGTACAGAAACAGGACTTGAGATCAGGAATTTGCTATCAGATGGCTCCTGTTTGACAGGACAATGTTCTTTTCCCAGTGTCAAACCCCCACAAGAGAAGGAATCCTCCACGAACGTCGAAAGCCACTCGAGTTGAACGACATCCTCATACTACAAAAACAGAAGAGAGAATCATATGAGCCGAGTTTATATAAAGTTACATACGAATGTTGCTCGAATCCTCCAAAAATGACGTTGCACCCATGTAACATAGTGCTAAAAACAACACATAACTGATAACAACATATCTAGTGCAATATGAGAAGTGGGGTCTGGGGAACGCACAAGTGTATGCAAATCGAATCGATACACACTTGAGAGGTTTTATGTGGGGAGATCCAACACAGATGCGGCAACATTTTACGAGGATCGGACCAACAAAGATTTTAAGTGAGACATTAAATAAGACCGGGACCCCTTTCCCCACCTAACACTAAATACTCTCACATCAGACTTAATTGAATTTGAAAGTGAAATTTGAACTAAAAACTTATCAACAAGTCATTATCAGTACAATGTGTGGACAGTTTCATCAAATTCGAAGTTAATACCGACAACCAACCACAACAACAACATACCCCGTGTATTCGGGTCTGGGTAAGATGTACACAGATCTTACCGCTGCCTCATAGATGCAGAGCGACTGTTTTCATAGATAAATGCTCAAAAATATATGTTGCTCGGACTCTTCAAAAGTGTCAGCAGGTGCGTGTTGGATTCGCAAAAAGTAGTGTATTTTCAAAGAATCCAACACGGGTGCGCCATTGAAAGTGAAGAGTTCAACATAGCAAACAATCACACGATAAAAACATTTGTATACAACAGGTCTCGCGACAGTTGCATACACTTGCAACGCAGGATTTTCACCACATACTATACGGAAAAAAGGAAAATGATGGTGACTTTAGTTGCAGCAAACTGTACTCACCGGAACAGGGAGCTCTGCCGAGAAGTCTGAAGCTGAATTGCTTGAGAAAAGTGGGTCGGGATCAGGCAACGGATCGTTCCAAATGCTTGGAAAATCCTTACAATCAACAGCGTCAAGGCAACTACCCTCATTTTCTGGCGAAAACTCAACCAAATCCTCCATATGTTCAAAGAAGCTGCTACAATCTATCTCATCGACGAATTCCGAACCCATATTAGATAACTCTATTGTCCTCTAAACTAAACTGTTTTACCTGTAAAAATTCAAAAACAATACAATGAATTATGAATGTAAACAGAGAGAAAGGATCAAACTACCTAATTTTCGATGTGAATTCAGATACAGATTTGTCGAAGTTTAAATACAATAAAATTTACATATTTAGAAACCATACAAAACGTACTATAAGTCGCAATAAGTAATAATTCAAAATATCTTAGAAATCATGGTCAAAAAAAGGAATATCCTTGACTCTCCAAAAAACTAACAGCATATACATACACGCACACGCTCCCTCAATTCCATTTTATGTGGCGTTGTTTCCTTATTATTCCGTTTCAAAAGAATTAACAGCACATTCTTATAGCCACATAACGTCATTTCGATGTTTAATACCATAAATTTCAAAATATCCCCGACTCCCCAAAAAACAAAACAAAACATACAACACATACACTCCCTCTGTTCCATTTCATGTAGCGCTATTTCCTTATTAGTCCGGCCTAAAGAAACTAATAACACCTTCCCATCCGGGATGGAGCCACCTTTAGTCTAGGGGTTCATCCGAACTCCCTTGGATGAAAAAACATATTTTTTATGTATATATAATAAATGTCGAACCCTTTTCCATTAATCCATTTATTTGATTTTTCAAATTTTGAACCCACTTAATTGAAATTCTGACTCCACCACAGCTTTCCATAGCCACATAACGACATCTAGATGTTTAACGACAACATAAATTTCAAAAGACGTTCTTTCTATGTTAAACTCAAACTCCGAGTCCGCTATTAAGTCAAACACCATCACATAAATTGAAACGTAAGCATGTGGGCCATCATCATCACTCCCAAAATATCTTCAAGCTGGAGCAATGTTGTAATAATGATGCTTGCCAGCACAAAGGGATTTGTGGCCCATTTTTAACAGAAAAAAAGTTGAATTTTTTTTGGATTTTTGTCAATTACAAAAATAAATAAATAAATAAATATAAAAAAATTAAATTAAATTAAATAATTGAAAAAACAAATGGGCCCAAAAGCATTTACCGACAAGTTTAGTAATTTGAAAAATCAAACATTTCGTATTCACACACAATTTAGAAATGAATTAAGTGACTGATTCCACGACTCGAACAAACGAGCATCACACTTTAGTAATTTGAAATAATACTTCAATGAATTGAACAAATATTCTCTCCACATTTCAAAAGAAGAATGACCCATTTTACTTTTTAATCCACTTAAAATAAAAAGGATTCTTTTTTAATTTCAGCTTTTCACATTACATGTTTAAGACAACATACATTCGACCTATATTGCTCGGACTCTTCAAAAATATTAACGAGTGCGTACCAGATTCTTCAAAATTAGTGTATTTTTGAAAATCCGACACAAGTGCAGTATCGAAAGTGAAGAGACCATGCAATTTAGCATTTGACACAATTAATTTAAAATTACCAAATTAATTTTTTTATTTTCTTTAATTACGTGTCAAATCAAACTCGAAAATTTTTATAAAAATAAAGGAAAACTCAAAAGCATACCTCTTGAGAAATACAACAACTTCACAGAGCCAAAATGCAGAAATAAAAGCTTGAAATTCTCCAAATTTCTCAAAAATTCACTCTCTGAAATATCAAAAGGAAAAAAAATAACATAAGAAACACATTAAAACAATGCTATTGCATGTTTATTCCGAATCACGAGGTCCCAAATTCAAATTCTAATAATAAAACTGCATGTAAATTGGCTCAGACACTCACTCCGCAAATGTGAAAAAACAGCAATGGCAACTAAAAATTAACTCATGAAATAATCAAATTACACGCAAATTGAGTCGAACACCATAACTCTAAAATTACCACTCATAAAAAAGGGGGAAAAAACAGCAAAGTATAACCATATTTGGCCATAGAATTTCAAAAAAATTTAAAATTTGAAAAATATCAAAAATTATTTTCCATTCCAAATTAATCACAAAAAATTATAAAATAACTCTAATTTGTATACTTGATCATAGAATTTCAAAAATCATATTTGCCCATAGAATTTCAAAAAAAATTTAAATATGAAAAACATCAAAAATTATTTTTCCATCCAAATTAATCACAAAAAATCCAATTTGTATACTTGACCATAGAATTCCAAACACCATATTTGGCCATAGAAAAATTTGAAAAACATCAAAATTGTTTTTCCATTCCAAATTAATCACAAAAAATTCAAAAATCACTCCAATTTGTATACATAACCAAACACAACTCCAATTTTCAAATATAATTTTTTCCTAATTACAAAAAAAATTATTTTTTTTCTAAATACTCAGAATTTTCATGACGAAATACAAAACTGCATCTCGAACACCACGCAGAAAAAGCAAATAGTGTATGGAACTGCATGCAAACTGACTCGAACACTCACCCAACAACAAAATAAACAAGGACGGCTCAATAAAATACGAGGAAATTACCTTTGAAGAGAAAGAATATTAGGAAAATTTAAAAATTTTGAGTTAGAAATGAAAGATAAAAAGGGGTCGAAGAAGAGAAGGTGCAAAGTAGGTGAGGTGAGGCTCTTACTCATTGCTAGCTGTACTTTTTTTAAAAATTAATTTATTTATTTTTATAAAATTATAATAAAATAAAAAAATTAAAAAAATCAGTCAATCCACAAGCCTCTTTTATCTTTTTCTCATTTCTACACGGGTCCCATACTTTCTTCCACCGCTTTATTTTTTTTCAAAATAATTTCATCGGTGGATTCAGAATTTAAATTTTAATAAATTAAAAAAATAATTTAAAAATTATTTTTAAAAATTTATGTTTAAATTATTATATGTTATATTTTATGTATCACAATAAATAATTTTTTAGTAATTGAAAATTTGTATTTTTTTCATGTAATTTGATTTGACGTAAAGTTTAATTAAAATTGTGAGGTAAAATTAAGTTTGTGTGAATAGAAGTTGTCTTATTAAAATTAAAATTATTGCTAAATATAAGATTTGTTATTTATTATTTGAATTGATAAAAATATATTATAAAAAATTGGATTAGGGAGAATATTTACATATAATTATTAATAGATCTTGTAACATATATAAGAGATTTATACTTAAATTATTGGATTCAACTAAACTCATAAATTTATATGGTGCCTTTATTACTTTCTTCGTTTTATTTTATCTGTTTGTATAAATTATTTTTAAAAACTAAGTTGAATAATTTTTTAAATTAAATTAAATTGATATTTTTTTAACAAAATAAGATATTTGATTACATCGATATGATTAAAATATATAAACCTTTATTGATAAATTTTTTCCATTTAAGTCAATATTATAGTATTATAAAGAAAAATATAAAAAGAATAAGAAGATATTTATTTATTTCTATTGAAAATCTCTAGTAAGGCTAGAAGATTCATGGAAAGCATTAATTCATAAAAATATATCCCCTTTGCGTTAATTTATTTGTTTTATAATTAATTTATTAGATATAAATAACTTTCTTTAAAAAATAAATTACATTAAATAGTGATATTATATATTAAATAGATAATCCTTAGAAGTTTCGGTCATTTACTAAATATAGAGAAAATTAAAAGAAAGGAAATGTTTTTATCATATATTTGTCATTTTTATAAACAAATTGAAAAAAGAAAAAACGTGTGGGCCTTTTTATTCCGTCACCTAGTTTGCAAAATTTGTTATATTATTCTCATAATCGGGATTTAAATAGAGCAGATTATACGCAAATTTTATCTAGATATATTTTTAGAATTTAGAGAGAATGAATGCATTAGTACGAAAAGATGAATTTTTAGGATGTAAAATTTGATCGATTTAGTCTTTAGGTTCTTATCATTGAATTTTCGTTTAATTTTCTAACCAGTCACGCATTATGTTGATACTTCAAGTGTAAGTTCACGTATCTATATTGAAGAAATTTTTTTAAAAAATATAACACGAACATATATGACTCAGAGAGGAGAACACATGAGTCTGGTGATCTCACCTAGATACTTTCCTGATCTTACCATTAACCCTAAGAAAATAGAGAAACTATTTTCGAAAAATCCTCAGCTAAAATATATATCAATCCCAGGTAAATTATTACTATTCAAATTTAGTGAGTTCATGCAAATTATGTTGATATTTTTACATTTTATTCCATCTAGCTCAAAGTTTCACGATTCGATGGACTTATTCAAGTCAAACTGAAAAATCTCGTTCTTAAATGAGCTTCAAAAATCATAGTCCATTATCGAAAGATCATAGTCTAATATATATAATTTAGGAAGAAGAGAATGTGAATCTAGTTACCCCACCTAAAAATATTCTTAATCTTACCATTACTCCACAAAGATAGAGACACTATTTTTAAAAAACCCTCACTGAAAATATATCAATCCCAAGTATTATTACTACTATTCAAATTTAGTGACTTTATACCATTGCGTTGATAGTTTCACATGTTATTTCATCTCGCTCAAAATTTCACGATTCAACAAATTTATTTAGATCGGACTAAAAAATTTCGTCCTTAAATGAGCTCCAAATATCATAGTCGATCATCGCGAATACGTGTATTTCTACGCGTACGTAGACGTTCCCGCGTAATTGTTGCCGGTGTTAACGGCCGTTATTTTTGACATATCACTCTCTTTTCATCCCCAAAAAAGTGACCATTCCATTCACTAAGCAAGTGAGTCCACGCACCAATGATATCACTTGGATTTGATTGATTGACGTTGGTCCAACCAATCAGGAGAGAGCGTGTTGTGGACGTTCTTTGTAGCGCGTGTTGTTTATGATGCAAAGATAGAACAAGGTGAAATCTGCCGTTACAAAAGGACAAATGAAGGCCTACTTGTCGGTGATTCGAATTTTTTTTAATTTTTGATTTTTTTAATATATTAAATTGCTAATCGAATTAATAAAAAATTAATTGATTTGATTATAGTGATTAAGTTATTGATTATTTTATCTATTAAGTTAATACTTATTCAAAATGTAAAGTCGTGGAGGATCAATTCGTTTTACAAACTGATAAGTTTCATTCAGAGAAAGTCAGATGTGGTAATTCGTGTCAAAGTGCAGCGTAACTAAGAGAGTCATTTCATTCAGGGCGAAGAATCAATTCGTTTTACAAACTGATAAGTTGTAATTATAAAATTGTAAAGTATTGACATAGCATTAATTCAATAACTCGATGTCAATAATTCAATATCGGATACTCTCTATCTCTATGAGGTGATAATATTATTTGCATACATTTTATCCTCCCTACACCCCACTTATGAAATTTCGCTATTCGATTTTGAGAAAATGTAGAGAAAAAAAAGGTATGGTAAATACTAACAAAATATTAAATAATGGTACCTCCAATATTACACACTTTTTTGACATAACTTGGATTGTACTCATTGAATATATATCTTTCTTCCAAAATACTCTTCCCCTTTAATAACTCCATTAAAATACAATTTAGGTAAATATCTATTTTTTCCAATTGTAGTCTTTGGATTAGTGCAACAATTATATACCTTGTTGAAAAAGAAAAATAAAAGAAGCAAACTTCGATTTATTATCGTAATCGATTAGTTAACAAGTTGGTTAACCATATTTAGAAACACATGAAAAAAATCATTGGCTTATCAAATTATCTATCGAGCCGTGAAAAAGATTCAAGAAAAGATATAAATAAATTCGCTGTCTATTTTACGTCAAGCAATACATGGAGTAACTCCCGATAATAACAGTAAAAGCAAGATGTGTAGGTGGATCAACAGCTTGGTGTACTAAAACTTCCACTAATCAGTTATAATAAGTTATTTTTCCTATTTTTGAGATTAATTATCATATCAAACTTGCTATACATATTTTTTTTAAAAAAATAGTAGTGTAAGAAATATATATGCTGGTAGTACTTAAAACTTAAAATATTTACTTAAAAAATATGATGATAGGTTGCTAGCAATATTTTTTTAAAAAAAAATTGCCATAAATCAAGAGTAAAGTAAATTTTCTAAACAACTCAAAATAATAAAAGAAAAAACCACCTAATTCTTATAAAAATAATTAAGAAATCATATTCAATGAATGTGGGAAACCAAAAAAAAAAACTTTTTTACTAGAAATAGCTCAAGCAAAATATTTTTTTAATTAATTAGTTAAAAATGTCTTTTTTCAATGAGGTAAATTAAATGATTGTCACTTTCTTCACTTCTAAGATAAGTAATTAAATATTTGTGTTAGTTTATAAGTTTAATTAAGAACCTAAACTTAGTCAATCTACACTAGTATGCACTATATATAAATGCACATGACATGTTATTTTTTTAAATTTATTAATAATATTTTTTTCTCAATCTAGACATATCTAGCAAAATATAAAAGAGTAATGCAAGTTGAAAATTCATATAGATGATACCAACTCGAAAGACTAGAGTATATTATTAGAATACGAATATTAAATTTGATCATATAATTTTAAAAGTATAATGAATTTAATGTTGAGAATCTTTCATACTTAAATCCGTAGCATTGAAATAATATGAACCAAACAAAGTATATATGAAATCGAAAATTGATCATTTGGTCGGTCCAATTAATTTAGAATTAAGACGTAATTATTATTATTATTATTATTGGTCTAATTAGTTATTAAGATCTTTCTACAAGCTATATTATATATAGATTCCACAAAGTATGAGGAAAAAAATATCTATAGAAAAAAAATAGTATATGAGGTCATGTTATAAGAAAATTAGGGTTGAAGCACATGGGAATACATGCAATAAATCAATAATAGTAGATCACTTAACTTTATATACTATGCCATTATATTGGTCGGACTCTTAAAAAATGTCAATTAGTATGCATTAGATCCTTCAAACATAATGTATTTTTGGAAGATTTGATACGATACAAGTGAGATAATATTTTTGAAGAGTTTGAACAATTTTATAATACAATATGGATGATGCATCTAATCAAATATTTTTCTTATAAATATCTTGTATAATAACAACAACAATATATTAATATGATTTCGTAAGTAAAATCTGAAAACATAAAACAAAATATACACAATAATACAGATCTTTTACCTCTATCTTTATGAGAATTGAGAGCTATTTTTGATAATATAATATATGACTTAACTTCATATACTATACAATATGCATGATGCATCTAATCAAATATTTTCCTTATAAATATCTTGTCTAGTAACAACAACAATATATCCAATATGATTCTGTAAGTAAAATTTGAAAACATAAAATGAAATATTCATAATAATAAAAATCTTTTTATATCTATCTTTATGAGGTTGAGAGCTATTTTCAACAATACAGTAGATCACTTAATTTCATGTACTATACAATATGCATGATGCATCTAATCAAATATTTTCCTTATAAACATCTTGTATAATAACGACAACAATATTGAGTATGATTTCGTAACTAAAATCTGAAAATATAAAATAAATACGATAATACAAATCTTTTATCTCTATCTTTATGAGGTTGAGAGCTGTTTCTGACAATACAGTAAATCACTTAACATCATGTACTATACAATATGCATGGTGCATCTAATTGAATATTTTCTTTATAAATATTTTATATGAAAACGAACGATAACAATATATTCAATATGATTTTGTAAATAAAATCTGAAAACATAAAATAAAATATACACAATAATATAAATCTTTGTCTATCTTTATAAAATTGAGAGCTGTTTTCGAC
The DNA here is from genome assembly GCA_026153255.1 of Solanum medicagineum. NCBI lineage: Eukaryota > Viridiplantae > Streptophyta > Magnoliopsida > Solanales > Solanaceae > Solanum > Solanum medicagineum. The sequence goes on from JAPFFP010000080.1 coordinate 5,553,536, forward strand.
AACCCATCAACTTTTCAGAAAAATTTTTATTTGCCTAATTTCGAATCAATGCTCCACTATCCACTCACCCTTCAAAAAGACAATATACTCAATATGATTTCATAAATAAAATTTGAAAAGAATATGCACAATATCAATCTTTTATTTCTATTTTGTATAAGGTTGAGAACTGTTTTTGACAGATCATCAACTTTTGAGATTTATGTTTATTTGCCTAATTTTAAATCAATGCTGCACTATCCACCCACCCCTAAAAAGACCCTTTTCCTCCTTTTTGAAAAATATCATTTTTAATATTTTTTTTAAATTATCATATCTTGTCATGATATTATCACTACTAGATCTAAGTTTGTTAATTATTAGTTGTTTTTATAAATTTGCATGTTGTTGTTGTCCCCTCACTTTCTTCTAACTCCCTTTGAAAATGGACCTAGAATATAATTATCATATTTTGCCTAAGCCATAGACTTTTAGGTGAATTCCTCTAGCTTATAATATGGAAAAGATCCAAATTTGCACATGTATACAAAAGATTTAAATTTATCGTTGTTCGAAAGCTCCCCTACAACGATATAAAATTTATGAAAAATTGATTTAATACTCCTTTTCACAATTTTTTTTTAAAGTTTATATTTATTTCTGAAACCTGAAATTTAGAAGTAATTTTAAATTATGATAAAAAGTTAAGGGGTAAATTTGAAATTTTCCATTAAAAAAATGTAAACACGTGAACTTACATCATTTCACGCTGAAATTTCACTAGCGATAAGAATAAACGATTTACTAACATAAAAATATGAATAGACATGTTGCTTACCGATTCAAGCTATGAAGTATAACTAGTTATTATTGTTCGCGTCAAAATAGACTACATATATCAAATCTTTTTAACAAGTACAAATATCATTTATCGAGTCCAATATATGAATATAAAATACTTTTTGTCAAAATAGACTATATATATCAAATCCTTTTTTAAAAAGTACAACTATTTTGTCGAGTCCAGCATGAACATAAAATACTTTGTATCAAAATATACTATATACATTTAGTCCTTTTCAAAATTATGATCATTTATCAAATTCAACATGAACGTAAAATACTTTATACGCAGACTGTTCTTTTTTGTCATTACATGTATGTGTGTGTGGTTATCACGTAACTATGAGGTTGTTTATAGAAAAGACATGTTAACTTTCATTTACTATTTTGACCTCATCAAACTAATTTGTTGACTAAATTATTGTTTAATTTGATTTGACAAAAAAATTAATAAAAATTATCACTACTAATGGAGGTCACGTGCAAAGAGCGTGCAAGCAAGTATGAGTCCATGTTCTTTTTTTACATATGGGACCCACAAAACACGTTAGCCACGTGGCAACGGGAAAGTGGACCCCACAATATGGAGTATCCACGTGGTATTCCAGCTTGGAGGGTCACATGATCTTGCCTAGGGATTCGAGCCCTTGAAATTTTTTTATCAGACAAAAATTTTTATTTTATTTGAAAAATTTTATTTTGTTGTTTACATTTTGTTGAGAGACGTACTATAATATAATGACCGCAGCAATAATAACAATAATAATATATTCAAGAAAAATTTGTGAAGATTTAAATAATAATAAAAATAAATAATTTCAAAAGTTCATTTTTAAATATCTAATTTTTTTATTTTTAAATATCAAAAGATTAATCACTTTAAGAGTTGATCAAACTAATGCTCGAAAAATATAACATTTCAATTAAAAGAAATAGAGAAAAAAATATTTAAAAAAAAATCTAAATAATAAAATAATATAATAATCAAAACGAAGAGACATAATTAGACATAATTATTTTAATAATTATCAATCAAATAGTAGGGTCCGTTACTTGTTGCCGTACGCATCTCCATTTGGGAATTTTTGGGCTTAATTATGAGATAAATAGTAAATTATGAGATAAAATTAGCATTTGAACATGTGATTTTATTATATAATTTTAAATTATGAGATAAAATCTTAAATTTATTGAAAAAAATAAATTTAATTTGAGGATTTCATATTTTTCAAATATAAAAGTTGTTTCACAAATTTATGTTTTATTTTAAAAGTGTCATTTTATAGTTGCATAATTTTGTGAAAACATCCAAGGAGTAATAAAATATTTATGAAATATAGACATGATGATATGACCGACAAACAACTCAAAGTAAAGAAGAGTTGACTATAACTAAGGTTCAATTCTACTTTTTTATTGAATTAAAGTTTGATCAATAATGCAAGAGAATGGTGGTCTGTTTCGATTTTCTTGGCTCATAAAATTCTACCAGATTTCTGCCAACATCGCCGGGCCACCTGGGCCTCTTATCGAGCTCGTTGCAGATCCACTCGTATGATTTTATGGGAATCTTGAGCCGAAGCCCCATGCAGCGCTGGAACACTCACAAAACTGCCCCGAAATCGCCTGTTGCGGCTTCCTTGGCACATAAAATTCTACCAGGCCTCTGCTAACGCCGTCGAGCCACCTGGGCCTCTTGCCGGGCTCGTTGCAGACTCATTTATATGATTTTTCAAAAATCTTGTACCAGAACCCTATGCAGCGCTAGAATCCACGGGCTAACACCCACAAAAATTTGTCGAAATTGCCTATTTCGGCTTCCTTAGCCCATAAAATTCTACTAAGACCTAAATCAATCCATTAATTTGTAGGTTTAGTATGGTGTTAAAAGATGCAAACCTAAAATCATATGAGAAGTTTTAATGTGATTAGATCACAACTATAGCTTTAAAACCTTCTTATAGAAATACAGAATAAAACTGTGTACAATAGATTCTTGTAATCCAATTCTTTCCCTAAACCCAAACATAGCAAAACCCAAACATAGCCCCTAATTAACAAATGTGTTCAATATCTAATCAATCAATTTACTCAAAAACAACCAACATGGGTTGTGATGCACTGATACACTAGTAAAACTGCTTCACCTTTAACTAGAGGTTTCGAATTTGAGTGCTGAAAATGGCCTATTGGGAGCGCCACCCCAAATGGACCCTGCAATGCGCAATCCGATTTTAGCGGGATCTACGAGCTCCGGACGGTAAAAGTGCGAAACCAAAAAGAAAAACTTACTCAAAAACAACACAACATAACACGACCAATTGATCATAGTTCTGGGCAACAGATAAACTGCATACATGTTTTGGCTTTTGACCACCAATGGGAATCAGAAGCCATTAATTCTTCATCCATATTACCATAAAGCTAGATTTTATTTTCACAAGCACTAATATTCCAACATATATCTCAAATTCAAGAGATTGAAGCTGATAATGGCAGTTGTCCTCCAGAGGACGGATCAAAATCCTTACAAGAGCGGTGAGCAGATAGGATAGGTAGTATAAACCACGCCAAAAGTAAGAAAATGAAGTACTTGAATTGGGAAAAAGAAATTATAAAAGGAAATGAGTACTCGTTGAGCTACATTTTGTCTGCTTATTTTGCCTGTGGGTGAGAAGCGATGAAATCAACTGCTAAATTTATTGAGTTGATCTTGTCGGCTTCATTGTCTGGAATCTCAAACCCAAATTCTTCTTCAAGGGCCATCACAATTTCAACAGTGTCTAAACTATCTAAGCCGAGATCATTTTGAAAGTGAGCATTTGGGACAACCTGCAAGATGAATAAAAATGCTTTTGTGAATGTAATAATAGTAACAGGGACTACTCCCAGAAGCTAATAAAGGAAAAATGTAAGAACTTCAAAGATTCCAATAAGAAAATCAGGTGGATAAACTGGTAATAGAAACAGAAGACAATGACGTAGCACGGCTAACAACAAATAGTAACAAGCAGGGATGAACATAAGAATATGCTGACATGAAACAGAACTAAAAGAAGACTTTGGGAGAGATGGACGGGAAACAAAAGGAAAAGATTGTAGTCGAGGAGATGGTTCGTTGAGGATGCTCTCCCCCCATTCAAGTGTCATACCAGAGAGATGACAGTACAAAACATCCATAGACTACAGCAAAGAGATGTGCATTGGAAATTGAGGTTTAGGGGAAACATTCTGATTCGGAAGATGAGCAAGTTTCAAAACCTTGGGGGAATAGCCTTATAAGCACATTATACCGAATGATACACCTTCCCTCCTCCGATTTGACCCAACAACTCAAAACTAAATAAGCCAGACCCATCACACTGCATTATTGTCTTGACCAACTACATGGGGAACTGTTGGCTTTGCGCATCTTTGCACGTGAAGGTTCCTTATCTTCTTCAATTCCTTTGAACTTGTAATTGACCTACGGTAAGTCTTTCTAGCATTTTTTTTTTACCATTATGTGCATTTTCATCTCTACCCAAAAACAACTATCACAAAGGTATTCCGGGTATTTCACCCTTTTTATCGTCACCAACCATGGGCTTAACCCCTCCAATCTATAACACGTGTTTGGCTCATTCCTTGGATCTTCTGATTTGATCCAACAAATTGCAGTAAAAACAAAATTCGCCCAATTACAGTGCTTCATGGAAATTCCACGTGTTCTTTGATCTTTTCTTCAGATTATAGTCAAATAGTCAATCTTCTCATACTCTATTTTCTTGCTATTACACATGTTGTCTCTGCTCATAGTAGTAACATTTTAGACCATCCTACCTAATGTAACTGGATGCTTGTCAACACTTCTCCTGTAGGAATCTAATTGGTAATCAAACCCACCATTCCTTAGTTTTCGTGTTTGAACAAACAAACATCTCCATATATCACTAGATTTGTGAGTTTTGTCCCTTACCATAAACATAGAGATAGTTGCATTAATAGATTTCATATCAACCAAGGCTATGTTGCTCAGACTACTCAAAAATAACGACGGGCGTGTGTTGGATATTCCAATTCAAGCAACACAGGGCCAAGGTTTAAAGCCTTCCTAGTAACGCGTGACATCCATTGCAATGGTAAATCAAAAATAATAACATAAGTGCCAATGTCTTATTCTGATTCTTTCAACACCTTTGAACAAAATTAAATCCATCTAATTCATCTTATATACCTTGATACATGCAGAAACTTTTTATGTTGGAGTCGGTTAACTTTATAATTTGTCCTCCTTGGGAATTTCCAAGGTTCAATTTGTAGACCAGTCAGAGGAATTTTATTCTGATTTCATATGATTCCTTTTCGACAATAATGAAAGATTTGGTCCCTGCATTCCCTTTTTGACTTCCAAATTATATCCAGTTCAAACCTCCATTGCTGCTTAATCAACTGTTGCATCTGACAATTTAACTATTTGTTTGTTGACAAGCTTTTCCTACGAATTCTCCAATTACATGCTAGCTAGCATCTGACATGAATACAGCATAGCATTCCCTCCCTCGATTTCTTCCTACGTAGCTCAGACTTCTCAAAAATGTTGACGGGGGAATATTGGATCCTTCAAAGTAATTTTTTGAAAAACCCAACACGGGTATGCCATCATATTTGGAAAGTCACAGCAACAGATTTTTTTTATATCCTGATTACTGACTACTGACTATCTTCCATATGTATTGCATTTTCTTCTAGTATGAAAATTCATACATTTCTGATCTCTTTTTCCCACCTTCCCAGTACTGAGGTGGTGTATTCTCAAATACCCTTTCATAAACTCACAAAACCACTTTAAAGTTAGCAAAACGACAAGAGGTTCTAGTAATTCTACCTATTCCCTTCAGATGAACACCTACAAGAATCCTCCAGTCAATAACCTCAAATGACTTACTGCTACAGAAAAAGTTCTCTTGTCTATTTTCTCTATTCCTCTACTTGCCGGCTAGAGTTTAGGATTGATAACAGTTCACGTTTATTGTACACTAGACTTATCTTAATAATATTGTCAACCTACACTATATGTGTATGAGGATGAATCGCAAGCTACCTCCTTGCGTTACTTAGCAACTACCCGGTTAGCTCCCAATAGTTGGGAATCTTTGAACCTCACTACCCAAATGACCCCCTCTTCATATCTTATTGTCACTCTAAACGACGCGCTCCAAACCCGCCCCTCCATATCTCACTGCCCCTCACTCTTTCTAAATGACAGAGTGATAGTTCTTCATAACATTAGCAAATAGAAATTACAAGGGAACAATCTGCATTTGTACCACTATTCAAAAGGACCAATGAATACTGTAAGCATGAGTTAACACACAATGGGTAACCAATTTTTTTAGACCACAAACCATAGATGAGTAATCCACAAGTTGTGAAAACTACTACAAGTTACTCCCTCCGTCCCAATTTAAGTGTATTACTATCCCTTTGGGTCTGTCCCAAAAAGAGTGTCTCTTTCTATAGTTAATAGGTTTTCCAATCCCAACATTCAACATGACAAGCTTAAGACCACAAGATTAAAAGTCTATTTTTTTATGACAAGGGGAACCCGCAGCCGTTACCCTATGGATGCGCACAAGGTAAACCCCTGCTCCTATGCAATAGCTCGCAAATCAGACATCAGAGGTAATCCGCACTAGGCAAGCCCGGTGCGAGAAGCTCGACCCAAAAGGCAAACCCCTAGCTTTCGCTGGCAAGGGGTTTCGAATTTGAGACCTCTAACATGGAAGTCCTAAGCCCAAACCACTGGCCCCGAAGGGTTGATTTAAAAGCCTATACACATTTTAATTTAAGACCACAACATTCTCCCTTTGTTTCTTAAACTCTGTGCAACTCAAACTAAGACCCTTAAATTGAACCGAAGGAGTAATTTTACTTTTTTTGCAAAAGATAGTTTGTTCCTTTTTTATTAATCAAGCAAAATATATATTAAAATTGTCAGTTCATTGTCTTACCTCCAAGTGAGCTATCCCTCAAGCTGAATCAATCTTAAAGCTTCTTAAGAGATGGACACTGGCATCCTTTTGAGCATCCATTAATTACTAGAATTTTATCAGTCAACAGATGATTTAATCAAAAGTCCTGTCGCATGTAGTACAACTCTTGCCCAAAAAAGGATTCTTCTCACTTCAAAATTCAAATTCTATCACCATTTTCTGTAGCTAAAAGATATAGTCCAACAATCTTCTAGAGAAATTGTACATTGTATAAGCACCCAAGGGTATGGCCTGAATGGTCAATGAAATGGGTTGTGGAGAACCATAAAATCTCACATTCATTCCAAAATGAAGGAAAAAATGTTAGGTGATTACTTCACATTTGTCCAAGCCTTGGTTGATAGAACTACATGATACCTGTGTTGGTAGGAGGTAGCAGGTGCTCATAGAATTAGCTGAGATAAGCCCAATCTAAACTTTAAATCTATAGAACCAGCAACCTTAATATCCATGAATAACATAAAAACACATACAAACATAAGCGATACATTCCAATACTATAAACTAAGTAGCGTGAAATTGATAGACCCTAATTTCATCACTCAACAGATGAGTTAATCAGAGTCCATTACATGTAGTTATGCTCCTACCAAAAAAAAAAATAATTCTTTTCCGCGCTAAAATCAAATTCTATCACTATGTTCTCCAGCAAAAATATATAATCCAACAATCCTCTAGAAAAACTACACAGCCATGTGACTGAGTGGTGGATTGAGAACCATGAGCTCTCAAACTGTCCCTGACACGATTATTGTAAAAAATGCAGACTCTATAAATCTATAGGACCAACAATATGAATAACGTAGAAAAACATAAAAAAATTGAAATCCTAAAAACGAATTAACCAAAACCCGAACAAAACCCTAATTTCATTTCAATCCATTTTCTTAGAAATTAACAACAACAAAAAAAAAAACGGTATATAAGAAACGAAATACGTTAGATATACCTTTGAAGGATCAACTTTCTGGAAGTTTTTGACGACATTGATTACCCGATCCCTAACTTCATCCTTATCGAGAAAGGATCCCCTCACTTCCTCCGAGAATTGACGTTTGAAAAGCTGACTGAATGAATTTCCGATGAGTCTAGGGTTCCGAAGTTGCACCGGTCGAGCTTCCACTCTCAGGTACTTGAGCAATGCGATTCTCGCCGCCATTGAAAATGAAAAACGGAGAGAGATTTGGAGGAGATGAACAGAGCGGCGTTAGAGCTTACAAAAAGGTTCTGGAAAAATCCTACTAGTACATAGAGGTTTTAAAGTTTTTATTTTATTTTATTTTTCTAATTTTTATTTTCTATTTTCTTTTGTTCCTTTTTTTTAAATTCTTTTTTTTATAGCATAATTTGAAAAATGGGGAGAATGATGATAATGTCGTATGTTATTTATTGTGAAGTCAATGGAGTGGAGACTCGTCTTTGAAGTTTTTTGTGATAAGATTGTGTTGCTAAAGTTTAAAAGGCAAGTTCTATCGAATAATGGTTAGATCAATATTATCGGATCAGACAAAGTGATGATCAATCAAGAATCCTCAAGTTTAGAAGATGAAGATGCTCGAATAGATGTATGGACATACAATGTGAGATATAACTAGTAACGAATTTGTACTGGAGTAAGATATGATTATCACTCAATAGGATTTTGGCGATTTTTTTCATTTTTCCGTGTGTGTTAGTCCAGAATTTTTTGATGGTATGACTTTTGGTTAAGCTTTTATCGAAATCTTTACAAAACCGTCCGAGATGACTTCGGGAAGAATTTCAATAGCCTTGACATGATCCATGGGATTTTTTTTAGCATTTAGGACCCACTTAATAGAAATATGACTTTTTTTTCGTTTCCGTGTGTGTTAGCCTATATATTTTTTTGATGGTATGAATTTTGATCAATTTTTTCTCAAAACATTTACAGAATCATCCGCAATGACCTAAGGAAGAATTCTAATAACCTCAACCTAATCAACAAGACTTTTTTTAAGCATTTATGGGTCATTCAAAAGGAATTAAGCGATTTCTCGATTTTCATGTGTGTTGTCCATTAATTTTTTGGTGGTAACTTTTGATCAGTTTTTTTTATAAAAAAACATTTATAGAATCGTCTATGATGACCTATTAAAGGAATTTCAATAGCCTCAACTTGATTCGCTCGGCTTTTTTTAGCATTCAGGAGCTAATCACTAAAAAATTAGGCAATTTTCTTCCCTTTTCATCTGTATTAGTCCATGAATTTTTTATCAGTATACCTTCGATTAATTTTTCTCGAAACCTTTAAAGAACCATGATAACCTAGGAAAAAATTCCAATAGCCTGGATCTAAATGACCTAAATGTTTCAACTTATTTCTTTAAACAAAACACAAATCATAAAGTGATTCTTCTTATCTTCTTGGCAATGTAACACACACAAAACATGTCATAAAACTATTTATCTAATCAACAACAATTTATCTAGCATAATCCCACGTATGAGATTTGGCAAGGATATGATGTACGCAAATCTTATACTTCTATCACAATAGTATTTCTTAAATCATTTAGCCAATCATAAACTACTATGCTCACAAAACACTTTTCTAAAACTCCACTTTGAGGACAGGATATAGGAAAGAACAAAGTTTGAGGTCCTAAAAATGCTTGGACTGAAAAAAATTTGTTACTAATGTTGGTGCTGTTGCAGTACACAGTTTCTCTTTCTCTCTCATTTGTGTGGGAGTTGTTAGGTATAAGGGGAGGGTCAGATTGCTCACTTTTTTTTTTTCAATTGTGATGTCTGAGCCAGCTTGAGCACTTCACAAGGACCAATTAGTGCGGAACGTCAATGCAGGAAATTGAGTTGCTCCATCCATCACATAGAGTAGACCTGGTTGCAGCTTGCACTTCTTTCCTAAGTTAAAATTGAGAAAGCTTTCAACTTGAAAATGGTCCCAATTTCTTGGACCTTGTAGCAAACCACCAAGGCTCAAACCCCATCCAAAATCATCCTCAGAGGTATCAGACATAGTAACTGCCCACTGCAAATATTTGGGATTTGATCTTTTCATCTCTACCCAACCACCAATTTTTGTACTTTCATCAAGTTCTGACTCTAGGGTCATGGCGAGTGACCCGTCTAAGAGGCTGGTTTCCTCCAAGGACGCCTCAGAATGCCCTGATTGTTGTAAAATGCCAATAGGCAACGACATAGCTGCGAGTCTAGGCTGTTGACTTGACAGATTGGCCACTTTGTGTATGCCCAAGAGTGATAGCTTTGTATTGCTTGAAAGTTGGCAAACAACTTGACCAAAAGTGCCAAAACAGTACAAAAGACCAGCAGAGTGTGGCAACACAGAGACAGACTGAGCCACGGAGCCAACGATATTTGATTTTTTGACCATCACAGCGATTCCACTACCATTTACTTGATTCAGCATGGGTGGCACAAATGATGAATAATCAGTCAGCCCTCTTTCCTGCAAAAATTCCCCCCAAAAAATTGTTATTCTAAGATACACATTAAGGCAACTAAAAATGATGTAATAAATATAACAAGTAGATACAATATGCAACATCTACAATCATCTAATGAATCCCCATGGGATCTTCCATGTGAGATTACTTAACCTTGCTTTTTCTTTCTTCAGAAAATGGTAATGTTGAAAACTAAACTTGCTTATAAATGAAGCTACATAGAAAGAAAACTGAAAGAAGTAATATAACAAGTAAATACAATATGCAACAAGCAACAAGCAACAACCATGTCATGACGACACCCAAACCCCCCCGTCCCCCCAGGATCTTCCTCGTCAAACCTGTTAATTTCTTGTCAGTCCTAATAAGAGTGAGAATTTTTGCACCACACATCTGCAACTCGGTTTTGGTTTTGATAAGAGCATCCACAAATTCATTTTCAGGAATCTTGACCTAGCCCTTTTCTCAGAGGATGGTAACAAAACTTTTGACCTAATTACTTCTGCAACTTCTTGCTGATACTGATACAAAAAAGAATAGAACATGGAATTGATAACTATGATCACAAATCAGAAAGCAAACTTGGTGCTGAGAAGCATTTACCTCGCGTGAATTTGTAGGTACTGCAACATCTCTGCATCTACCACCGACTGGAATGGCAACTGCAGAACACCAATCACTGATATTTGCTGCATACAGAACTTTTGCTAAAGAAAGTGGACTACCCAGGATATTCATTTGGCCTCTTTCGCTGCCAACGAACTCTGCCACAAGTGTATCCTTTTCACGGAGAGTTGTTTCAAAAGTCAGCCTAGAATCAATACCAGTCCTAATTGCTCTTTCAATTGCCTTGCGCTTGGATTCATCAATTGTACCAATCATCAACAGTGCACCCACAGCATCAAATTCTCCCCTTACATGAGTGTTAGCTTCTTGGAATGGACTTCCTTTAGAAGATTTATAGAATGCAAGCACTCGCTCCACCTTCTCTTGTCTGTCTCTTAGCTTCATAATATCTGAAAAAGATTCTCGCTGCAATCTCTTCAAGATCTCAATCTGTAAATGATATTATTGGAAGAGTTGTAAAGCACCACCACACAAGTTGTTGCTGCCTAAGAATTGGCAAAAATGTCATACTAAAGCTTGTCAAGGGAAGTGGAGTTAGTAAATAGTGATGTCTTAATGTCTTAAAGCTAATGAGAGTAACAAATTCCAACCAAATTACGTCAAAAATAAATCTGGCTATGTATCTTTTTTTTTTCTTTTGGTAAGTAAAAGGACAGTTAAGAAGAATAGGCAGAAACTAGATGAGATTAGGGTGCACAGCCAGAGTTTTCTCATACTTAAGAAGCCCATCAGAGTAAAGCAGATGCCAAATACAAAGCTTGTGGTAACTAGTAAAGTAAGAATTTGACTGCTCAAGCTCTGAATACTTCCTTATGACACTGTCCCGCAGTTGAATGTTGCATGACGAGTAACACATAAACCCCACTTTAGATCAATAGTAGGGATGACTATAACCTCACCTTCCCCTGACCTTTAACTGCCACCTTCTACAAAAAGCCAAAGACTACCATTCTCAAATAAGGAATAACATTTTCATAACTTTTACTGTTTTCCCTTTAAATTTTCATTTGTTTCAAATAAGATCCACATTCTAACAAGAAATTCTATTGACAATTTTATACATTCTTGGACCTCTATCTTAATAAATCTTACTGCATATTCTTTTAGTATATCAACTTAAATACAGCACTTAGTAGTTAGTTGACTTGGTGCAGCACTTAAATTTGTCCCCTCAACCTTCCTCATTTTAACAACCTTGGGAATCAAGGTTCCAGTCCTAACATATGCAAAACTAAGTGAATTCTTTCCATCAACCTAAATGTTGGGGGACAAAGTTAACCAATACTTTCACTAGAAGAATGTAAAAGGCACTCGGTGGATTAATCAAGGTGCCACAAACTAGCCCGGATGCTATTGTTAAAGAAACTAAAAAACAATGTAGTGTGAAGTCTCCATCCCAACAAAGATGTATCCCCACTATCCAAATACTAAAAACCGAAAAAGGCCCATAGAATTAATTCGGTCGACAAAACAAAACCAGCATAGCATAAGTCTCTCTTTACTTTCTCTAGTTATATTCTATAGGTCAATCAGCTTCAACAGGTGAAAAGAATCAAAATTATCAAATTAATACTTGAAAACACAACCAATGAAACCTAAAAAACCTTAATGAGACACTAAAATTTTACTACTTAACAATGCATACTAGAGCAAATAGGTTTTTATGTGATGAATGGCCAATCAGCTTACATAGGGGAAAAATTAAAATGTAGCAGACCTAATACTTGAAAACAACGACAACAACATTACCCAATATAATCCCACAATTGGAATCTGGAGAGGATAGTGTATATGCAACCTTACCCCTACCTTGGGGAGAAGTTGTTTCCAATAGACCCTCCGTCCAAGTAAAACATATCAAATCAGGTACGAAAAACAATATAGTAGAGAAGAAGCTATGTCGAAAATAACGGAGAAAAGAACACTAACAACAAGAAATAGATAACCGAAGCAAAGAAAATAACAATTACAATAACAAAATCACAGAATAAGATAGTACGACAGTAATGATGAAATCTCATGAGAAAAAACTAGTCAACTCTTGACTACCTACTAAACTTTCATCCTAATTTTCTACCTCCATATTTAGTTAAACTTACACAAACTTAATGAAACACCAAAACTTAACTTCCAACAACGCAAAATCAACTCTCGACTACCTACTAAACTTCCATCCCAATTTTCTACCTCCATAATAGGTAAACTTACACAAACTTAATGAGACACCAAAATTTTACTTGTAACAACACATACTATGAATAAATGGAACTCTATATAATCCTTTTTGATAACTGGTCTTCTTCAATGGGATACATAACAACTATCACAAGCAACAGACACTAGGTAACTCTATCCATCAAAGTTAGGACAAATAATAAAAAATCACCTAGTATTTTTATCTATTGGAATTTGAACTAAATCGTCATGATTCTCAACACACTCCATTAACCACTAGGCAACATTGACAAAATTTTACTTTTAACAATGCATACTACAAACAAATGGATCTCTATATTATCCTTTTTGATAACCAGTCTTCTTCCACGGGATACTTATCACCTCTCACAAACAACAGACACCAGGTAACTTAATCCATCAAATTAAGACAAATAACAAAAATTCACCTTGTGTTTTTGTCCATTGGAATTTGAACTAAAACATCACGATTGTCAACTCACTTCATTAATCACTAGGTAACATATAGGCCAAAATCTTACTTTTAACAATACATACTACGAACAAATTGATCTCTATATTATCCTTGTTGATAACCAGTCTTCTTCCATGAGATACTTGACAACTCTAACAAGCAACAGAATCACCTAGTGATTTTGTATCTATTGGAATTTCAACTAAAACATCATCATTCTCAACTCACTTCATTAACCACTAACACTACATTATAGGCCAAATTTTTTTACTTCTAACAATCAATGAGCAAATAACTGGAAAAATAATTTACCGGATTTCGGCGATTAGAAGCTTCGCGGCGGCGGAGAATTCCGGAAGCGAAATCCTGCGTCGATTTTGCGAAGGATTTTAGCTTGTCTACAACTGAAACAGCTGCTGCTTCCATTTTTCGAAAACCTATAATATGAATTGCGTGTACAAATGAACAGAAAAAAAAAAGCTTCACAGAAAGAGGAAATCGTGTTAATGGAGTTTCTTCAATGGAATTTCACTTTTCTCTTACTCCATTTCTCTCCTCTTTCGCCATTACTGTACAGTACAATTTTGTTCCAGCTCAAAAGGCATAGAACAAAAAGATGATAATGGAAATTTTCTTTTGTTAAATAGTTAATTACAATTATATTAAAATAATAAATTTTTTTTAGTTGTCTATTCGTATTTTGAGCCCGACTACTTCGGAGGGAACGCTCCCTATTAAGGATATTTTTGAAAAAAAATGTATAAAATAGATTTAACTTGAAATTATTACACTTAATAGACCTGAATCTAAACTATTTACTCTTAATAGACTCATTACCCAAACTATTTGTCTTTCTATCCACTTACCCTTTTTATTTCGCGTGCTTACATCAGCATAAATATGATGAAATATACTTTGGTGGGCATCATATAGAATAAGCTTAGTACTTTATGATACTCTGATGGTATATTGATACCCAATTAGTATATAGGACTTTTTTAAAAGAAATAAATAAGAAACAACTAAAAAATTATTAAACTTTAAATTAGTAGAAAATATATTCGTTATATGCTTTGTCGGTATATTTATACCATACCGATATCATATAAGATTGGGTGTAATCATCTATAATACCCTGTTGGTATATGTACCTTATTAGTATACCATACAAGTAGGTGCTGACATCAGCACGGCATCAACACGCAAATTTTAATATTAAGGAGCAAAATTTTAATATATGAGGATTCAAAATGTAAAATGGTATATAAATGTAAATGGTTTGCTCTAAAAGGGTGCAAACTTAGTTTTTCTATTTTCATACCCACGACTCAAACCTAAGACCTCTAGCTCGCACCGGATAAGACCCATTCCAAGGAAAATGCTCTTAACTAAGGATTTTTTCATACCTACGGCTCAAACTTGAGATCTCTAGTTAAAGGAAGAGCATCTCATATACTCTACCATATAGTAATAATAAAAAATTTCTATAATATGATTTATAATTTCAAATATAATGCTATATTTTGAAATCGAGCACTTAGGCCGCTCATACTATCTCGTTTGGTTAGTGAGATGAGATAAATAAGAATAAAATAATTTAATAAAAATATTTTAAATTTATTATTTTTATGTATCGATGAGACGAATCTATACTAGTATATATTGAAGTTATAATTTTTATTATATAGATATATGCAAATTGAAGTCATATAAATTATGATTACTGAACAATTTATACTATAAAATATCAATATCAAAATTAAAAAATATCAAATCATACCAAGCTAATTTGGTAGTAATGACTATTTCTGGATATCAAAAATCAAAATCATCATACCGCAGTTTAAAATATCGTAGCAGACCATATCCGCCCCTACTCTTAACAAAATCCCAATTAATTTAACTTCTTACGACATAAAAATTTATCAAAAAGCTAAGTTCTAAATTCTTAACTATTATATTATAATTAATGATAAATGAGTTTTTTTCGTATCACTGATCAAATCTTAGTGTGGCCATATACAGAATTAGTTCGATTAATTACCATATGATTGTGTCTCGTTTTCTTATTCTTTTATCCTCTTCTTCATCAAAATCAAATCTTTACCAACAACGCAAAATTTAAATAGATAATTGAGCTACTAAAATTCTCGTGCAATTTTCTCTTTTTCTTTGAAAAAAAAATTACTTTCCCAAATTTAAAATATCCAAGTTCAAGCAAAATGCACTAAAAATTTCATCCCACAAATTGCTCCAAAAATATCCAAAGTCTTGCTCATCCTCACTCAAAATTTCAACCCACATGTTCACTTCACTCCCAACTCCATAATCACCTGAAGATTCAGCAGAAAAAAGCAATCTTTTTTCCCTCATGGTTACACATTTCTTATGTAAAACTTGTGCAAATTGCTCCCATGTAAGTTCTTGCATATAAATTTAGTTTCTTTTTTCCATGGGTGTGATTGTACTTACCTCCTCAGCAATTTGCTGCAACAATTTCAACTGTGTATCTGTTGGTGAGGCTAGACAGTCTACTAGTTGTAATGGGTGTTCAGTATTTTCCAGAAAATTGAATTTTTTCAGTGATGGGTCTGTGGTGAATTGTAATAAAATTAGGGAAAGACATGTGGGGTCTTCAAGATTTGTGATGAAATGTTCCAGTGATGTTGTGTTAGCTAGGAATTTGATTTTTTCCCCAGGTGGGTATGTGGTGAATTGTGAGAATATTAGGAAAAAATATGTGAGGTCTTCAAGATTTGTTGTGAAATGTTCCAATGATGTTGTGTTGTCTGGGAATTTGATTTTTTCCCCAGGTTGGTGTGTAGTGAATTGTGATAAAGTTAGGAAAAAACGTTTTGGTTCTTCTAGATTTGTGATGAAATGTTCCAATGATGTTGTGTTGGTGAATGGGAAACCTAGAAATGACCTGTCTTCTGAGGGAGTATTGAGGGACTTGAGGTCGATTTCGGAACCAACTGAAGCTTTGGCTTTGTTTAAATCTGTAGCGGAGATGCCTAGGGTCGTGCATACGACAGAGACGTGTAATTACATGTTGGAGTATTTGCGGGTTCTTGAGAGGATTAATGATATGACTGTAGTGTTTCACTTGATGCAGAAACAGATAATATATAGGAATTTGGATACTTATTTGATTATATTTAAGAGTCTTCATATAAGGGGAGGGATACGTGAAGCTCCGTTTGCTCTTGAAAGGATGAAGAAAGCAGGGTTTGTGTTGAACGCTTACTCGTACAATGGGTTGATACATTTGATTCTTCAAGCAGGGTTTTGGCAGGAAGGTTTGAAGGTGTATAGAAGGATGATTTCGGAAAATCTTAAGCCTAGTCTTAAAACATACTCTGCGCTAATGGTTGCGTGTGGTAAAAGAAGGGATACTGAAACGGTCATGAGGTTGTTAAGAGAGATGGATAGTCTGGGATTAAGACCAAATATTTATACTTTTACCATTTGCATTAGAGTGCTCGGAAGGGCTGGAAAGATTGATGATGCTTGTGCTATATTAAAAAGAATGGACGATGAAGGTTGTGCTCCGGATGTTGTTACTTACACAGTCCTTATTGATTCTCTTTGCATTGCTGGCAAGCTAGATATTGCTAAAGAAGTCTTTTTCAAGATGAAATCTGGATGCCATAAACCTGATCGAGTGACGTACATCACTTTGCTAGATAGGCTTAGTGATCGTGGTGACTTGGACTCAGTAAGGGACTTCTTGGATAGGATGGAGGCTGATGGTTATAAAGCGGATGTCGTTTCTTTTACGATACTTGTGGATGCTTTGTGCAAAGTAGGTAAGGTAAGTGAAGCATTTGCTACAGTAGATATAATGAAGGAAAAAGGGATCTCACCGAATCTTCATACTTATAATTCATTGATTAGGGGGCTGCTAAGAAAGAAGAGAGTTGATGAAGCATTGGAGCTGTTTAATAGCATGGAATCTCTCGGAATTGAGGTTACAGCTTACACATATATCCTGTTTATTGACTACTATGGGAAATCAGGTGAACCTGATAAAGCTCTTGAAACATTTGAGAAGATGAAAGCTTGTGGAATCGTGCCTAACATTGTTGCTTGCAATGCATCTTTGTATAGTATGGCAGAAATGGGAAGGCTTGGAGAGGCGAAAAGTATATTTGATGGGATTAGAGAGAGTGGATACGTTCCAAATTCTATCTCCTACAACATGATGATGAAATGCTATAGTAATGCAGGGAAAGTTGATGACGCCATTAAATTACTCTCCGAGATGATAGAAAGTGGTTGTGATCCTGATGTGATTGTAGTCAATTCATTGATTGACATACTTTATAAGGATGGTCGGGCTAGTGAGGCGTGGGCAATGTTTTACAGATTGAAGGATATGAAACTGACTCCTACTGTTGTGACCTACAACACTTTACTGGCTGGATTAGGAAAAGAAGGAAAGATTCGAGAGGCCTATGAATTACTTGATAGCATGGCTCTTCACAGGTGTGCCCCAAACACAATCACTTACAATACACTTTTAGATAGTCTTTGCAAGAATGGTGAGGTCGATACTGCCTTGACGTTGCTTTATCAAATGACAGGATCGAATTGCTTTCCAGATGTTTTCAGTTTTAACACTGTAATTTTTGGGTTGGCTAAAGAAAAAAGGGTAAACGAAGCATTTTTGCTATTCCATCAGATGAAGAAGAAAATGTATCCCGACTGTGTAACTGTATATGCTCTTCTACCTATTCTTGTGAAAGATGGCTTAATTGAGGATGCCGTTAAGATTGTGGAGGGTTTTGTTTACCAGGCTTTGAATAGGTCAGATAGATCCTTTTGGCTGCAATTAATGGAAGGTGTTTTGGGTGAAGCTCGATTAGATCATTCCATTTCTTTTGCGGAAAAACTGGCATCATATAGTATTTGCAGAAATGACTTAATAATAGTACCTGTTATTAGAGTTCTTTGCAAGCAAAAGAAAGCCCTTGATGCTCATGATCTTTTTGTAAAGTTCAAGAACACATTCGGAATTCGTCCATCACTAAGATCATATTACCCCTTGGTTGAAGGACTTCTGAATGTTCATCTTAAAGAATTGGCATGGCATCTTTTCAAGGAGATGAAAAATGCCCCCAGTTCTGCTCCGGATGTTTATACCTATAATTTGTTTCTTGACGAACTCGGAAAGTCTGGGAAAGTCGATGAACTTTTTGAGCTGTATGAGGAGATGCTCCACAGAGGATGTAAGCCGGTCGCCATAACTTACAATATACTCATTTCTGGTTTGGTGAAGTCTAACAAAGTAGAGAGAGCACTAGATTTTTACTATGATCTTGTAAGTTTGGGGTTTACACCTACTCCTTGTACATATGGTCCTCTCATAGACGGGCTTTTGAAGGTTAAAGATTTCGACAAAGCAAAGGATCTTTTCGAGGAAATGGCGGAGTATGGATGCAGACCTAATTCTGCTATCTACAACATTCTCATAAATGGGTTTGGGAAAGCCGGTGATCTGAAAGCTGCGTGTGATCTCTTTAACAGAATGAATAAAGAAGGAGTTAGACCCGATTTAAAGACGTACACCATTCTTGTAGATTGCTTATGCTCTGCCAGGAAGGTGGACGATGCTCTACACTACTTTGAGGAACTGAAATCAGCTGGTCTTGATCCTGATTTGATTTCTTACAACCTTATGATCAATGGTCTTGGGAAGTCCGGTAAAATGAAGGAAGCGCTGTATCTTCTTGATGAGATGAAAAGTAGAGGAGTTACCCCGAATCTTTATACCTATAATACCTTGATACTCAATCTTGGGATTGCTGGAATGTTGGACGATGCTCGAAGGATGTATGAAGAACTTCAACAACAGGGTTTTGAACCCGATGTTTTTACATATAATGCTCTTATTAGAGGGTACAGCAAGTCCGGTGATCCAGATGGTGCATATGCCATTTATGAGAAGATGATGGTTGGGGGTTGTAGCCCAAATAGTGGTACTTTTGCTCAGCTACCTAATTAGCGCCGGACTATTTAGGTTCTTCAAGTGAAGCTTGTGAGAGCCAGTTCCTAAACTACGCGTTGTGGCTGCTAAGGTATATACTCATTCCACCACTCCTGGGAACTTGCTGGAGAATGCACCGTTTCTGCAGTTTTTGAATATTCGAAACATGCTAAGAAAAAAAGTTTCTTTCTAGACATAGTTACTATATTATCTTGTTATGTACATCATCCCGTACCCCAGAGGCAGATCCAGAGTATTTGTACCGGGTTCATTTGAATCTAGTACTTCTGACGTAGATTATAATTTATCTATTTATTTGCAACAAATAGTAGATGTGAACCCATTTAGCTAGTCTAATGTTCGTTACTCGAGTCGAGGGTCTTCCAAAAACAACCTCTCTACCTCGTCGAGGTAGGAGTAAGGTCTATGTACACTCTAGCCTCCCCAAACCCTCTTTATGGGACTACACTAGGTTCGTTGTTGTGTTCTTATTGAAACCATGGCTTTTAAAAAGTACAATAGGTTTCAACGATAAGAACCTTTAAGATTGAACTCATAAAACTTAAATCTTGGACCTGCCTCGTACCCTGCTCTCAAATTTATCTCCAAAAACGTGAGAAAGAGAAAACTTGCTTGTTCCCTTTTCCGTTCTCAGAACATCAATGCGTCCAAGCTAGAAGTTGTTATCTTGTCAATGATGATAGATAACTTGGCTGAACATCTTAACCTTACTTTCTTGGTTCTTTTCTGCAGGGAGTACTTCTGTTGATCATTGGATGTTACTATATGAAGCTCTTAGACGTGTCAAGTAAGGTTCTTGGGGCGCAGCTGAACCTCAGAGGCTTCAGATTTCACTTGTAAGGTGGTCTGTAAATCCGAAAACGTTGTCTGTATAAAGTGTTAATATTTGGTTGTTGTAGCCTTGTAGGTTTATACTTGTGCATCTTGTAAGAATGAGGGGCAAGTTATAGCAATAACTGTAACATTATGCTTGGTGAATACATGGTGCCTATGTCTGTATATAATTCAACCAATTTTGAGGCAAAATTCTTTCTGAAGTTTTGATTTTGTTGTTCAATTTGCCATGAAATGTAGAGATCTCCTATTGTTGCTAAGAAATGTTTTGATTCATTATTTACACTGCTCTGTTATGCTATTCATGAGTCAAGAGTTTTTCAAAAACGATCTCTTTACCTCCATAAGGTAGGGATAAGGTTGCATACCTTATTTTCCTTATAGATATGTCCTTCAAATTGCATGTGTGGCATTATGTAACGACGGGAAATATTACAATCTTTCGAAATGTTGTATTATTTGTCAAGACAACTGCAACACAATTTGCTTTCTGCAAGGAGTTTGCCTTCTGGGTTGAGCTCGTCGCACCAGGCTTACCTAGTACAGATTACTTGCGAGCTATTGCATTGGAGATTCCCCTTGTCATAGTACAATATGATACACTATGAAATGGTGCATGACAACCATCCAAACAAAGTGTGAAAGAGTTGAAACATGATGTTAGATGTGAAGCTCTTATACAATGCATAATGTGTAACTTTTTTAAGACGAGAAGGCCTTTAACAATTGCACCCAAACACCCATAGGCTATACGACAACAATAACATACTCAGTGCTATCGCACATGGCGGATATATATAGACCTGTGGGTGGGGGGTTGTGAGTGTGGAACAAAATGTCCCATAGCTTGCTCCTATACTTCAACTCAATTTTGTGAGGTTCTTTGTTCCTCAATTTATCAAGATTATATATATATATTGCACTACATAAAAATCATTTAATTATATTCATATTAACTTTAAAATCACCTTTCTTAACACTTTGTGTTGATTAACGCTGAGGGAAAGTTCCAACTTCGAAACCTATTATGTTATTCCTATTGAAATTAAATTAGCTCAAGTAATAATCGTATAATTTAAATTTCTCTTATAGATAGTTAGTTAATTTTTTAATAGACTCCACTTTAAATCTCATCTTGATTAATTTCTCCACTTCAAAAAAATAAGAATAAAGTGCAACTTATTTAAAAAGATGCATACATTTAGGGATCGTTTGGTATGAAACATCAAAAAAAAAAAAAAAAAATAACGCATACATTAACTTTATGTACTTGATATTTTTTTAATATACTTAATTTTGCACTATCGTATACATATCAATGTGAATTCTTGATTAAGTTCTCCACCTTAACGATAGCATATAAGATTGATCAAATTCTATCGAGTTTGACTCAGGATGATTATTTATCAAAGACTGACTTTGATTATCAAATGATTGAACAAGTGGTAGAAACTTACAATATCGAGTTTTCAAGACCAACGTTCTATCAAACTGAACTAAGAGCGCTTTCTCATAAGAATAAATCAGACCCTAAACAAATGTATTATGGTATGCATATCAATACATTGGAAACTATGGTACAAACAATGCAAGCATTATCATGATTAGAGTCACCAATCGCACCTCAAATCTTTTTCCACCATACTTTCCACTGTATATAATGCATGTTACTTTGAATGCATTAAACGAAACACTGCAGCAGCAACAACAACATACCCAATGGAATCCCATAAGTGGGGTCTGGAAAGAGTAAAATATACGCAGACCTCACCACTACCTCATAGAGATAGAGAGGCTGTTTCTAGAAAACCCTCGTCTCAAAAATCAAGCCCCATAAGCATTAAATGAAACAATACATAAGGAATAATCTTAGCATATGTGCTTCCATATAGCTACTCCATATGAATTGCTTGTGATCAGAGTGACTGTCTATTTATTAAAAAATCAACTGTAACTAACAAAAGAAACTGTTCCTTTATATACAAAGTCACTCCAATGAGAACAACTTAATCTGAATAGCTATTCATTGATTGTGAATATAATTCTGAGTTTTGACATAATACAAAACACTCAAAAAAAATATTCTCAAATTACAGCTATTCACATGATATTTATATCAGATTTAATGTAGTAATAAAAATGATTTATAAGACCTCTTTTTCAAGTTTTAATACAGCCATGAATGCTTCCTGAGGTACGTCAACTCGACCAATAGCTTTCATTCTTTTCTTTCCTTCAGCCTGATGAAAAGATGCAGGAGAAAAATCGTTATGCATAATCGTGCGGCCCCAGTTTACATACAACAACAATAACAACATACTCAGTGTAATCCGACTAATGGGGTCAGGAGAGGATAGAGTGTATGCAAACGTTACCCCTACCTCATAGAGATAGACAGGTGGTTTGGACCCTCAACTTAAAAACAACATTTCAAAGCAGTTTGAAAAAGGGAATAAAAAAATGACGCGATAACACCACCAAGTAAACAAAATATCCTAAGAAATGATACGAGTACATAAGTATATTTTTACCAGCAACAATTTCACAAGCAAAATATTGCATATACAGTAAGCTTGGATTACCGTCTCATATTACTTCCTTTCAATTTTAGTGTCTTAGTTTGACTAGACACGTAGTTTAAGTAAGAATGGAGACGATTTGAATCTTGTGGTCTTAAACGAAACGTGTGTAATGCGGCAAAATGTTCTTTGAATCTTGTGATCTTTAAACATGCTATGTAGAATGTAGGAATTAGAGAGCTATCAAGCATAGAAAGAAATATTCTTTTTTAAGCAGACTAAAAATGAAGTATCAATATAATGTGTGGAACTCTTGCACCTTGAAAATCAACGCTTTCCTCCAACTTAAAGATTCGCAAGTAACTAACGGAACATATCAGAACTAAATGCCCAATAGCAACTGGAAACATGACCAGGCTAGGTACTGAATTTAGACTCTATTACTTTCTCAGATTTGCTAAAGGTAAAAAAATAAAAATAGAAACACAAGCAAAAAGATGATGTAGCACCAGAAGGCAGAAGGGCGAACCATGAAGAAAAGAAACACGAAATGAAGGTAAAAAAGGAGAAGTAGGACCAAGCCAACTTTATAGATGCCGGAATATGCCCTAGGATCTATCTGAACATCCAAAATCAGAAAGGGACTTGCCAGGTACTATGGTCTGAAGCGGAAATCACTTAAAATTGAATTGTCAAACACATAAAACTAAGGAAACAGTTGGATAGGCTCTCAATCTTTCAACATCTGTAATTTAAGGCCATATTCTCTACAACTGTTACTCCTTGAGTATAAAACTAACTCCAAAAGATGCCACATGATTTCTAGTTCTGGGTAGTATAAAAAATTTAAACGTATAGTGCAACTCACTAAATGTGAATAACATCATGTTGTCAATAGTTTGACTTTCCTTACACAGCTAAGCATGAAACTAATTACAGAGCAAGCAAATTATTTAAGAAATACAGTCTAACCATCCATTATGAGTAATTGCAATTAACAAGGATATCCCATAAGGCATTAGTTTCAGGGAACAGGGGTGTGATGTACCTGTTTCTTGAGCAGTTTCTTTTTTCTCGAGATATCACCACCTACATGAATGAAGATGGAATGTAAAACAAATTAAGAGATCTCACACATGCCTATAGAAACATCAGAACTTCTAGATTCTCATCATTAGCAGAATGAAAATTGTTACAAGGGACTTCGATATGTTTATTATACTGTTAATATCATCTTAAACTTACCATAGCACTTGGCCAGAACATCCTTCCTGATAGCTGATATAGCCTCGCTGGCAATAACTTTTGAGCCAATGCTCGCCTGTCATGACAAATTAAGCATTCAATAAAACTAATATGCTATGACAGGGAATAGCATTCTCTACAACATTACTTCACCTTGCATCCATGTTGACCAGATACTTGAAACACATAATAGCACATTGTTTAAAATTACTGGTAGCTTTGCTCCATAAGGAGATCTTTTTAGGTCGTGGAAAATATGTTTTTGGTTTATTAATAGCGCAGGATGTCCCTTTTTAAAAGCCTGCTGCTCATACAAAAGTCTCCATGAATTAATCTTATGCTTCCTGAAAATACACATTCAAGCAAGCATATATCCTTTGTAACACATAAATCAATATACAAGCCTGAAAAAACAATGCAGCACTCACGTAAAGAGTGCATTTTGACTGCTCCCCAAAATCTAAATGACGGAATAAAAAAAGGAACCGGAGAGGAAGATATTGACTAGTTAGTGGGGCCGCAAGATGAAAGATTGCATCAATTGAAATTCAAATCTCTCATGTATAGTATATTCTACCATCAATTAAAGCACTCTTCGTAGACATAGGATAATTCTGCGTAAAACTCAAAATAGGAAAGGGAAAACGAAAAGAAGATAGACTTTGTAGCCTATGCAAAACCCTTCACTAAAAAGAACAAAGACAGCCATGAAATCAGATTGATGCGAAATATATACCAAACAATGATACACTACTCTAGAGCGAGACTCATACTAATACATGATCACACTACTCTTAGAATTCAGTTAAATATTTTATGAAACAACCAAAGAGCAACATGAAATCAAAAATCAACTGAATTCACATTTGATAGTAGTAGGAACCTAACCAAAGTAGCTAAGACATTTCCCTTGAGAAGAATTAAAGCACAAAAATCATAGCAATGATATACTAACAATATATATCATTTGAATGAGAAACCACCAAGAATCAATGAGAAAATATTTTTCCTCTTGGAATGAGAAAAACAATGTGAAATACGACAATTCTTAAATAAAATCCATTTTCACAAAAAGAACAAAGATGACTAACTAAAAAAAGAGATGTACTACCTGGATTGGTACTTTAAACATTTGTCTGGGAATTAGTTCTTTTAGCTTTTGGGTCAAAGCCCTTCCCACAGAATATGCCTGGAAAATAAAAAAGGGCAAATGTTACATCATATGTGTGCCAAGGCAATAATTTGTCTCAGAGAAGATGGAATAATTTCAGATTGGTAAGTAGGTAGAAAGTCAAAATACCTGCAACCTGTAGACTCAATGACTAATCAGTTTTATTTTTGCACAAAAGTTGAAGATTTTAATAAACAGCCAAAAAGATTACAGAAGGAAATGACTTGGATTCCGCCAATAACTAAGAACAGAAAAAGCAATAAACAATTGCCTGCCAGTCTATTTTCGGGTACCTAGTAAATGCTCAAGCAGAAAAGCTATATTCTGTTAACCTATATTCATGAGGCATGCATGTGAAGTTCTTCCAAGTTAAGAGCAGTAAAATGTAGCTGACAATGGATGATTCAGTTTTTGCACTAGTTCCATGAGAAAAAGCTACAGGTCTTGTCACTATTGTCAAGGAAAAGTGCACCGGAAGAATTTTATGCAGCAGTTTCATTTCTTTTACATGAATCCTGCTTTCCTGTTTTAAGCACAAACACATGTTACTAGATCCTTCCTTACCTTGTCTTTATGTACGATTGTTGCCAAGGGTTCAACACGATCACCATTAATGAGAATATCAAGCTTTATCAAATCACTTTCTGTATACCTGGAAGGCGCAACAGAGAGGATATCTCATAAGCAAGTTATCTGCAATTCATGAACTAAAAAGTAATAATCTTTGAGAACCAATGCAAAGATCTTTTTATGCATCCAGAAATTCCATTAATTTAATAGTGGATCAAGCTAAATGTTTAATCTAACAGTGAGCACTCACGAACAAAAATACCAACCATACAGTTGATCCATAACATCATGCTACATGTGTGCCTTAGACACACGCAGCAGAAATAGTGTGAGCTCTCTTCAGATAGGCATACCATGAAGGTCACTTGTAAAAAGAGTACGTCTAATTCGAAGACAAAGGTGTCAGAAGGTCTTTGACCCACTGTACAAATGTAAGGTTTAGAATGATGAAGTCAAAGTCGTGATACAGAAAAAAAGTAGTAGTAAATGTAACTTGATTACATGTGTTGCTGCTGACCTATAATGTCATGGCCAGTGAAAACTCTCAACTAGAACATCTAACTACCAATTGACTTTTCACAATTTTTCCATGGAATAACAATAAGGATCTTCTTTCTGCAGAAAGATCATTTGGTTTAAGTTAACAATTTTCTTTTAATCACAAGCAAAACAAGTTCCCACAGGCTGATTTTATGTGGAAAGAGATTTTATGATGTACTCCTTTATCATGGAGAGCTTCTCAAATTCCTCAGATATAGGAAGAGATGGATAGGTAGGTGCAAAACAAAACGTGAATACAAATTTGTCTCCCTTACCTTAGAAAAAATTAATAAATCAACTGAATGTTCATTACCCGAATTAATTCAATCGTGCTAGAAGCATGATTCCACTCTGTTTACTAAGAACTTAAAAGTGAAACGAGACATGGAGTTAAAACTAAAAAGCGTGTGTAAGTTCCAGATTATTAGGAGATCAAATCATTAGAGATAGACTTGACATATCATATTATGTTGACTTACCCAATGAAGGAGTATTCCATGCTTGCATAACCTTTGCTTCTTGACTTTAGTTGATCAAAGAAATCTCCAACCATCTGATGAAGAAAATTGACATATCATGACAGGACAAAGAAAGACCCAGCTCAACATTCATACAAGTTCTCACATAAAAGCAAAAGAAAAATCAAACTATTCCATGATTAAAAAAAACAAAAGAAAATAAAAAGGAAACAAACTTCAATATGGAATCCTTAAAAAAAATAAATACACAGCAGAAATTGTGAAGTACCAAAACAACTAGTGAACAAAACGACAGCTACCAAAATTTTACATCCTTCAGACATGTATGTTTTGTACCTTCCCCCTTTCTCAATACACAAGGCGCTGACTCAAGGCACTGGTTAACTAGTTACAAAATAGTACCTCAGCAAGTGGCAATTCATATATGATTGATGCTCTATTCTCAGTAATATATTTCATCTCTTTGAATATTCCTCGTCGATCTTGAGCAAGTTCCATAAGAGCACCAATATATTCTTTTGGTGTGAGCAACTCAATCTGTGTGGAGAAAAATCACAAGCAGATGCCCAACTAAATAGAAATGAGAATGCATACAAAAGACAAATTTGACAAGAATCCAGAATTCAGAGAGCAACCTTAACGAATGGCTCTTCAATTGATCGTCTTTTCCCAGGTTCTGGAAGCAAAGAAGGATTTGAACACTCAACCTTGATCAGATCAGATGCATGCAAATAAAAATATAACATCAAAAGAAAAACTCCAAATACAAAGTAGAATTATTGGAAAATGAACATATACTGCTTGAAAAGATGAAAAAAACTTAAAAGATGAGCCCATTCATTTCACTCTTAAAAAAGTCAACATATAGAGCTAAGCTCTAACAATTTCATTGGAACAAAAAAGCAAACCTCAGAATAAAAAGTTTGAGTACAGGGCAAGAGATATTACGGTTTCACCATCAATGCAATTGACTCGGTAAACGACACTCGGGGCTGTAGTTATTAGAGACAAATTGTACTCGCGCTCAAGCCTTTCCTGGTGAAACAAAAGTTTATCAGAGCACATGACAAGCAGAACCATCAAGGTAAAGCACTACCAAGTTACTAGCATCAAAGTTAACCCAAACATTATTCACCTGAACAATTTCCATGTGAAGAAGACCCAAAAACCCACATCGAAATCCAAAGCCCATAGCACTTGAAGTCTCTGGCTCAAACTGCAAATTTGGAATTATGAGAGAAAAAACTTACACAAATTTGCAACTCCCAAGTTGATGAAAAATATCCATAACAATTGCCACATCCCTCATTATTTTCCATCATATTGTTATAAGTAAAAAAGGAAGACAAAATGATTAGCACACAAGATTATGCATAAATTTGCAAAATTTATTAAATAATATTGGGCAAAAAATCATAATGGGGTTGAATGCTGTGAATGCATAAATCTGAACAAAACCATTATTTCCGACATAAATTGAAGCATAGGGAGTACGTCAGCATAGAACAAAGGACACATGATGCACAAATATTACGAATACCGACTACAGAAATAACACTGGACAAATTTTCAAAAGCATTGCTGTGAGAAAGTTCAGGAACACAACAGAAACTGTCAGGATTTATATTACAAGTCAGCTCTTTTTTTTAACCTTTAGTGCAGCATCATTAAGTTGCAATTTCTCCAACGCATCGCGAAGCTCACTAAACCTGCAGGAATGTTGCCAGC
>JAPFFP010000080.1:5597316-5614287 GCA_026153255.1 Solanum medicagineum
TGATAATAAGAATAAGTTTCATAAATGACAAACATATAAGGCCTAATTATGCTTCATAGCTATAGTTTGGACAATTACATTTCATAATTATATTTATAACAGTGTTTGTATAATTCATGCAACATTTGTATATATTTGTATAATTCGCTATACAATTTATAGTTTTTTATATAGTGGTTTTATATTTCCCTATATAATTCGCTATATTTTTAGAATGCTTGTATATTTTGTTATATAATTTGATTCGCGCACAAGTTTTGTATAATCCCGCATAATTTTTGTATAAATCGCGCAAATTACACAAAACTCAAACTATAATTACAGTTAGATATTTACTACGAACCGTAATTAATTCAAACTATTACTATGTTAGCTAATTAACTAGTATATATTTGATTGTTTACGTATTTTTTCCTAAAGTATACATAAATCTTATCTTTATCTTTAAATACAAGTACTGAATATCAAGTGAATTACTTGTTTATATTTATTATAGTACTTCAAATAACATGTCACCATTGGAAACTAACAAAAGAAAACGTGTAACC
The DNA here is from genome assembly GCA_026153255.1 of Solanum medicagineum. Lineage (NCBI taxonomy): Eukaryota > Viridiplantae > Streptophyta > Magnoliopsida > Solanales > Solanaceae > Solanum > Solanum medicagineum. The sequence goes on from JAPFFP010000080.1 coordinate 5,597,865, forward strand.
AAAGAATGAAGAACAAAAACTTTGTGGTTAACTTGTCTTGTCATGTGATTAAGATATTATTTGGGCGTTGACATTTTTAAGCATTAATGATGTTTGTAACTTTCAACTACTTTAGTAGGTCTTTACCAAATAATTTCTTTTTAATTAAATTATATTAACCCAAAGACAACTTGTCTAATGTGTGATTATTCCCACCCCAATGAAATAATATGAAATGTAATAAGATGAATTAGATTTCTTCTCATGTTTGATTTAAAATTTTGATTCAAAAAAAATTGAATCATAAGGACCATTTTTGCTCTTAATAAGTGGTAATATCTATAAAAGTTAAAACTCATATTTGTATTATCCAAATAAGATTGTAAATTATTGTATAAATTTGGTAATATTTTAGTCCAAAATTTATTAACTGAAAAAGTTGTTAACATTTGGAATTAGATTTGGTTAGTTTTTAAATTCATAAATATATAAATTTACTTGATATATATAAAAAGAGAAATGTATTAAAAATCCCCTCTAAACTTCACGCAAATTATTAGTTTCATCTCCGAACTATTGATAGTGTTAAAAACATTCCTCTACTTGATTTATTGAATTTAAATATGTCTCTGATCTTGTAATAAGAGTGAAATATACCCCTAAATTCTTGTCGAGTTAAGGGGTGTTTTTAATACTTGTGATAGTTCAAAGGTGTATTTTAGTTTAGTTAGTCGTATAAAAGAATATTTTTAAGACTGTCAATAATTCATGAATGAAACTAATAACTTCTATTAAGTACAGGGTATAGATTTGAAGGTTGATAATGTATTGCAATAATACGTTGTCAACCTTCAAATCTACCCCAATGTATGATGCCAATTGGTAACTCAAATTAGATTTGGTTAGTTTTTAAAAAGAAGGGCAAGATTAATTATTAAACCAATTACTTTTTTTGGATGCATACTAAATATAGGTTCATAGAACTTGGATATTTTCTTAAAATCTAATATAAGTATATTTAAATACTTATTTTGCCAATTTATAAGGTATCTTATTATTGTTGTTATTATTATTGTAATAATCGAACTAATAATAAGAAATTCATAAAATGTTAAGAATATTATAAATAAATAAGTTGTTGTAACCGCTTACATAAATGATGTTTCCTTGAAAATATATTATTACTATTTTCAAAAAAGAATTAGAAGGTATGACTATAATTTGATTATTTTAGTACTAGCAACAAGAATGGTGAGATTATTAAGATCCCTTTTTACAACATATAATATGAATAATTTATTGTGTGGATTTGGCCTAACATTAGTAAATTTAATTAAAATTAAATAATCTAAGAGTTTAACTTCATAAACTTCAAATTCGTCTAGAGTAAGAGAACATATGTTATCCCATAATGAAACTAGGAAAAATGATCTAATTATACTCTTTCATTTACCATATTTTTTATTATTCCAACTCATTCCAAAATCCCTTCTTTCCATCTAAAGATACATAAACTCAGTAATCCAGATAGTAACTCAGTAATCCGAATACATTAATTTGAATCTTGAATTATCTCTATGTTTAATGTATCATGTTTTAAATGTTACTTGCTGATACTTAAAAATCCTAACTTGTTAGTAATTTTTGTATCCAAAATTGAATTAATATATCTAGATCATTGAATTAATGTATTCGGATTGTCATGTTTTTAATGGATTTTCATAAATGAAAAAGGGTTAACCAAAAAAAAAGAAAAGAAAGATACTTATCCCTTTACACTATCTATTTATGTAAGTTATATTAAATTTAATTGCTTGACAAGTGAGAAGTTTTGTGGCGATCAAAGTCATCAGTATTCGTAATCTTTAAATGTTAAATCCGTTTCTACTACTACTAATAAGAACTTATCTCAAAAAACAATAACATATCCCGTAAAATTTCACAACTGAGATCTGGAAGGGTATGTAAGCATACCTTACCAGTACCTCATAGAGATAGAGAGATTCTTTCCGAAAAACCCTCAATAAGAACTTTATCTCACAATACTTATTTGATACAAATTTAAATTAGTGGATCGGTAGATTTCACATTGGAAATAATTAAAGGAAAAAAAGATTATTGTAGTATGAATAAAATAGACGCCGCCCTCGAGTTGCAAATTGTGTACAGTAAGTCAACACGGACAAATATTCTAATAAAAATACAGCAAAGTCTCCATCCACAACAACTACCTGTTTACTAACAATGAAAAAATAATGCCAGAACAAATCCAAAAAAAAAAAAAAAAAAGTTCATGTTGTGACTTGTGAGTTTGGTTAAATCTAAAAATTTACAAACACGAAAATTCAAAAAGTATCGTATGTGGCAGAGTGGTCTTGCTAGTACAATCAACTCCTATGTCAAGTGACAGAGTGACCTTTCTGACATGATGAGTTGATATTCAGCTATTTGTTGCTTCTATTCACAGTTCATTTCGAAAAGCATTTTGATAGACTAGCTTTGACTGCCATGATCTAGTAACTGATATATTTGATCTTATTGTTAGAATTCAATGAGATATCTTGGTTACCATGACCAACTGAGATTCAACACTTTGTTGCTTCGATTCCATTTCATATAGTAGTAGCCTTGCTACCAACTATCAACTAAGATTCATCTCTTTGTTGCTCCGATTCGTAACTAGTTAAGAAGACTTGCTGAATTTCAAAACTTGATTCGTTTTGTTCTTTTTTTCATTGTTCCGAAGAGAATGAGATCTTCTTTCTTGTTATTCATTAGTACTCTTTTGTTATCTTGTATTCTTGTACACTCTGGTCCTCTTTCTTTTGAACCATTAACTCCAAATTTCACTGCTTCATATTTCAAATTCATTGATACTTCTGGATCATTCTTGTCATCACCAAATGGAACTTTTAAAGCAGCAATTACAAACACAAAATCCCAAGAAGGATCTTATTACTTTGTCATCATTCACTCGGAATCACATACAGTTGTTTGGTCAGCAAATCGCAATTTGCCTGTATCTGATTCAGGCGAATTGCGTTTATCTGTTGATGGCCTTGCTCTTTATGATGATTCAGGAGACCCCATTTGGTCATCGAAGCGTAGTGCTAGTAGTTCTGTTACTTCAATGCAGCTTCTTGAATCAGGAAACTTGATATTGGTTGATGCTTTTAATAATAGTCTGTGGGAAAGTTTTGATTTTCCGACAGATACAATTGTTGTAGGCCAACGATTACCTGTTAGGAAATCGTTGGTTAGTTCCGTGGAAGAAGATGATCTTGCTGAAGGGGATTATGAACTTGTGGTGGTAGAGAATGATGCAATGTTAAAATGGAATGAAATGACTTACTGGAAGTTAACCATGGAAACTCGGGCTTTTACTGATACGTATGCTCCGGTGGAGTATATGATGATCAGGAGCAACGGGTTGTTCCTTATGGGGGCGAATGGAACGGAGAAAGTGATTCAGGTTGTTTTGGATGAGCTGAAAGGTCCTGATTTTAGGATTGCGAAAATGGAGGAGAATGGACATTTCAGTGTAAAACGGTTTAGTAATGGAAATTGGATGTCTGAATTCGACACTCCTACTGATAGCTGTCGTGTTGCTTTCACTTGCAAGAAGCTCGGAGTTTGTGATGAGGGGGGATGTTCTTGTCCACCAGGATTTCGCGTTAGTTCTGAGGTGAATGGTAGTTGTGCTCCAGTTGATAGAGATTTGGTAATGCCAGTTTCTTGTAATGCATCTTTGAATGTGAATGACACTGGATTGGGAAAACGTGTTTCGTACTTGAGGCTGGAGAATGGTATGGACTATTTTGCTAATGATTTTATCGAACCTGTGATCCGTGGTGTCAACTTGTCTGTTTGTCTGGACCTTTGTTCTAAGAACTGTTCTTGCTTGAGTGTCTTTCATGAACAGTCGTCAGGGTCGTGTTATATGATTGAAAACTTTCTTGGTTCGATTTTGAGGGGCTCGGATAGAGGTAGATTGGGATACGTTAAGGTCATTTCTGAACCGTCCTATCCAAATGACAACTCGAGTGACAACAGGTCTAGATTCCCTGTGGTTGCTTTGGTTTTGCTTCCTTCTTCTGGGGTTCTCCTTATCATTGGGATGGTGGCTGTGATCATATGGTTGATGAGAAGAAAAAGATTGATGCAGATATCAGGGAAAGAGTTCAGGCGGACGGATTCTTCTTCATCTGCTGATCTTGACAACATTTCCATACTGGGGTTGCCTGTGAAATTTGATCATGAGGAGATTCGTGTAGCAACGGAATGTTTCAGAACTCCAATTGGTGCTGGTGGTTTTGGAACAGTATACAAAGGTATTCTACCTGATGGTACTGTCATTGCTGTCAAGAAGATGAATGCTCTCGGGGCTCATGGGAAGAGAGAGTTCTGCACTGAGATCGCGATTATTGGGAGAGTTCACCATGTTAATTTGGTTAGTTTGAAAGGATTTTGTGCACATAGGGGAGAAAGGTTTCTGGTGTATGAGTATATGAATCGAGGCTCACTGGATCGTACCCTTTTTGGACATGGACCTCCCTTAGAGTGGCTTACCAGATGTGAAATCGCGCTTGGAACAGCACGTGGGCTTGCTTACTTGCACGGTGGTTGTGAACAGAAGATCATACATTGTGATGTGAAGCCGGAAAACATACTCCTCCATGACAACCTGCAGGTAAAAATATCAGATTTCGGGCTTTCCAAGCTTCTAAATTCCGAGCAGTCTAGCTGGTTTACCACGATGAGAGGAACTCGAGGCTACTTAGCTCCTGAATGGCTGACTAGCTCAGCCATAACTGAGAAATCAGATGTCTACAGCTACGGAATGGTGTTACTAGAAATAGTACGAGGGAAGAAAAACTCCTCGTTCCAACCACCAAATGACACTACTTCACAAAGCGAAAGTACTGAGAGGAATAGACTTTCTCTGTCTTCTCCTGCCTCAGCAAATCAGCCAATGTACTTCCCACTACTCGCGTTGGAAATGCATGAACAGAAAAAGTACCTGGAGCTTGTGGATCCTCGCGTTGTAGGGAGAGTCAAAAGTGAGGAAGTCGAGAAGCTAGTACGTGTAGCTTTGTGTTGTTTGCATGAAGATCCAACTCTGAGACCAACAATGGCTAATGTCGTTGGCATGTTAGAAGGTGTGCTACCTTTGGCTACACCACAGGTTCAATCACTCAATTTTCTGCGATTTTATGGTCGTAGATTCACTGAAGCATCAACGATCGATGGAGATCAAGAGGTTAATGTTTTTGAGTTACATCAGAAAAACAGGCACCTTAGCAGTACTACTAGTAGCTCTTACAATTCCTTCTCTTATATGTCTTCACAGCAGGTCTCAGGTCCAAGATAGCATTAGTAAAGATTATGTTGCTCGAACCTTCCAAAAATGTTGTCACATCCGCGTCTGGTCTTCCAAAAATCCATAGGTTTGGGTAGATCCAACACACTTTTGATAGTATTTTTGAAGAGTTCGAACAACACAGAGAAAATCTGCTATTTAGTTCAGTATGTCATGCTACTGTCTTAAAACTTTAGTTGTAATATGATGTTTGTACCTATTCTGTGAGAGTAAAAATAGTATAAATAGAAGTTATTGTAATCTTTTCAATTGATTGTACATATATTATATTAACTAAAGAGCAACTCTTCTATCTTTTGGTTATGGGGATATTTTGTCTGAATCACTCGTAAAGTTGTTTGGACTCTTCAAAAATGAAGCACTCAACACAAGTTATCTTAGAGTCCACCTTCCGTAAGATGATTTAGTCAAAGTAGATGGGTAAACTTGACCACATTCATGTTGGAACTTCGTTAACGTCAAAGGCAACAACAACATACCGAGTGAAATCTCACAAGTGAAACCCGAGGAGAGTAAAAAATAGAGAAGTTGTTTTCAAGTCCCATAAACAAAAGATACTGGACTTGGAAGAAAACGGAAAAGAAAAGAAAAGAGGAGAGAAAAAATGATTAGGCAAATGATAGTCTGTAAATATGCTAAAAGCAACAAATATAAGACAGATAACGACTGTTAACGTCAAAGGCAAATATGTAAAATATAAATAGCTACAAACACAACAATAAAAACAATATACCCAGTTAAATCCCACAAATGGAGTCTGAGAAGAGTAAAATGTACGCAAATCTTACCACTATCTCATAGAGATAGAGAGACTGTTTCCGAAATAGCTGCAAACACAAAAACAAATATAAAGAAAAAATTGACATATGAGCCCATGTATTTTCTTAACAAAGGATAGATAACACACTTTATCAGCTTCACTTGATCTGCAAGTCATTCTCAACACAAGTACTAACAGAAAACTAAGAATGAGAAATACATACATCGTAAAATAAAATACGAAAAATAATACAAATACTACTAGGAGACAAGACGCGAAACTATGTACTACAAGCCTTCTACCCAAATAGACGTCGAACACAGTAACTACAAATACTACCAAAAAGATTTCCTTTACTGTACATTTGATCAAAATCTTCATGTTCACTCAACTCAACTAGAGAGTGACCAAAAAGAAGGGAAAAGAAAAAATAAAAAATGATGTACATAGCTTGCCTAGCTTGATCATCCTTGACATATATAGCAAGGAGGGGAAAGAAATAAAATAAAACTGGGCATCAACAACGTCATCAGACCATTCGTTCACACGTTACCAATGGCGAAAGGTCTTCACAAAAACCACTCATCATGTAATCAGGCAACAATGATGTTAACTAATTCCGGTCTCTTCTTGTTTCTCACTTGCCCGTCTCCATAACGTAATGATAAATTACCTTATCTACATGTTCATTCCATGCTCCTTACCCTTCGTCTACTTTAAAGATTCTACTAATAAAATCCCGAAATCTTTTAGAGTAGAGCTTTGGATCAACAGCAGATATCGAAGTGGCATCCACCTGTAATGACTTGTATGCATGTTCTAGTCTTTTGCTGATATCATAATCTTGAAGAATGTCAATGATGCCCAAGCAAAGGATAGCATTATTGGCCTCACAGCCACCCTGTCCAGAAGTTGACTCACTTCCACTCTTTGTTATGCACATAGCCCTTGCAGGCACATTTGCAGCTGAACTTATAGGAGAATTCCTGAGACATCAAAAGACCCATGGTTGAAGTTTTTGACGTTCGGAAAATTTTTGAAAAAAGGGTTTCTTCGCATTGTTAATTCAAGATTGAAAAATAATGAATTCATAGTACATGATAAAATCCACATGCAATGTGTTGATCAAGGTTAGATTATTAACTACATGGTGGGATATAGAAATTGAACGACAATGTATTAAGCGCACTAATAAAGGTAGAAAGTTTATGGCAGAAGCTACACAAGCAGCAACTTATATTCAATGACTGATCAATAAAGTTCCAAATTTAGCATTCTTTGCTATCATAACCAAGACCTTGTGGTATATAAAGAGAGCTGTTTGTTAATATTTCTTCCTAAGGAGACAATATTTGTATAACATGAACAGTTCAAGCATCAAGTAGCTAAAAACTTGACAGACATTTTTACAAGCATCCATAATTCAGCAGTTAAGGAACAAATATCGATCTTAACAGCTGAATAGGTGCTCTTTTTACAAGTAATTGTTCAAGGATCTTAAATAGGTGCACTATGATGAGCAAAAATCTTTTTTAGCACCAAAATTAACTCGTTGGATTCTGGTACTACAACCAAAAGTATGTTTGCATGCACAAGAAAAAGAAGTGAATGACTAAATAGTGGCCCAAAAAGGACCGCTTGAACATATCTATGTATCAAGCACATAGAGAGAATGGAAGCAAATTAAATGAAGTTCCACATTGCTGAGGTAGGTCTCGGCAAGTATGTCATATTTTCATATTAGTTTCTTTATGCTGGTCAAGCATGAAGAGTAGAATTAGAAACTACAGCTGAACACTTTTTGAAAATGAATGTGCACTTTGGTATCGGAAGGGGACATGCCTACCCAGAGTCCAGATTTCCATACTATTGAATGTCATGTATTGATTGGAAAAGATTGAGATAACGCCTTTAAAGTTGGGGAACCAAAGAAGATAGCATTCAGTGTATACCTTTTCTCCATGATCTGTCCCTTATCAGGACTTTCTGCATCACATAAGCAATAATCTTGAGCATCAGCTTTGCCTAACAATATATCAGTGAATAGTCTCAGGAGTCATGCGACCAAGTTGCACAAAAAGTATATATGAAGCAGAAAAAATATGAAATAATGGCAACATGGATGTACGGAGATTTCCAGAATTGTTACCAGAAGGAGAGAAATCCATCACGCTATTGTTGCTATAATTGCAGATATGAATACCAACTAAAAGACTGTAATCCATGATATTCTCAGCTTCCAGAAACTGACAATCTATATCAATTTGGCTGAGAAACACAAGAAATTCAGGTCATTCCATAAATATAAAGACAACAACAAAATAAAATTAGACAAAGGTATTTATCACCTTATAAGCTCTTTATACCAAGATTGTCGCAATTGAAAGACAAAGTTGAGATCGAGGTCTTTGAGCGTAGTAGTCTGATCGGCCTCTCCTCCTGGCTTATCAGTTGTGCGGCCATAAGAGGATCCCTTTAAATCAAAGCGCTTATGGATCACGCGTTCAGAGTAGAACAGGTTCCCCATAACAACAAAACGTGTCTGGTTTATACATTAAATAAGAGAATGTAAGAACTCCTAGAGAAATGACTGCATAAGGAATGATACATGATCTTCTTTGGAAATCCAGATATTTTGTAGCATTAAAGGGATTCCAAATATTTTATAGCATTAAAGGGATTTCAACATACCTTTTGACATCCTACCATTTTAACACAATGTACACCAAAAAACTTGGTCACCAAGGAGTTTCTGTACTGACAAACATGCCGATAGTAACTTTGAAGCATTCTAATGAGCACCTGAGCAACATGGAAAATCAGTAAAAGCAATCATATTTTCTCAATCATCAATGTATTGATAAAGAGTAACGCAAGAGTGCAAGTGATATATTAATAGCATGCCTCATTCGAATAACTAACAGCTGTCTCTCTTCATTCCTACCCTAAAAAGGTATTCAGCTGCTCGCAGTCACTGACCTTAACTTCGGACTTCTTCAAAGTTTTTATGATAAATCGGTCATCTTGAGTTAGATAGAAGTTGCTGCCACTTTTTCCAGGTGAAGATAGTTCCCTGAGTGCATCACTTCCACATATAGCTAGTATGTATTCAGCTGGATCTATTCCGAACAATTCCCTAAGATTCCTAATAACATAAACGAAACAGACACAACAATTAATATAATGCTGCACTTAGCTCAACCACATGCAGTATTGCTAATACCAAAACCAATAATTAGCTAAACAATAATGATAATTCAATCTCTTCAACTAAAAGATAGAAAAGATTGGATCCCGGATTCCACAAAACATACTTGAAAACCACGGGACAGTAGTCCTTCCATTTGAAGTCCACAACCTGATGGGGTGGTGTAAGTTTGGAACCCTCAGGTGGAAACCTTGTCCAGAACTTCTCATTAGGATCGAAATCCCCATTCCTAGGTTCTCGGGTAATTGAGGCATGCTTCTGAGTAGAATACCTGTATATGTGCATATATATATATATTATAACCAACTATATATAAGGTTCTTGAGATGCAAAAACCATGGACTAAAATGCTGAAGGGAGCAATAAAAAGCCTAATTACCTAATACCTAGCTGAAGACTAATCACCAAGTCATAATTCTTATGTCCCTTGGTTATTGGCTGCCCCGGCTTCTTCATTTCCACGACTTCCGAATGACAAGGACTCTTCCGAAAATCTCCACTTTCATCTCCTTCAGAACTCTCACTCTCTTCATCATCATCCTCCTCCTCATCATTCCTAGGAACAAACATAGAAGAAGTCTCCCTATTGTCAACAATATCACAAGTAATATCTCCTGCTTCACCATCAGATTCCCATATACAAATCCTTGGTAAATTAACATTCCTTTCGCGCACATTCATCGTCACAGAAGATCTCCTTAGAACCTGTCCACCATTACCACCACCATTAGTACCAAATTCTTGTTTAGATGAATTACTATCACCCCATGAACCACTAGTATAACAAGTCCTACCATCAGGCCAACTAAAAACACCATTTCCTTTAGGCATCCCATTATCCCAATCCCCTTCATATCTTTTCCCATTTGCCCAAATCAAAACACCTTTACCAAACATAACCCCTTTTCTCCATTCTCCAATATACTCATTCCCATTACTCCATACATACCTCCCTTCACCTTCTTGCAAATTCCACTTCCAAGAACCAACATACAAATCCCCATTAGCATATAACTTCTCCCCAAACCCATGTTTCCGATCTGCTGCCCACCAACCCCTATAAGTATCCCCATCAGCTCCAATAAACGTACCATACCCATCCATTCTCCCATCCTTAAAATCCCCTTCATAAGTCGCCCCTGATGGCCACGAAAACTTCCCTTTACCACTCGCCTTCCCTCTTCTCCACTCACCTTCATACATACACCCATCAGACCATAAATACTTCCCATTACCATGCGGCACTTTCCCCAAGAATGTCCCAGTATACAGATCTCCATTCGGCAGCTGCCGCAGCTCAGCCATATCATCATTTGTCGGCGTAATGCGACGTGACCCAGCTTGTAATCTTGAACGATTAGCTGATGTACACAACGGAGGGATGATTATCACGTCCCCATCTTCTTCTCCACTAGTTTTCTTCGTCATAATACTACCAACAGCTACAACACAAGGTTTCTTCACAGTTTCACGCATTTCCTTCTTCCCTTTCAGCTCAACTCAACTGTACTATGCTCGCCGGAGGTAGTGGGTACCGACGACATTGCCGGTGCCGGTGCCGGAGACTTTTTTCCTTGTGATATTTCTCTCTCTCTCTTTCTTCCTCACTTTTGCTTTTTTGAAAATTTTTTAGTGGTATTGTTGAGCACTCAGTATGTTTACAGCTTTTTTTTAAGAATTTGTTTGTCTGAAATATATGTATTTTCTTTTTGTTTTATTTGCTTTTTAAAAAAATAAATAAAATAAAAGTAGAATAAAACTATGTGCTTACGTATCGATGATTTTCTAAAAATATTTATCTCAAATTATTTATTATTATTCTTCACATTATGATTGGAACAGAGTATGCGTAACACTTTCACTATCTCCTGAAGATAGAAAACTAGTTTTCGATTTGATTTAAGTACAGTGAGTCACAACAATTATGAGAAAAAAAAGAATATATTTGTAAAGAAAAAATGACGATTAATAAGAAAAGCAATACATCACATTAGTAAAAGAAATAGTATCACCGATAAAATTAAAAACAGTGTGATAATCAAAACCCAGTAAATAAAATATTGTTTTTGAAAATTTCTTGGTTCGAACATGGCGGATCACGATAATTATGAGAAAAAGAAGAATACGGTAGTAAAGAAAATATGACGATTAATAAGAAAAGCAGCACATGATATTAGTAAAAGAAATAATATCAGCAATAAAATAATATGATAATTAAAATTCAAAACACAAGAAATAATGTATTATCTTTTAAAGATTATTGGCTCAAACGTGGCGAGTCACAACAATTATGAGAAAAAGAAAATACGATAGTAAAAATTAAATGAGAATTAATTAAAAAGAAGGTACATGACATAAGTAAAAGAAATAATATCAACAATAAAACGTTGTGATAATCAGAGCACAATAAATAATATATTGTTTCTAAAAGAATTTTGGTTCAAGCATAGCGAGTCACAACAATTATGAGAAAAAGAGAATATGATAGTAATAAAAGAAAAAGATTAATAAGAAACCAGTACTTGACATTAGCAAAAGAAATAACATCAACAATAAAACAGTGTTATAATCAAGACGCAATAAATAACATATTGTTTGCGAAAGACTTTTGGTTCAACTGTGGCGAGTCACAATAATTACGAGAAAAGAAGAATATAATACTCCCTTTATTCACTTTTACTTGACACTATATCATTTTTCGACTAAATTGAAGTAGCTAAATTTAAAATATAAAATTTAGATGATTGAAAACTATACGAAAAATGCTATACGTTGCAATCCTTTTTATATTAATATGATGAAAAAATATATTTTAAAATATTGATCAAAATTTATGTAATTTGACTTCGATAAATAAAATAGTTATAAATAAAAGTGAACGGATGAAATAGTAAAAAAAAAACCGGGGCATCAATAAAAAAAGTAATACATGACAGTCGGAAAAAAAAAACAGTATCAACAATAAAATCGTGCAATAATCAAGTATATTATAACAATTCAAATGGCAAGAAACTATAAAAAGTTAAAAATAAAATTAATCATTTTCTATTAGGTAAATTAGGATAAAATAATTAAAATTTTCGTTTAATTAATATTTTATCAAGAGGACGATAAAGGAGAAACATTACACATAATTTGAGACGATAAAAATAAATTAAAAATTCAAATAAATAAATAATTATTAAAAAAAAAAAAAAACAGAAACGACGAATTCAAAATATATTAAGTGGAGTGGGTGTGTAGGGAAATTAAACGACGTGCACCCATTTCTCATTATTATTTTTTTCTCATAATAAAAAAACATAATTTTTTTTATTAATTTATTTTGCTAGATTTTATCAATGTTTTTTTTCTTTCTTTTCTAGGAAAAAAAAAGACATAAAATAATCATATTAAAAAATTTGGACGTGTGAATAGATCATTTTCATGTTGGAATTATGGTAATGGCAAGAGTGACGATATTAAAAATAATTTATTAACGAGAACTCGATAAAAAAATAAATTTGACAATTTCGAATAATATATAAGTAAATTATTTATTTATTTTGGTGATTATATTTTTTTGAACTAATTTATGTGTATTGTTTATTTCAATTACTTCACTTGATCGATTACTTTATTGAGGAATGTTTCATAGCTATAGTTTGGGTAATTACATTTCGTAACTTATAGTTATAGCAACATTTTTGTATAATTTGACTGACATTTATATAATTCGTTATTCAATTCGCAGTATTTGTCGAGCATTCGTATTTTTCGCTATACAATTCATGCACAACGTTCGTATAATTCGTTAGTATTTGTATATTTCACTATACGATTTGATTAGCACACAATTTTTGAATAATTGCGTATATCGTCATATAAATCGCGCAAATTATACAAAACTGAAACTGTTAATACAGTTGGATGTTGGTTGAGGGTCGTAATTAATTCAAACATACCTATGATAGCTAATTAACTAGAATATGTTTATTTACCCGTGTAATTTTTCCTATTAAAGCACATCATATTAAGATTTGAAAGACGATTAGAAATCGTGAAATTTTGAACACCAATTTTCTTCTTCGGAAATCAAATGACTCGTCATGGAATACGGTCAATAGATCTTGTACTTTTGTAAATTTATTTTTAATTTTATATATATTTTTAAAAAAATGCTTATTTGTCCACATTTTTTCTTCAAATTTTATTTGTGTCAAGAATATTGTTGTTGTTTATTTATACATAATATACTATTTAAATATTAAATAACAATTTCATTTGTAAAATATCATATTATTTGATAAATACTTACTCACACTCGTTATTAATACCTTTTCGAACCTAGCAACTCGCACATGAACCGTGTTTGAATTCAGATCGGATCAGACTCTTAACTCAAAGTAAGTTGATGAATACTTAAGCCAAATGAAATCAACTAATGCAATTAATTGTTAATTAAAGTAATACTACATAGCCTTTTGATCAATATTAAATTATAAAGTATATGAATTAATTGGGCTTAAAATTTCAATTTTACTAGAAAAATACACATATTTTAATATATTTAAATACACATACAAGATGAAAAGGATTCTTAGCAATTTCAGTGCCATAAAAGATGAGGTCTTTACTTTTACCCAAATAATAATTCAAATAACAATAATAATAATAATAATAATAATAATAATAATAATAATAATAATAATAATAATATAGTAAAAAATAAAGTATGGATAAGGGGATTTTGATTTTTCTTTATTTTCAGGTGCGTTTTGTAAGTAAATGACACATTTGTTCATAAAATACATTTCTCAAGTACGTTTTTTGCATAAATGACACATTTGTTCATAAAACGCATTTCTTAAGTGCGTTTTATGCATAAATGATACAATTGTTCAGCATTATTCAAGTACGTTTTATGCGTAAATGACACACTTGTTCATAAAATGCATTCCAGAAGTGCATTTTATGCATAAATGACACATTTATTCATAAAATGCATTATTTAAGTACGTTTTATGCGTAAATGACACATTTGTTCATAAAATACATTTCTCAACTGCGTTTTATGTGTAAATGACACATTTGTTCATATAATACATTTCTGAAGTGCATTATATGCGCAAATGACATATTTGTTCACAAAATACATTGTTCAAGTGCGTTGATGTGTAAACGACACTTTTATTCAACTTATTATAACTCGCTCAAATTTGAAACAGGTCCAAATGCCTCCCCATTATTAGGGACTATTTTGAACTTACTCTCAAAATAAGAAACCATTTATGTCATTTTCTTAAGTCCCTTAAACCTCCAAAACTCTAGAAAACAAAAATAAAAATATCTGAACCAGAGTTATCATCTCTGTAAAGAACACAACAATGGCTTCTTCTTCATCTCCTTCAAATCTCTCTGCAATTTTCCCAAATTCTTCATCATTCAATCCTCAAATTACCCCTTTATTTCCAACCCCATCTTCTTATTTCAACAAATATTACAGAAAAAATGAACTCAGAAGACCATCATCATTATCTTGCTCAGCAGCGAAGCAACAAACTGGATCAGTCAAGAAACGTACATCTCCAAATAATACCAAGAAGAAAAAGAAACCCATTTCCAATTTCGAAACTGACGGTGCCCAAATCGATGTTGAAGTTGAAGAAAAGGGGGTACAGTCTTCTGAACGTTATCATCCTTTGCCGCTACCGAAACCCCCAGCTGGGTTTATTTTAGATGAGCAGGGTAGAGTTCTCATGGCTTCCAATAAGCGTATTGCTACAATAGTAAGTTTTTTTCCCCCTTTTTACTGATATAAGCTGCTAAATTTTGGTGAATAGTCTGTTATGTTTGAGTTTTAAAGTTTTATGCACGGATAGTCCGGTTACATAGAAGCAAATTTGAGTTAAATATGTGTGCTAACATGGTTAGATAACTAAATTACAAGGGGCGTGGTGGAATAGATTAGATTGCCCCATCCTTAACAGATGTCTTGAAGTAGTGTCGGAGCTAGAATTTTCACTAATGGGTTTCACAATATGGAGGAGTGAACATAAGGGACTTGACATCTGCTATGAATAGTGTAATTTTCGCCGAAGTAGGTTTGGATGATCCCCCTCAACACTAACTGGCTTGAAGAGTGGAGAAATCGCTGGTAGGGAGCCTATGCGCTTTAATGGGCTCCATATGGCAGGAATTTGGATTAGTTGAGCACTCAGGCTAGCTGGTTCTAGATATGAGATGATTATAGAATTGCACAAAAAAAAAAAAAAAAAACAAACAAGTCGTTAAGTAACAGTAAGGTGGGTGTGGTGGGATGAATGAGAGTCTCCACGCTTAAGGATGTGTCTTGGATTTGAGCTTGAAGAATGGAGAACTTCCTGGTAGGGATCCTATGCCCTTTAATGGGCTCTATGTGGCAGGAATCTGGATTAGTTGGACACTCGGGCTAGCAGGTTCTAGGTATGAGATGATTATAGAATTACACAAAAAACATGAGTGGATAACTAACACCAAGGTGGGTGTGTTGGGATGAATGAGAGTCTTCTACCTTTAGCGAGAAGTCTTGGGTTTTAGCTTGAAGAGTGGAGAAATCTCTGGTAGGGAGTCTGCAGCTTTTAATGGGCTCTATATGGTGGGAATCTGGATTAGTTGTGCACTTTAAGCTATTAGATTCTAGATTTGACAAAAAACTTGGGCCTGTAACTAGGAAAAGAGGAAGGATAACCTGTTGGTGCAGGTTGAATTGCAATGATGGTGTAAAAAATTATTTACATTGTTTGGTGTATATAACTTAAAACATATTTGGAAATGGCTGAAGTACGTGACAGTTGACACAGTATCAGATATGGACAAATTCTGTAGAGATGATTCTAACCTGCTAGAGCCTTTTTTTAGTCTAACTAAGGTTTAGCAGAGTGCTCTGGCGACGACAGTATTACAGTTAAAACTGCTTGAACCCTAGACCTTAGAAGAGATGAGCTGTTACAGAAGGGAGGAGAAATAAACCCTGGACCTTAGAAGAGATGAGCTGTTAAAAAGGGAGGAGTAAATGCATGTGGTTTCTTACAGGATTTAGCAGTGCTTGGTTTTTAATTTCTCCAAAAGTCAAAAG
>JAPFFP010000080.1:5620758-5633153 GCA_026153255.1 Solanum medicagineum
TCGACTCTGCTAACATGATGGGATTTCCTTGTGAAATTTGAGATCGATCCATACATATGCACTAAAACCAATTCATTATCGTCTAAAGTAGCAAACGATTTGTAATAAAGAAAAGGGGTTTACACTCATTCTCATGACTTGATCCCAGCTGATTTTGCAACAACTAACACCCCAGATGAGAAACAGTAGCACCCTAAGTCTCATAGCAGAACGGGAGATGAAATCATGGTCGTAGTGCTCGCCTACTCGATGATGTGTTCAGACCCTTCATCTCGGTGATGTATTCAGACCTATATTCAGTTTAGCAACTTGCATTTGTTGTCTTTTTTCCCAAACCACCCCCAGGAGAATCAATAGTTGTCCCACCTATCCTTTGACTCAAATCCTCAACCTACCAATTGATGGTAGAGGTGCTCAACCACTTGAGCAAGCCTCACTTGTCATTTTTTGCATTCTCTTTTATAAATTGTTTGGAAATGCTTTATTTAAGCCTATTGAAAACAGGCTCTTTATCTCTACGAGGTAGGGTGGTTGTAGTTTCCCCAGCAACTACAGTTTGAGTTAGAGCCACTTCCAAATAACTTGTCTACCCAGAATATCAAATTCACACAAGCACATCCTTAGCTATCACATAACTGCAGATTGTGGTCATACCTAATACGTAATATAGCTATATACTGAGAAAGAAAGAGACCTGTAATGGTTCCATGAACAACGGTGCCGTTTTTGAGCTCAATTGAGACAGTCTCGTTGTTCAGTTTCATCAAAAACCTGCACAATAGTAAGTTAAAAGTCAAATACATGGCTTAGAAACTCACAAATGGAGAAAAATTGAAGATATCTCATGAACCTGACGAGCTTCATTGTTGCTGAAGACGAAGCACACAGTAGATCCAACACCACCTCCACTTTAGGGCTAGCCGACCAGGGTTATTCACTTGGGCCACGATATTGTTTACGTAATTTCATATAATTTTAATTTTTTTTAGAAAAATCACTTAAATGATATAAAACTGTGACACCTGTTGATACAAAATTACAATTCTTACTTCTCCATGTATCATAGTTAAAATCTCTTAATGCTTTTAATTTTCGACATGTATCACTGATTTTGTTTTTGTATAAAAAAGAAAGAATTTTTGATAATCTTGCAAAAAGTTGATGTTAGATCAAAAAAGTATGTGATTTGTGTAATTTATTTTATAAAACTCTCATATTTTTTTGGAGTTAGTTACAACTAATACCAACTTTTTCTAAGATTACCAAAATGTCTCTTCCTTTTTATATAAAAAACGAAACCAGTGATACATGTCGAAAAAATAAGAGCATTAAGGAATTTTAACCGTGACACGTATGGATTATAATTTGTATCAATAAGTATTGCAGTTTTGTATCATTTATGAATTTTTATAATTTTTTAAAATAGTCGAAATTATGTAAACATAAATTGTGTATTTTTGTAATTTTTTTAACCTTTTTTCCTAGTTTGTTCCAAATGTAGTTGTTTGCTCCTTTGTTCTCTTATCTTTTATTATTTCAACAAATTTAAGAAAAAAAGTAGTTATCTACTTCAAAATTATTTTCATTATTTGGTTAATGGATAATTTAATCATAAATAACGTACACTATATTAATCATAAATGACCTACACCATATTAATCATAAATGATGTACACCATATTGTTCTCAATTTTTTTAAAGGTTTTTGAACATTTTTTAATTTCTCTTTGTATTGTATTTTGATTTGTGTATAGTCAAATGTTTAGTCATTAATATGTTGAATTGGCCTATTTTTTGGTCCCTCAATATACCACGTGGGTTCAATTGAACTCGATATTTCAATACGAAATATGGATATATGCACTAAAATTTCAACGAATATTATATTCTGAACCTTATTTGAAATGTATGTAATGTTTATCTTAACATGTTTTGGTGTGCGTTATGATTTTCTCACTTTTGTTATTTGTTTTTGATATTTTTTTGACGTTAACAGTCTATCGGAAAAAAACTTATGTGATTCTCAAGTAGATACATTTGATATGTTGTTATTGTAACACGTGGTGACGTCTAATACTCCATTTATATAGTAATTTTGTTGTCTAAAAGGATCAATGATACATTCTTGAGGTCTTTTATTTTATCTTGAAGAAATATAATGGTTGAGTTCTAACTATCGTGTTCTTTTTTTATTTAATTCAAATTAAATATATAATAAATATATATTTATTTTATTATATATTCAGATTCGAATTGACCCACCTTATGTGGCTAACTCGGATTTAATTTCTTAAATAAGTAATTCATGAATTACTATCTCTTTATTATTAATCATCACATCATATAAGCTAACGCAATTTCTTCATTATAAAAATTTGAAAAAATTACTTGGTCGAGTATTTTTTAATAAATAATTATAAATTTTAGTGATACTTTTTATTTATTACCGTTTATAGAGATGCATAACAACACTATTATAAATTTGCACTGGTATTAAAAGAGAATTTGAGAAGAACATTACCCGGACTTGACATGCCACAAAAGGTGCCTATGAAAGTAGGTCAGTGTGCATGATAAAGTCTTAAAGTTAATCATTCTGTTCAATGTCCGCCTCGCCACTGTGCTTTCGGACCTTAGCTCATGGAAGAATATATTACTGCTAAAATACAAAAGAATTAAAATCTTAGATCAATACACTATGTATGAACAACCTAAACAAAAATTTTTTAAATTACAAATAACTATTTTAGATATTTACGACCAAGAGGCATGCAATATAAATATATATAAGCGTTCAAAAATATATTATACTTATTTGTTAAAATTTGACATAATATTTATTAAAATATGTGGTAAATGTATTATCAATCAGTAAAACTTATTACTATTATAAATATTTTTCTAATCCAGTATTAATTCCACGTGATTACAACTAAAAAAACACGTGGCCCATTTGTGACCACTCTTCTTATTGGGCCCTATATTGGACCTCATAACCCGGTCCACAACCCGACCCGCTTACTTGTCACCCGCCATAGATAATAGAAAATCAAACAAGATAACAGAAACTCAGCTTTTCTTGAGCTAAAATTCTTCAACAAAAATGGTGTTTTCTTCATCTTTTTGTACTTCAACTGTGCCATATACGTCATTATCAAGTTCACAATCTTCAACATTCTTCACATATTTGAAACCGTCTCCAATAACGTTGTCTTCAAGTTGTTTTCCGAATCGAAAACGGTTGAGGTTTCGTCTTAGTGTGAATGCTACTGCTACTATTGATTCACCTAATGGAGCTGTTGTTTCTGAAGCAGAAGAAGCTGAGAAGAAACCCCAGAATGTTTCTTTTGGTAGACAGTATTTTCCTCTTGCTGCTGTTGTTGGACAGGTATGAGTATGATACACATTTGATACAAAATTTTGTAAATGTTTGATACTTATTTAGATGTATTACTTGAGCTGAGGATCTTAGGGAAACAATATTTCGACCCCACTTATGAGAATACACTGAATATGTTAGATTCTTATTTGTATGTGTTACTTGAGCTGATGGGTCTTTCTGAAATAACCTTAAGGTCCGGTTCATATAGCCGTCTTAACCAATTCGGGATTGAGCCATAGTTGATTGACCGATTAATGAGTTTCTTGGTACTGGCTAGGGGAGATATGACAGCTTGTCAGTTTCCATTGGCAAGGCAAAATGTAGGGGGAAAATGAGGTTTGCTTATGCAAAAGTAGGGAGGAAGCATTTGAATGGTACAATTCTGATGCTAAGAACTGAAATTGCCATGACTATCATCAGCTCTTGACGAAGAGTTGCTTCTGTTTGGTTCCGCTTTTATGCTCTCCATACATATTAATGTGCTGTAGCCTGTGGAAGGCGTACACTTTTTATGCTTTGCACTATGAAATTTGACTTTGTATCCAATGTTCTTTTGACGTTTAAATGCATAATAGTTACCTTGTACATGTTCTAGAGGAATATAAAATACTAATTTTATTGGATACTTAGTTTTTCATCAATATGTCTATTCTGGAACCAAATTTATGCAGGATGCTATTAAAACTGCTCTTTTACTTGGGGCCGTTGACCGTGAGATAGGAGGAATTGCAATATCTGGGAAGCGTGGAACAGCTAAAACTGTAATGGCACGTGGGTTGCATGCTATTCTGCCACCAATTGAAGTAGTTGTAGGTTCTATGGCAAATGCTGATCCGAACTGTCCCGAAGAGTAAGCTTACTGAATTTTAATTAATTATGTAGATAGCATTTAAAAGCAATGACATACAGCCTAGAACGACATTAGAAGTAAAAGAGATATTAAGAGAAATTCAAGACATGGCTCTTGAAAGTTAGTTTTTTACATATGCTATTCGCCTGTATGCCAAGTTGTTTTGCTTTCTCAAAGTTGTTCTCTAAAGGAATGTTCTTTCATGAAGAGGAGTTGGTGAGTTTGTGTTGGGAGCAGGATTGCATTAGCCTTGTGGCTTGCATCTATATTCAACCTTAACATTGGAATCCTTTTTATTTTTTGGATATCATTTAAGTTGAAACCTGCTGTTCAATAGCTGCTATTTCTTGTACGCTAGCTCATTGATGTTTCTCTTCACATCACAATTCCCATGGATAAACTTCAAATGTCCAGATTATTTCAAGTTTTTTATGCTTAGAACTGTCTTTGCTTTTATTTGCTTGGAGAACATTAAATATATTTGATAGCCTTCAGGTGGGAAGACGGGCTAGCTGACCGAGTAAAATATGATTCTGATGGCAATATCAAGACTCAGATAGTTAAATCTCCATTTGTTCAGGTAATTTTGCACTAGATACTTTTCGAACATAGGGATGGTTCTTTTATGTCTTACATTTTCCTACATATATTTGTATTTTAGATCCCACTTGGTGTCACAGAAGATAGATTGATTGGGTCTGTTGATGTTGAGGAGTCCGTGAAATCTGGAACCACTGTCTTTCAACCAGGCCTCCTTGCAGAAGCTCATCGAGGAGTCTTATATGTTGATGAGATCAATCTGTTAGATGAAGGTATAAGTAACCTACTTCTTAATGTATTGACTGAGGGAGTCAATACTGTAGAAAGAGAGGGAATCAGCTTCCGCCATCCATGCAAACCACTACTGATTGCTACATATAACCCTGAAGAGGGTGCTGTTCGTGAACATCTACTGGACCGTATTGCAATTAATCTAAGGTACAAAATATCTTTCATATAACTATGAAAAACCTTAACCTTTCCAGGACACATCTATTTTTGGTAAATAATCCAATGGAGGTATTAATATACTTGAACCTGATATTTATAGCCTTTTCATTTTGTTTCAACCTAATGAACTCTTATTTCTGGTTACTGGCAATTCTAAGGTGCATATGATCTCAGTTGCTTGGACTCTTCACTTTTGGTGCTGCACCCGTGTTGACACGACATGGGTATGGGATCCGTGTCTGATTTGGTCAAGGATTTCAGATACGTTGAGCAAAATCGATGGGGAAAGTTTGGACGGTTTAACGATTTCTGTAATCAATACAAAAGCTAAGATGAAATTGAAGAAAATGGAATATCTTTTATATAGAAATTTCTATGTCATGCCTTTTTCTTTAATCTCCTTCTAGGATTTTCTTCAAGTTCTCCACTTAATATCTCATAATTAGGTTTTATCACTCTATTAGATATTTTGATTATTTTTAGGTGAATCCCTGCACCCGTATCCATATATGGATCCATATCCACAAATCTTAAAAACTAGATCATGAAGGATCCAACCTCTAGACCCGCACCTGTATCAAACACCTGCACCCGAGTCCGAGCAACTTAGCATATGATTCTTATGCTTCTTTTCCTATTTCACCTGCCATTAGAGGTTCACTAGTCTTCTTCAATTAATAAGCATAGAATTCCACTGCAGTGCAGATCTTCCAATGAGTTTTGAAGATCGTGTTGCAGCTGTAGACATAGCAACACGTTTTCAGGAGTGTAGCAATGAAGTTTTCAAAATGGTGGATGAAGAAACAGACAGTGGAAAAACACAGGTATTTTGTGCTGAAAAGAAAACGTGCACCCTAGGTATTGGCCATCAAGTGGCTTTGGAAGATTATGATAAGTAGATGCTAGAACACTGCACCATTTCTTGCTATGCTTGTCTTTGTCACTGATCCTTATCTACCTGAACAAACTCCTCTGTCTTTCCCTACCAACTCTCATTTGTTTTGTCCATGAAACCTGGTGACAGACCTACCCTTACCTAAAGATGTTTTATACAAACATTTTGGTACATCCTTCTGTTGTAACTAGAATTCTTTCTTGTTGTTTTATTGTCCACCTTTATCTTCTTGACCTCCTTGCTGGAGATAAACCACCCAGCCCAATCCCAGGATATGAAAAAGCTTTCTTTTGAAAATGTCTTTCTCTATCCTGATGTACTTTCCTTCTGCTCCCTTTTGTCAGTCTTACCCCTTGGAATACCTCTTTCGATTTCTCTGCCATTAAGCAGGATCTTGGATGCCAGAAACCAATGCTAACTTGCTGCAATTTATGCAAGCTTCTCAATTGATACCAAGAATTCAAAAAAATTGTTCCGATACATCACGGTTTATTGAGGGAATTATTTCATTACACTCTCTAACATTTAGAGTCGAACATTTTGTCTAAGCATAAATTCCTAGAAGAGCCCTGTAAACTTCTATCACCTGTCATTTCTCTTGATTGATGAATTGATATTATTGGGCATGTGCTTTTTTGTACTTTGACTTGCCCTGTGTCAACCAATGGTCTGATAGCTCTTGTGCAGATAATTTTGGCAAGGGAGTATCTAAAGGATGTCACAATTAGTAGAGATCAACTAAAATACCTGGTCATGGAAGCTGTCCGTGGTGGCTGTCAGGTATTTAATATGGAAATCCTCCTCAATTGCTGTTGAAGTGCTCCACACTGAAGTTAAGTCTTGGGAGTAGCTTTCACTAGATCAAAGTAATCCATTGTACACAGAAAAGCTTCTATTTCCGACATCTTAATTTGAGAGAATTCTTCAAAGTCCGAGAAGAATAGGGCATAACCTCTAATATTAGAAAAACTATAGTATGCAACAAATTTGGATTTTCCAGTAGAAGTTATAAGTGCACCTGATCTTGATTCACACTCTCTCAAGACTGATTAAAGATGCCACCTTATATTTGACAATGACTTTATTGACTTGAGTCAGAACAGAAAATGATAGGGCTATTTCATTTAATATTGCTGCTTCTTTAGTGCTTTTTTTTCTTACATTGCTTCTAACGTACGAACATACTTATTCAATTATCCATTTTTCGTATACCAGGGGCACCGAGCTGAACTATATGCTGCTCGTGTAGCCAAATGCTTAGCTGCCATTGATGGACGTGAGAGAGTAAATGTTGATGACCTGAAAAAATCTGTAAGTATTGCTGGTTTGGTGTTTCCTTAACTGTATTCTCAAAGTGTTGTAAACAACCAGTGTTATCAAAAGCACAAGTGCAAAAAAGCTCTGAGGTTCTTTGGGGCTTTAAGCTCAAATAAAACATTGGCGTTAATAAGAAAAGGAGAGAGGAAAAAAAAATACAAATATATAGGTTTTGATCCAACACTAATAATTTAAGCATGAATGACAAATATATGAACAAAGAAATTGAAAAAAATTACAATAAAGCAAAATATCAATTGTTTACTGTTGCTTCTTCAGAAGAGGCTGGCAAGGAAAAGTATGTCTTAGAACCTTGATGACGACATTAAAGTGCACATTAAGCGTGCAAAGTGCCCAATGCGTTTTGAGCGTTGTGTCAGGGCTTAAGCACGCATTTGACAACACTGTTAAACAACAACTATTCACAATTTTATTCATTGGATGCAGTATCATGGTACAATATTGTTCTGTTCAATTCTTTGTTGTCTGAATTGTAATATTGTATATCTGGATTCGCACACTAATCCTTGGTAAAAACTTCGCACAGAGATGCTTGTTCAGTTCTGTGTCTGTCTCTTGGTGTTTCTTGTTGTTAAATCGGTGCTATTTGGAGAACATAACATAATGTTTATCAGCTACTAATTATTATTAATTAATTTTCTTTTTTGAAATTAAGAAAAAGTGTAGCAGTTGACCTTTTTGATTTCTCCCTTCCTCCTGGATATCTTGTTTTTTGTTATTTTGATTTTGAGGGCTTCAGTTGATGATATTACTCTCTGGTGCATAAATTATCCATATCCTTATTTTCAAGAGTAGAGCCCTTATTGTTGCTGTACTATTTAGTCGATGGGGCTTATAGCGTTGATTCTGGTAGAGATACAAGATTCTTTTGGAAAAAAAAGTTCCTTGCTCACTGCATGTAAAATCATGTGGAAGTTAGTAACATGATTTCCTTGAGTTCACTGTGAACTTCTTGTAGTTCTGAAAGGGTTCAATTTATAAAGCTCTGCTTTATGTTCAAATTTCTTCATTAACAGTTCACGCTTTAATATGATGTGTTTTCAGTATTTTCAATGGAGTTGGATTGTTGTACTAATTTTTTTGTTACTTGATTTACTTCATAGCCTCGTGTCATCTGGGACCACCAGTGTTAAAGAGCAGATTGGATGAGATCCTCTCCCTTTCATTAATTAGTTGTGGAATTAAGATAGCTGAATGGACAACTTAGTGGAACCACTGTCCTAACATGTTTCTTGGCTGAAGCTATTTGATAATAAGCATCCTATCTCATTTCAATTTGTAAACTAATATTCCTTAACCTCAGGCAGCTTTGCTTCCACATCATGCTTCTCTCTAAGGTTGCATCTGTTAGCCAGAAGACTTTTTCCTTGGCAAGCGATTCAGCATTATTTTAATAAATCCAGTGATGCAGGTAGAGCTGGTCATCCTTCCACGTTCAAGTATAATGGAAAATCCACCAGACCAGCAAAACCAGCCGCCACCTCCTCCCCCTCCTCCTCCCCAAAATCAAGATAATTCAGAAGAGCAGAATGACGAAGAAGAAAAAGAGGAAGAAGAAGAAGAAGATCAAGAGGTTTGTTGACAAAAAATGTTTTCCTCTTGGCTCTCTTGTGTGTGTGTGTGTGTGTGTGTGTGGGGCTGGGTGGGGATTCATTACCTACTTGCACCTTTCTGCCCCAACCAACAATATGCTGGGAGGGAGCAGAAGGGGGATAACTGATTTCTTTGACCAGACTATTTAATTTGTTAACAGGATGAGAAAGATGAGGAAAATGAGCAGCAACAGGATCAAATACCTGATGAGTTCATTTTTGATGCCGAAGGTGGTTTAGTGGACGAAAAGCTTCTCTTCTTTGCACAACAAGCACAAAGGCGCAAAGGAAAAGCTGGACGAGCAAAGAATGTCATCTTCTCTGAAGATAGAGGTCGATATATAAAGCCAATGCTTCCAAAGGTTACTGTTTTTCCCTTTATTATGCCATTAGTCTCATTAGTTTATTGATTTCCTTTGAAGAATTGATCAAATTAACGGTTACAGTAAACAACAAATGATTTATCATTTATAAACTAGTGTTTGGCTATCTCTTCTAACAAGGATGTAACTTGACAGGGTCCCGTGAAGAGATTGGCAGTTGATGCAACTCTGAGAGCTGCTGCACCATATCAGAAGTTACGAAGAGCAAATGATGTCCAAAAAACTCGGAAGGTTTATGTAGAGAAAACTGACATGAGAGCCAAAAGAATGGCACGTAAAGCAGGAGCTCTGGTAAAGTTATTATTATTATTTTTTTGATTGCCTCCTTGAAGTCTTCATCTGTTCTTTCATCTGATATCATGAACATGAAGCAAGAGATTGGCATGATGGATATTGTTCATTGAAACTTGCAGATCTTGGCAGAAGCTTCTATTCAAATTGGCTTCTTAGAACTTGCCTATTCTATCCTGATTGATTCCTAAGGTTTACTATTTGATACAAATTTGTGGTAAATGAGAAAATATACATTGAGAATCATGGTTATGACTTTGATATTGTTCATTCAAACTTGTACATCTGGAAAACTTTGATCACAGTGTGGATAGAAGCTTCTATTCTAACTAGACTAGGTAAAGCTAGCCTTTGTTAGCTTAGCTGTTATATCAAATTCAATATTTGATAGAAGCTTTGTGGTGAATGAACAACTAGTATATCGAGAACCATGGTTATGATATTTGAGATTTATACTGAAGGAAATAATCATGTAGACAAAATATTAACTGAATCTTGCTCTTGATGATTTACGTCTTTCAGGTGATATTCGTAGTTGATGCTAGTGGTAGTATGGCATTGAATAGAATGCAAAATGCCAAAGGAGCAGCGCTTAAGCTACTTGCAGAGAGTTATACAAGCAGAGATCAGGTCAACTTTTAGTCCTAATAGTGTACTGTATACTCTTGACACACTGAATGTGATATTTGCCCCAAACTTTACTACTGTCATATTCCTTCCTAAAATTCCCTCTGCCCACTGCAGCAAATATATTTTGCTTCATTATATGTGAAATTGTTAACTTAGACTCGGGTTCTAATATAGTAAATCATTCAGTCATGAAGGGTGAAAAGGAGAGAAATAGAGAAAACTAACATACGTTGAAGTGAGAATGGGGAACAAAGAGAGAGAAAGAATATTAGCTGGATCATGGATGGAAAAAATAGTTAACCATTTCTTTATTACTTCATAACAGGTCTCAGCCTGAATAATTAAGTCAGCAGATGCGTCCTTGATTTTTTATTTCACTTGCAAATCAGAAGAGTAAAGGAATATTATTAAGATGGAAAACAGCTAGTGAGTGATCTGAAACAACCAGCTTGTAAAAGACTACAGTACTAAAGTAAATCTCATGCTCTTCCCATGTAGTGATTTTTCCAGATATGCACTTGCTGCATACACCTGAAATGGTTGCTTTTTTTCTCTGAACTAAGTTAAGTTCCTCTAATCATCTATTTGTCAACCATTCTCCCTTTTAGATTCTTTGTGACTACAGTCCATTGATTTAATCCTTTTCTCAATCTCTTTCTTTTCCTTATTGGTTAATTTCCAGCTGATGGCATCTAACTATGAGCTTGTCTCCTAGGCATGGATTACTTGGGGAGGCCATATGAAATTTCTGATCATTTTTAGTGATAAACTTTGTACAGGTCTGTATCATTCCCTTTCGAGGAGATGCTGCTGAAGTTTTGTTGCCACCTTCTAGGTCAATATCGATGGCAAGAAATCGTCTTGAAAAACTTCCCTGTGGTGGGGGTTCTCCCCTCGCTCATGGGCTTACAACGGTATATAATTGGATCAGTTTCTAGTGCTGCAGATGATATCAGACTTTTTCTTCAATTTTATCTAGTCTGGTGAATGTCTGATCGTAATTTCGTTGGTTTACCCTCATGTTGATTTCCATTATTTAGAAGAACAGGCCCCATTCAGATGATCTTGGTTGACTAGACAACCACAGATAAGCTTTTATTAGGTACACTTGAAGTAAAATTTGAAAACTTAAGAAGAAAATTATGTTTAGAATTGGATTAATATCCTTTGTAGTTTCTCACATGACAACCTTCCCTCTAGGTTCTATACTTTTGTTAGTCTTGGTAGTAATAATGAAGTACTTCTACCTTCAATTTGACTTAAAATGTAAACAAGAAATGCTTCTCTCGCCAATGATATTGAAGACAGTGTCCTAAGAGTAATTAGTAATGGAAACATCTTTCAACTTTGGTCTTGATGCCTCTCTTCATAGGCTCTCCAACCTTTCTATATTCTAAAAATTAACAAACTTTCTCTATAATAATCAGTATACTGAATAATGAAATTGTAATGATTCTGGAGAAATGAGAATGTATTCCCTGGTTTATTTCCAAGTTCCGTAAATATTATATGGTGCCATGTGTTCTCTTTGTTGCTTGAAGTTTTTCATCCATGAAATTTTGTCTAGACTTAAGTTATTATTCTGCACTAGATATTGAAGAGTAAGAAGTAGCTAAAATATTGGTCAAATGAAATCCTACATACCAAGTTCTTATTAAAAATCTTAACCTTTTTGTTGCTAATACTGTGAAAAAACTCATAAATAGTGTTTAATAACTGATGGCCTTTCCCTGTCTTGGGACTATCAATTCTAGAGAGTCAACTTTGTATTTTGTGGAAAGTAACTCTTATAACAGACACAGCACAAGGCTTCCCAATTACTTGGTGTATTGAGGCGTCAACATACATAGCCTCGTCCATGACTGGCAAAACACTTGTTTTAAGCATGTTTATAGGAATTACAGGTCAAACAATCAACTTTACTCGTTTGCACAGAGAATCACATTCTTTCTTTCTACCTTCTATTTCTAACTAACATCAGGATTGCTGCAGCTTTGGCTAAAGGAATTTTCTAATTTTGATGAACTCTGTTATGTGATTGTTT
>JAPFFP010000080.1:5633253-5647408 GCA_026153255.1 Solanum medicagineum
TAGCTAACTTTTTTCAGGCAGTTAGAGTTGGGATGAATGCAGAAAAGAGTGGTGACGTTGGTCGTATCATGATTGTTTATTTCTAACTAACATCAGGATTGCTGCAGCTTTGGCTTAAGGAATTTTCTAATTTTGATGAACTCTGTTATGTGATTGCTTTAGCTAACTTTTTTCAGGCAGTTAGAGTTGGGATGAATGCAGAAAAGAGTGGTGACGTTGGTCGTATCATGATTGTTGCGATTACGGATGGTAGAGCTAACATATCTCTTAAGAGATCCAATGATCCTGAAGCTGACCCTTCTGATGTACCCAGGCCTTCTGCTCAGGAGCTGAAGGTAAATAACCAAATTGACATTCTTTAAATTCCTTGGTACCATACTTGAAATACAATTGCTTATTTTGACTTGATATTAGAAAAGCGTACTTCAAGTTACACCTATGCCTCAGTGTTCCGACACAAGATAAATGATTTGTGTCACATGGCCAGTGGAGATTCATATAACCGACCCTGTCCAACTTGCTTGAGACTGTGGCATAGTTATTATATTGATAGTCTGTCAACACCATGCTACATCCGCGTTTCTTAAGAGGAACAAGTGATCAAACTTTCTTGAGCATCAATATCTTTTGAAGGTTTCTTGCAATGCTTTTGTAGGACGAAATCCTCGAGGTGGCTGGTAAAATATACAAAGCAGGAATGTCTCTCCTCGTCATAGATACAGAAAATAAGTTTGTTTCCACAGGTTTTGCCAAAGAAATCGCGAGAGTAGCTCAAGGTTTGTTGTTGTCTACTAGTTTTGTTTCATATAGTTTTTCCAAATGCTATATATCTGACAAAATTGTCTTCTGAACTGTTGGTTCCCCAGGGAAGTACTATTATTTGCCAAATGCTTCAGATGCTGTGATATCTGCAGCAACAAAAGATGCATTATCAACATTAAAGGAATCTTGACTTGAAACTTTGATCAAATATAATTGTAAATTTTGTTTTTGATAATAGAGTATTGAGAGAATTTATGAGCATACTTGAAAATTCTCATCCTTTTTTGTACTAATTAAACCTTTTGCTTCTTTTAAATGTGCAATTAGGACAATGAATATATATATATATATATATATAAATTTTTATTTTTTTTTTGGGCATCAATTTTGGTTTCAAAAGGAACAACTTGTCACTATTTTTTAGGGGACCACCACCACTTTAGGTGTGTAACTAACAAATGTACTGGTCAGTATGGACTCGTATATTCGTCTATTCTCCCTGAAAATTTCAATTTATCGTCAAAAAAGCATCGTGTTAGGAATTATCTCATATATTCGTCTATTCTCCATGAAACAACAACAACAACAACAACAATAATATACCCAGTGGTATCCCACAAGTGGGGTCTGGGGAGGGTAAATTATACGCAGATCTTACCGCTACCTCATAAAAGTAGAGAAATTGTTTGCTAAAACCCTCAACTCAAAATCCATACGCAGAAAGACTAGATATGACAAAATAAGATCTAAGGTAAGGGGAGGTAAAGGAACAGCAGGTGCGAAATCGTCTCAATGTATCAAGTACAACCAATAGTGAATCTCGGAATTTTGCAAAAGATAACAACATACCCAGTCCAATCCAACAAGAGGGGTCTGGGGAAGGTAAATTGTATCCAAATCTTATCACTACTTATAGAGATAGAGAGACTATTTCTAAAAGAATTTTGCTAGGAATACACTTTGAAAATACAGAAGACATATATATAATGTAATTTATCGATGAAAAATGTCCAATTAATCATTTACATCAAAATATCAATCTCCTCTTTATTAAAATTATATAATTTATAACAACCATAAAAATGATCTATTTCTGAATGAGACTTGCAGCAATTTTTGCCATTATTACAAGATCAAACTGTTTTCTACTTCTATCTAACATTTCAGGTGTCGTTTTATCACCAAGCGCATTTTGACAATCACTCACAAATCTAGGACACTTTTTAAGTGAATTTTCCAAGCCAGAAAAATCGTTTTTATCTAATGATTGAGCAGAATCTTGGAGTAAATTTTCCAAAAATCCATAGGAAGTATCACAAATACCATACAAATCTTGAGTCACTTTGTCTTTTGCTTCTGCTTTAGCCTTCTGTATGAAGGCATGATTGTCATTAGCATTTTGTAAAGATTTTTCTATCGCTGCACGCGTTACTCTATCAGGGACGTATGGATGAGTAGGTAAAATTTGTCTGAAAGTGTTCAAGCAAAATGTCGGATCTTGTACTTGTCTACATATACCTGATATTAATGCCTCGTCCGCCTGTAAATCACATAGAGAGGTTTGAAAGTCGAAAATGTTTGCAACAAGTACTAAGACAAAGAAGTGTGGAGTGAAAAAAGAGGCCATTTTGATTCTTTTTTTCAAGAATTGTTGCTTTGATATTTGAAGTGAATAATGCAAGTGAATATGTGTATTTATAGGGATGAGATTGAACCAAAAAGGGAATAAACATATAAGATCATGCTAAGTTTTATCCTTAATACTTCTTCCTACCTAATTAAGTGAAAAGAGATGCAAATCTACATGTTTGGTCAAGTTTATGTCAAGTATTTGATACTCCCTCCATCCATCTTTTCCTTATCTACTGTACCATTTTGAGATGTCTGATAATATCGAATTAATGTTATCCAATTGAACCTTGAAAGTTAGTCAAATTGACAGTTAAAAACGCAACATGATAGCTTAAGAAAATGGAGAGAGAGGATATAAGGTAATAGCAGTCAAACTTAGATTTTCAAAACATAATTAATAAGGACAATTTAGTAGATAAACCCCTAATAAATATTCCCTATGTTTCTTTTTAGTTGTCATGTTTCATTTCTCGAGAATCATTTTGACTACTTTACAAAGTTAAATTAAATTAAATTAATTCAATATTTTGAAATTAAAGTTTGGATATTCAAATACGATATGCTAGAGTTTTTCTTTTTTCAATATGATTAAAAAAAAATAGCTTAATGTTGGTCAAAGTTTATATCCTTTGACTTTAAATTGGAAATATGATAATCCAAAAAAAGAACGGAGAGAGTACTTCCATTAATTAAAGTTGCGAAGAAATCCACCCCCGTTAAGCTAAACTCTACTTTCTACTTTTGTTCTTTTAGTTATTTTCAAATTATTCTTGAAAAATAGAAATAATTCAAAGTAAAATCATAAATATGAGCGATTGACTCTCTTGAATTTATCACACAGAATATGTAAATAAAGGGCAAAAATGGAAGAAAATTTCAACAACTCTCTTGAACATTGAACAATTAATTTATTTTGACATTGAAAAAGGCTCAAATATTCACTTGATATGGACTAGAGGGAGTAGTTTTTTTAAAGAGAGTATCGAGTTAACAAAGGACTAACTAAAATAGAACGGAGGGAGTATAGTTTAACATATATAGAAGGCATAGTCTTTGCATGAAGAACATCAACACAAGGAATTACTATTATTTGATATAAACTCTTCAAATCAACAAAGCTTCACACACCATATGATACAAACTCTTGAAATCAAGATGATTACATCTCATAAATGCAATAGGAAAAAGAGTTGAAACAACAAATATTGAGTGATCTGCCACTTTTACTTGACAGGGCTTTAACTAAACTATGTGAATTGGCGCAATGACACAGATTATAGCGTCATGTAACATTCTTAATTATCCAAGGGTGCTCCATGATCTTTTGAAGAGAGAGCCTTTTCGAAGAGTCCTTCACAAGAAGCTACAAAGGGCAAAGGTAAATCATCAGCAAGGAGTGTAGCCAATGGGAACGACAGAAATTTTGCTAAGAATGTTCAAGATTTAGTATATATATCAATAAAAAGCAACTTTTGACTAATATACAAAGGGAGCTGAACTAACCACCCTTCAGTCTATGTAGTTATGCATAGAAAAGTACTGATCAATATACCTGGCTAATGAGATTCTTAGCTTCAGCAGATACATCAGGCGTTGAAGGGAAGCTGAGGTCTACCTTCATAATTCTATAATACTTTGAGTTAGTAAATCTTGATTTTCCAAGTAACAGTTACAACTTACAACATGACAAAAGCAGAGGAACACTTACCTTCTGAATGTGTCGGTCTGTCTCTCAGCCTCAAATGGAGGCACACCATATAAAAACTCATAGCAAAGGATACCTAGGGTCCAATTGTCAACTGCATAATCATGAGCTTTGTTCTCCACCATTTCTGGTGCTAAATAGTCCAGAGTTCCACACATTGTATGTCTCTTGCTTCTAGATTGTACAGACCACCCAAAGTCTGCAATCTTCAAGCGGCCCTGCACTTCATGTGATAATCTAATTAATATTTTATTTTGAATCTTGGATTGATTTTAGCTGCAGTTGGACAATTGAATCCAATTCTAATTGGCATGCCCATTAAACAACTTTTCAATATGTTAGCAGGGGCGTCCTATGCACTGCATCATATACATAATAATCTTAATAGGATTGTCCAAGTGTTCTGTTATATGTGGCTTTATTAGAATACACCTACAGATATACTTTCATGGTTCGAATTGTGATTACCCTAGTTGATGTTTCATAGGAAAAAGAAGGTTTGAATCAGCTGTTATATTAGAGCTCAATGATTGGTAAACTAAGCTGTAATTGTATGCTCATCTCTAGCAAAGTGTTTGGGCTCTTCACCAATGGAAAAAGCCAGGGAGTCTTATTACTTTATTAACAACTGCAAGAATGAAAAAACAACTCAATAAAATGAAAGTTATTACTTGCCAATCTTCAGCTTTAGAATTCAGTGACTGAAGCATTTTGACCACCAACAAAAGGGGGCTGTCATAACTTCCTTGTATTCCACTGCTGTCTCTAAAAACAATCATTGGAAACTAAGTCTATTTGTATTTGCTCCTCAGAAATTAGTTTGTATATCAGTGTTGCTAAAATGAAAGAGTGGACTGCTCAAACTGTTTTCTCCAGTAAAAACACATAATTTTCAAATTAGCCATCTATATAGTGTTTTCATATTTCTTCTATGTCGGAAATGGTGCTTATAAAACTTAGCACATGTAGCAAAGGAAGATGATAAGTTATCAAGACGTTACCTCATGATCAAGTAACAGGTTTTCCGGCTTTATGTCCCTGTGAATGACATGCTTCTCATGACAGTACGCCAGTGCTTGTGTGAGACTTGCAATATACTACACAAGAACCAACCAAAGTATCAAAAGTCAAAGAACCAACCAAAAGCAACAGGAAAGAAGTTTAACCCTAAAAAAAATATTTTCTACATAAAGGTAAATATGTGTACGAGTATTATATAAGTGATTTTCAGATAAACTCTGGAGTCATAAAAAGGGTGAATATTGAACAACAATATTAGTTCATTGTTCAATATTAACCACAGAATAAATAACATAAACAAGGCACTATGAAAATGCAACCCAAAATTGCACTATCTTTCAAGGAAACTACTTGAAAGACAATACCTTACATGTCATATAGTAATAGATACAGAAAGCACTGAATCTCCATAATCTTGTTTGGATTCGGGGAAGAGGCAATCAGTTGAAACAATAAAAAAAGATCACAACTAAACAGCAAAACTAAACTTCAAGCTCAAGTTAGTTGTGTCAGCAATGAGAATTTCACCATCCATTTCGCTTCATTTGTACCCATCGCGTTCAAATATTTGATAATATGGAGCTCTCTAACACTAGAATTAATGAACATATGCTTGTAACAAATTACACAAATTACAAAAATCATAATACTGCAAATGAAGCAAATCTTATAAGGAAGGGCAAGCAATAAGATGTGACATACTATGGCAGCCTGTTTCTCAGGCAGGCGACCGGTCTTCCTCAGCTCCCTATACAACTCACCGCCATGAGCGTACTCCAAAATCAAATATATCCGCTCCTCATCATGAAACCAACCATATAGCCTCAGTACATTCGGATGACGAAGACTCGTTTGAATCTCCATTTCCCTCCTAAGTTGATGATGCAACCTGTATTTCTCTATTTGCTCCTTGAATATCACCTTCAATGCCACTATAAACCCACTCTACTCCGCCAAAAAAAATAAAATCAAGTTCATCAAAATCCACTAATAAATGATCTAATCACAAACAAAGCTAAAAATTTCAACTTTATCAATTCTGAATCTAATACTAACTCATTTTTTTCAAAAAAATTAACATAAATACACTGATTGAATTCATATTACGTACTTCTAGCTCCGATTCCTGAATCTAATGAACATAATGGATAGACGAAGAAATAGAAAACCGTATAGTGATTCAAATTACCTTAACTTCGCGAGCGAGGTATACACGGCCGAATTTGCCTTTTCCGAGGGGTTTTCCGATCTCGAAATCGTTGAGAGACCATTGTTTTTTAGGGATTTTTGGTGGTTGTTTTGGAGGTTTTAGAGATTTGGACGCCATTTCTGCAAGCGATTTTGGAGAAAAACACTGTAAATTCAAATTTGGGATTTTTGGAGGGAATTTAGGGGTTTTAAAATTTGAAACGGGTTGGGCTGATGAAACGAATCGGGTCGGAAAGTCCGATCCAAATTCAACTTTGGGCTGCGCTGAAAGTTATATGCTATAGTCCATTCATTTTACTTTTTGGACTTTTAACACATTTAACTTATCGATAAAAAATAATTAGAATCGCCAACTAAATATATAAATGTATATTAAAATTAATTATTAGTTTATTCATATGTATATTATTTTTATTTTATTGTTCATTTTAGTCGTTTTATATCTATTATTGTCTGCTTTTGGGGATGATTTTTTGAGGTGAGAGTCTTTTGAAAAGAACTTGTCTATCTTTATAAGGTAGTGATAAAGTTTGCGTACATTTTTTCTATGCAGTATTTTAATGATGATTATACTATGAAAATGCCTATTTTTAAAATTTAATAATCATCTTTTTGATAAGTGGTGATAAAGTTTGCGTACATCTTTTTAATACTATCAGTCACCTCGTACTATCCTCATTGTGCATCCTGTATAACATCAAGGACGAAAAAAACTCATACTATCTCTGCAGGTGGTCGTGTCCCGACACATTGCTCCCTATAGTTAATCTGCTACAGATCGCGCATAACAATGATATTTTGTTTCATACTCGTAATTTTATTGTTCGATTCAGTAAGTCTATGATTATAAAATATGTGTATATTCAAGAAAATTATGTACAAAACGATTCATAATGCATGCATGACAAATAAATTAAAGAAAACTATTTAAAATATAGACCACATTTAAATAGTGACCACATTTGTGTAAGGCGTCCAGCCAAAATTCGGATCCAGCGACCCTCTAAATCCCATCTGGATCTCACGCACTCAAAATTCTCCAAATTCGAAAAGGGATCGTCAGTGAGGAGATTTTCCGGTAAGCCCTTGACGGACGACTGGTTGTTCGGGTATTCAGTTTGACCCGACTATGGAACAGTGATTTTTGTGCACTGTAATCAATTGGGAGTATCAGTTAGCAGAGTAGTGGAATTGATTGGTGAGTATTTTTGTCACATTTTGATTTCATAGATTTTTGCTTTGAATGTATATGTAATTTTGAATTAGAGGAACTTTTGTGTTTTGTATGGTAGGAATTGTTGTGTTTGTGGTGTCAATGTATGTAGTACTTTGAGATGATTTAGTTTATGAACAAAAACATGCAACTATTGAGCAGCAGCAACAATAACATACCTGGTAAAATTTCTATTGGGGTATGGGGAGGGTCGAGTGTAGGTAGACCTTACACTTACCTTGTGGAGATAGAGAGGGTATTTCTGAAGGATCCTTGACATAAACACAAAACTATGTGCACAAAGAGAAAAAGAAAGGAGGAACAAAATTAGAATTTGGACCCTATCCAGGCTCTGATTTGGGTATTTAATTTGACCCATTGATGGAACAGTGGATGAGTAAAAGTCTTTTACTGTAATCAGTCGGAGTATCAGTAAGCAGAGGAGCTGATTGTTGAGTGTTTTGGTAGTCACAGTTTGATTTCAGCCAATTAGGTAAATGCTAGATTTTTCCTTTGAATATATGTGATGCTGAATTAAAGGAATTTTTGTGGTCTATACGTAGGAATTGTTGTGTCCACGTACTTTTAGATGATCTGGTTTATGAACAAAAACACGTAACTATGTGCAACAACAACAATATACCTGTGGAAATCCCACTTAGGGATCTGGGGAGGGTAGAGTAGACCTACCTCATGGAGGTAGAGAGGTTGTTTCTAAAGGACCCTTGACAGAGATACACAACTATGTGCACAAAGATAAAAAGAAGGAACAACATTAGATTTTGGATCCAGTCCATGCTCTGATTCGAGTATTTAATTTGACACATGATGGAACAGTGAATGATTCTTTTACTTTAATCAATTGGAGTATCAGTTAGCAGAGGAGCTAATTGTTGAATATTCTGGTAGTCTCAGCTACCTCTCAGTCAATGAGGTAAATGCTATATTTTTGCTTAGGGTAGGAATTGCTGTTTGTGGCATCAGCATAGGTAAATTAATTTTAAATGATTTAGTTAATGAACCAAAACAGACAACTCTGTGCTCAATGAGAAAGGAGAGGAGGATAAGATGGACTTTGGGAATGTGATTTTTGTCCGCTATAATCAATTGGGGTATCAGTTAGCAGAGGAGTTGATGATTAAGTAGTTTTAAATCCTTGTATTGCTGAAGTTGAAGAATTTGTGTGATTTAGCAGGGTAGGAGCTGTTTTATTTGTGGTATCAGTGTAAGAAAAATAGGTTTACATGACTTAGTTAATGAACAAAAACACACAAACTACACCCTCAAAGAGAGAAAAAAAGGAGGAACAAGATTGAAAAAAAGGAATCTAAGTGGATAGAGATATAGAGTTATTTGGTACCTTTGCTTGTGGGGGACAACAAGTACTTTATGGAGTGCGAGGTGTGCACAAGCTGGTTAGGTCACCACTCTTACAAAGAAAATTAAGGAATTTTTCAAATGCTATGTTGCTCGGACTCTTCAAAAATGTCCATCTGTGTGTGTTAGATCCTCCAAAAGTAGTGCTTTTTTTTGGAGGAATTGACATGTGTCTGGCAACATTTGAGTAAAGTCTAAACAACATAGGTCCGACGGCTTTGGTCTAATGTTAAGAGCACAATGTGTGATATATGGGGTATGAGTATGTCACGAGTGTTCCAACTCTTACACAAACAGAAACCTGATATCTACAGGAGAAGACTAAGGTGCATCACTCATCCTCAGATATTTCTCTGTTATTTAAGGAAAAAGATGAAGAAAAGTAATAGTGGAAATAAACTGGAGCAAATTAAAAAGAATATATATTTTCAGGTTTATATGTGTTCGTTCTTTTAGTTTTTTGCAAAAGTAAAAGACTCCATTTTGGATCAAGCTGCATGATCATTGGTTAAAAGCTTCAAAGATTGATGTTAAGAATTCACTTCTCATGTATCTATTGCCAGTAGTAAATGTTTCATTTTTCTCACTGCAGTTTCCAAAAGAAAATGCAAAAAATTGACATTACTTAAATACAAAAAGAGCAGCTGACAGAGTTGGTAGACAGACGGGATAAGCATCTCACAGTGATGACAAACAGACGGGAAAAGCGGTCGGTAGGTATGGCGGATCGACGAGGGCAAGAGGAACCAAAACCGGCAGATACCCCACAGATGACCACCCCTCACTTCTTCAAGATTATCCTGTCTCCCCATGCCTCTAAATTAGTAAGTTCTTCAAGTGGGTTTATGATGAGGCATTTTCATCTTATATCATTCTTTTCTGTTTCTACTTGGATGGCTTATGTTCTTTCATTCTTTATCTTTTTTTTTTCTACTTGTATGGCTTTTGATCAAAAAAGCTTGTGAAGATTTTTAAGTTTTTATTGGTTTGTTAAAAATTGTTTCTTATCATAAATAGGAGTATTGTTTCTAGAACAATGTTGACATTGGGGAAGGTGGTGGAAATTGTGTGCATTTAGTCCTATTCAACAACAACATACCCAGTGTAATCCACAAGTGGGATCTTGTGTGTGGAGATGCTAATAATGTGTGCAATTTGGTGATTTCATTTGATTTCCACTACTTCATTTTTGGATACTTAAATTGGACAAAGACATTGATTAACAAGCGTAATACTGGAAGGGAGCATGTCTACTTTTCTGTCATGTTGTTTTCTGTAATGAAAGAACACCAAACTTGGGGAGTGAAAAATGTAATTTCAATTGGCATAAGAGGGAGATGTAGTTGGGAACATTATTTGATTATGAGTTTGTTATGACTAGCAGAGGGGTTAGATCAAGCCCAGGTTTTGTTTCAAATGGTAAAGCTAAATAATTAGCCTACTTTTGATATTAGAGCAGCTCCTCTCAAACTCATATAGTTTGACATGTAGCTTACTATGAAAAGTTCATCTTCATGCAAGATCTTGTGCAAAAACTGGCAATATATGTTATCTACATAGTTGAAGGAGTCTAGGGTGTGTAATTGAGAATTTTGCAAGAGGAATGATATCAAACTTCCAAAGCTCCAAACTCATGGTTGATGCTGGAGTAGTTAAAGCAAGTCATGTAATGTACTTAGGGTTGCCATGCCTTTCATGTAGCTTCTTTATATGTGCATGAGTGGATTCAACATTCCTAACATTTTAGCATAATAACTTTTGTCTTCATATGATAAATGTACTTTAATGTGTGGAACTAATTGGGGCTAACAGGAGCGTTTTTGAGGATGTAGAAAGCTTGAGGATCAGAAGGTATTTGGGAAACCTTCAAACCTTAATTTATACTACTAATATGGAATATTGGATATGAACAATAAAAGCTTCTAACTTATTTGATAATATTAGTTTATGCTATTTTATAAGATTGTACACTACATAATTTGGCATATACGTGCAACACATGTACAGTGAAACTAGTACATGGATAAGCATGGGTAAATACAACATTTTCCTTAATACACCAAACCAAACAATGGATAGGAAATAGTCTCAACATTACTAATACACCCTATTCAGTAATATTCTTATGCACTCTACCAAACAACCCCTCATTGCAGTTGAATCAACACTGGCAATGCAGTACTGCTGCAAATGGTTATTTGATGAGGAAACTCAAGTGTTTGTTGAAGCTAGCTTACGAGTTTGGATATTTTTTACAAACACTCGTCACCCACCAATATATGTGATAAGAAGCAACCACCAAGATTTGCTTCGAACAATGAAAAAGAAATACCTAGCTTTTGGAATGAAAAGTGGGAACTTCAGTTCTGCAAATTTGACTGCTAGATTCTAGACCCTAACTTACTAGTCACCTTTAGTATTTGTTGTTAATCTTTTTAGAGGTTTTCCTACTTAGTATTTTGCTACCAGTCTCTTTTTCTCCTTGTCCAGTAACAATATGTGATTGAACCACGGGGGATCTGGTCAGTGGTAAGAGTGCAACGTATGATATGTGTGTTAGACACACGTCATGGGTTCTTACTGTTCCGTGGACAGAAGTATGGTATTTAACTGGAGAAGGCTAGAGGGGCTGACTCATTATCTACTGTGTTTCACTGGCTTTCGAGATTTCTCCATTGTTAAAAAAGGGGGGAAAAGCTGTGTGTGATTGGAAACTTGTCTACACCAACTTGTCTGAAGCTTCTCTTTTCTTTCCATGTGGTTTCTTTGTTTCTTCTCTCTCTCTCTCTCTCTCTCTCTCTCTCTCTCTCTCTCTCTCTCTCTCTCTCTCTCTCTTGTTCATAAATTTCCAATTTTGGTATTTTACAGCACATCCCTAATGAATTTGTGAAAGAGCATGGCGACACTCTGGGGGATTTCGTGTTTCTTGAGGTCCCAAATGGCGTTGTATGGAAAGTAAAACTGCTGAACTGTAGTGGCATGGTATGGTTAAATGAGGGCTGGAACAAATTCAAGGAATACTATTCAATTGCTTGTGGTTACTTTTTACTCTTCAGATGCAAAGGAAATTCCCAGTTCTCTGTGTTTATATTTGATTTAAGTGCTTCTGAGATTGAATATCCTCCTGGTCCAAGTGAAGATACGACACAGAATCAATGTGTTGTGGATGAGCCACCTGAGGAAAACGGGGTAAACGTACCCCCACCCAGTGAGCAACCAGAGGAAAACGGGATAAACGTACCCCCACCCAGTGAGTCACCAGAGGAAAACGGAATAAATGTACCCCCACTCAGTGAGCCACCAGAGGAAAACGGGATGAACTTACCCCCACCCAGTGAGCCACCAGAGGAAAACGGGATAAACGTTGCCCCACCCGGTGATCAACCAGAGGAAAACGGGATAAATGTACCCCCACCCAATGGGCCACCAGAGGAAAACGGGATAAACATGCCCCCACCCAGTGAGCCACCAGAGGAAAACATGATAATCTTACCCCCACCTGGCATTTACACCATGGAGGAGTTATCATTGACATCCATGCCATCGCGGCCTCGGGTATAGATATATTTAAAGCTAGTTCTTCTCTTACTTTCAGAACTGCACAATGTATTTTAGGTTTTTTAGTTATGTACCCTAGGAATGTAAATATCGTTGTCATTATCCGTCATATATTTGTTATTTTTATCGTATTTACATACTATCATTTGCTTTTCATTATTAGTCGTTTTCCTTTTTTTCTTTTCTTTTCTCTTTTCTTTTTCATATCTAGTATCTTGTATTTATGGGGTTTGATTTTTGAGATGAGGGTTTTTCCGAAAACAATCGCTCTATCTGTATGAGGCAGTGGTAACGTATGCATATACTTTACCCTCTCTAGATCCCACTTGTGATATTCCATTAGGTATGTTGTTGTTAATGAATTCTAATCTACAGCACCAACTTAGTGACTAATTGTTACATATTGAAGAGATTAACTTGCAATTAGCTCATTTCTTCCTTCGAGTCGAGGGTATCTTTACCTTTTTAAGGTAAGGGTAAGGTTTGTTATATTTTAATCTTTTAGACTTCTACTTGTGAGATTAGATTGAATTTTTTGTTGGTGTAGTACTTATGATTATCTACTACTTTGACTTGATTATGTAAATATCTTTTACTTTTGTCAATAAATAGAACTTGAAAGCTCTTACCTTTATAGAGATGCTTTATATCATCTTCTTTTGGGAAAAGGATGTGTATAAGGTTTTTGCTTGAGTTTTATGTTCTTTTAAATTGAAGTTACTCTTGAGTGACTTATTTATTGTTTTAATCATCATGATTCAAGGTTTAGGTAAGTTTGATAACATCTATGGATGTAAGTTAGCCTTTTTTTTTTTTTTTCTTTTCCCACTTAGTGTTCAATATCCGCTTTGGAGTCTAATTAGTTCAAAATTTCACATTAGGGGTCAAGTCCTCCCAACAAAAGGCAATTTCATATTGAGAGTTTGAATCTGAGATCTTTAGTTAAGAAAACAGTACTTGTCACTCAATCGCAATAACAAAAAAACCTGACTTGTATGAGTACTTATCTCATGATCAATTATCATAGGATGAGTTATTCCACTATATATATGAGATAATTTATTTCATCATTGAGGTATACATAATGAGATAAACAATTCAGGCAGTACCTAATATCGTCAATCAAATGCAAGATAAAATAATTCTCTACTTTATTTCGAGATGAGTATATCTTATATCTTACCCCAAACAACTCCAAAGTTTACAATTAGACTATTGAGGGTGAATAATTGTCATGTTTCTTAGTAAACTTTTCACATATCATAATACACTCTTCTTTCTCTAATTACTAATTAGTTAAAGGGAATCAATCAATAACTAAAAGATCTCATTTATTACAAATTGACAAAAGTATCAAATTCATAAGTAGAACATCAAATACACTGAGCATTCTTTTTCTTATTCCAACTATTGTTCCATCCGTCCCAATTTAATTGTCAGAGTTACTAAAAATAACTGTTTCAAAATAGCTATCAATTTAAAGAATCAAGAAACATTAATCATTTTTTTTCCAAATTCAACCTTGGTAAGTACTACTCTTAAATGTGAAAACTCTATTTATTAAGGGTATAATTTTTAAAAAGTACAATGTTTATTTTAAGGCAACTTTCTTTAGGATTGTTATATCCTCAATTTAACATAAAACACATATACACAAGACCCTCTGAAGCATTAGACGC
>JAPFFP010000080.1:5682089-5741327 GCA_026153255.1 Solanum medicagineum
TATATATATTAAGAAGTTCACTAAATATTTAATAATAAAAATTAATTATTATATATTTCTATAAACTTTAAGTTAAACAAAAGTGGCCTTGCTTTTGACTATTAATAATGTTCTTTTTGGATTGAAATCCGCCAGAATTTATGCCTCTGGCTTTGCATAATTATTTATCTTTTTGTTAAAAAGAAAAAAGAAAAAAAGAACAACTTTAAAATATACAAGGACTATATTTAACTTTTTTATAAGTAAATTTTTTTGTTTCTTTTGGTGGATTTTGAAGGGTTGGGGAGATTTTTGAAAAGGCCAAATTTACTATTTTTACTTTTGGATATTGTCTATATTTACCACCTTCTTTATTATCATGTTAAATATATCCCTTTTGTTATATTAATTATTAGAAAAATATGGAAAATAACAAATAATTTAATGGTTATTATGTACTTTAACTGTAGTTTTGATGAATTACTGACGTTGCTATAGTTTGATTAATTTTGTTGAAATTTGTATAAATCGATTCTAACTGTATAAATTCAGAATTTGTATATGTTTATCCTAACTATTTATATGCAATTTGTTGATATATTTGATTTGTATACATTTTAAAAATTCATAATTGTTAGCTACTTGTATACAATTTGCTGATACATTTAATTTGTATAAGTTATGAAAAATTCATAAACGTATACATGAAATTTGTATATGTATTTACCTTGTTTGTATATTGGCAAGCGAAATATACAAATGAAAATACATATAGCAAAGGTAAACTATAGTTATAAAGTGTAATTAAGTAAACTATAGCTATGGAATCTTATCGTGCTAATACTTGCTATTTTTGTCCAAAATTTATTTCTTTATTATAAAAGTAACTATTTCAAGTACATTTCAAATGAAATAATTTTGAATAGCAAACTTGAAATCTCCTCTACCCCACACCATTTTCATCTTGGATAAGGATTTGGAGGCCCATTTCTCATTATAGGCCCATTACAACTCAAGGATTTGGAGGCCCATTACTCATTGGAGGCCCATTACAACTCAAGGATTTGGGCTTTTGTCATTTTTATATAGAAGGCCTTTTGAGTAGTGGCCACTTGTTTGAATTGCATCCCTTAAAACATTTCATATAGTATTTTTATGGAAAATAATTAAAAAAA
Organism: Solanum medicagineum; assembly: GCA_026153255.1. Lineage (NCBI taxonomy): Eukaryota > Viridiplantae > Streptophyta > Magnoliopsida > Solanales > Solanaceae > Solanum > Solanum medicagineum. The sequence continues at coordinate 5,683,244 of JAPFFP010000080.1, forward strand.
TCTTAACAACAATTTGTATTGTTAAGATGGCGATGACGACAACATACCCAGATAAATTTCACAAGTGGGGTCTAGAGATGGTAAAATCTATGCAAATCTTATCACTATTCATAGAGATAGAGAGATTATTTCTGGAAGACCCTCAATTCAAATATCTCAGTCCCAACAGCAGAAAATACTAGATATGGACTAACGATTAGAATGAAAAGCAATTGATAATTATAAATACACTAAAAGTAGCAAACAGATAGCAGACAATAACAACATAATATATAAAGACATGATTAATCCTACTAACCTAATACATCATAAGGCAATACAACATCCTACTCCTACTAACCTATTAACCTTCTATCCTAATATGCGACTTCCATTCCTTTCTATTTAAAGTCATGTGCTCGGTGATATGAAGATGCATCATATTCTGTCTAATCACTCCCCCCAATATTTTTTGGGTCTACCTCTACCCCTTCGCGTAAATCCTATATCCAACCTCTCGCACCTGCTAACAGAAGTGTCTACACTCCTCCTCTATCCATGCCTAAACCATCTCAATCTCGCTTCTCTTGTCTTGTTTGTCATAGAGGTCACCCCTAACCTCTTCCGAATGATCTCATTCCTAATTTTATCACATCCGATGTGTCCACACATCTATCTCTACATCCTCATCTCCGCAACCTGCATCTTCTGAACATACGAGTTTTTAACTGGCCAACATTTCACCGCATATAGCAAAGATGATCTAACCACCATTCTATAAAACTTATCTTTAAGTTTAGGTGGTATCTTCTTATCACACAATACTCCAGAGACATATGCCTCCATTCTATTAAATGATTTGAGTTATTATATACAATAAACGTAGTTTAACATATTATGATTAATTAGTTTATTTTCTAGGTTAATCAGAAATCTCAGACTTGAACTTCTAAAAATGAAAAAAAGAGCGCCCTCACACTGAAAAATGAACTAGGTAGAGTGGTAAATCGAATTTTATTTTCAAGATTAATTAGAGATCTATAGTTTGAACTTCCGAGGATGGAAAAATAAGTGCCCCAACACTAAAAAATGGACCAGACAAATGCTAATTCAAATTCAGTTAGAGCTCAATATAAATATCGAATACATACACACTTTTAGTGCATGACACGACTTTATTATACTCATTATTCTTAAATTAATCATAGTACATTAACTATTCCCCTTCAATTATACTGAAAGTTTGCATACATGTGTCCATCATATAATGACAACTTGTATTAAAAAAATAATTAAAAACATTTGCAAATCGTATCAATTACAAAGTGCTGTTGTATTTTGATATAAAAGTAATAATATTAAATTGAGAACAATAAAATATTTAATATTCTCCTAAAACTTTGAGTAATTTGAGAATGTAACAAAAAGTTCCTTGTTGTTTGAGCTTTACTCCATACCCCAAAAGTGTTTGCCCATATCAATGTTTTAACTCACATGCTTGTCTTTTTTATTTTTAGGATTTTTCGTCATCAATTTGATATTCGTATTAGGGTTCAAATATATATAAATTTACTTGTTAATAATTTTTCATATGAATATTTCGCCAACATAAGATTTATGCTAGGTAGCAAAACAAATCGATTTGCTTTAAGACTCAATTTGATCTTTATTGAACTCTAGAAATATTTTCTTATAAATATTTATCACAACGTCTATGACAGTTTTTTGTTTAGATAGGCAACTTGACAAAATATAAGAATCGGTATTGAACACTGTGTACTTCCATAGCAAATATTCTCTCTGTCCCATTTTATGTGACATTCTTTTCTTTTTAGTCCGTCCCAAAAAGAATGTCGTATTATTACAATTAGAAATAATTTAACTTTAAAATTACTCTTTTACCCTTAATAAAATGAATTTCAGCCACATAAATATCTAAGAATTATCTCATATCACAAGTTTTAAAAATCTTTATTTTTTTTCTTAAATATCGTATCAGGTCAAAGGGTGTCATATAAAATGAGACGGATGGATCAGTGGCAGTGGTGGAGCCAGTATTTTCTTTAAGGGGGCGGGGTTCAACAGTTTAAGAAGTAGACACACGAATTAACAGAAGGGGTTCGACATCTATTATATATATAAAAGATTATTTTAATATGTATAAATAGTATAATTTTTCACTAAAGAAGGTTCAAATGAACCCCTTGATTACTCCGCTACTAATCACCAGAGTAATAATATTATTTAGTTCAAAAGATTACATTTACATTTACCCTTGATGAAATGATTCAAATTTCAGATAAATATATCAATTCTTTGTCTTAAACTATACAAATATCACATAAATTTTTCATTAAACATCGTATCCAATCAAATACCATCACTTAAGAAGGAGAGCTAAAGATTAGATATTTTGGTGACAATAACCTTAAATCCAAATTTGATTGATCAAACAATTTGGGTGGGGGCCAACAACAGCTAGCAAATTGAATTTTGGTACTTCAAAAGCCCCTAAAAGTCAAGCTTATCCAAGATTAATAATATCTATTTTTGCTTTTTTCATACAAGAAACATAATATAATAAAAAAATTTAGACATTTTTCATATTATATTTTATTGCATAAAAAAGAAAATATGGAAGGATCGATTCGTTATTAAATTTTTTATTAATTTCTAAATAAATAAATATCAGATAATTTAGTGAAATGAACTTTTCTATCGTATTGCATTTTCCACGGTGCCCCTCTTCACCATTCCATCATGCTCATTAATTAGTCCGAACATCATTATTATTAAAAATATATAAAAATAAATAGAAATATTGGTTGTACATATAAACAAATATTTATAGTAAAACAAGGTCAAATTCAAAGTAACAAACATTAAATTCTTGTGAACAATTTGTCACATGAATTTCGTCCTTTGGTTATTATGTTGTCTATTTTATATATTTTTTTAAGTTGTTTTATTTTACATATTTAATTAGGCAACTTGTCATTCACCTTTCATTTTATTTATTGTTTATAAGATTTTTGTTTTCATTTATAGAGACCAATTAACATGCATTATATAATTGAAGATATCAAGAATAAAGTTATATAAGCACATATATAGATATATATATATATATATGGCCTACAAAAAAGAAACATCATGTGATTTGTTTCATATTTTTAGTTAATACATATACAACAATATTGTTATGGATTGAATTTGCTTAATAATTGTCTTGTTGTATTTTTTTTTCTTTCAATCCTTCAGTGAAAACCTAACGAGAGGCTGAATTCAACAAAAATATAAAAAATAATATTTTTACATCATTTATTTCACCCCAAAAGGTTATAGTTTTGGATGCCAAATATAATCTTCTATCCTTGATCAAAGTTTTTTATTTTGAGTCTAAGTTCTAGAAACGACATGAAATATTTTATCTTTAAAGTGAAATTTTGTGGTGCAAAATTAAATTAGTCGATCGTAAAATAAGTATTGAAAAATTACTGGAAAAAAAAAAAGCAAAACCATGGGTTTAAATAAAGATACTTTATATTTTTTTAAAATAAAGCTTTTTAAAATAAAGTTTAATTAATATATTTGAAAATAGATATCGAACATCGAATAAAATAAAGGAAGAACAATTTCTTGCCACAAGAACTTGAGAGAACAAATCTCAAAGGTGAAAAGTCACCAACCAAAGGTTCTTTTTAATTTTTTTTTTTTTTAACTTTGTACTGATTTTATTGTTTTTTTGTGTACTTTAAAATAAAATAAAATAGTAATATCCTTTTCCTTTTGACTAGGAATTTTAATACTATCAGAATAGGACATTGGTGAAAAAGGATGACAATTAATTACCAAAAGCTTTTGTTTAAAATTATTCCATCTTTTAGAATGGACAAATATGTACAACAAAATTAAATATTAATTAATATATATGAAAAGTTTTTTTGAACTTTGTATTCACTTCATTGTCATTTTGTACTTTAAATAAGTAATATTCCTTGTTTTTTTATGCATTAGCAAAGTTAAAATTTTCTACTTAAAAAAATTGAATTTGAAGTTTAAGAATTAAAAAAAACAGTTAATAAAGAATAATTTATCCACCAAACTTTCAAATTTGAGTTTTAAAAATAAAATAATTACTTAATAGAGTGTTTATTTTTTGATAAATTTGCTTAATGATTTAGGCATAACAAGGCTAAATAGCCAACAAGTACATTACAAACTGCTAAATTGTTTTATTTGTTGCAAATCATTTAAAAGAAAATACTCCTTTCGGCTTATTTTATGTGTCATCATTTGATTTGATACGATATTTAAAAAATTTTGAAATTTATGGACTAAAAACAATTCATAAATATTATGTGCCTATAAATTATTTCATTACGAGTAAAACTAAAATTTTAAAATTAAAATATTTTTAGTTATAATAAAGTGATATCTTTTTAAGACGAATTAAAAGAAAAATATGCAGCATAAAATGGAACAGAGGGTAAACTTTCTTTTTGACAAATGGATATAACATAAAAAAGGAAAAAAAATTGTAACTCCTATAAAGTAACCACGATCTGGTGCAGCGGAAGAAATTGTGCTTTCCTTAATTAAAGGTCTCGATTTAAACTTTGGATATGAAAAAAACTATTTGGAAAAAGTGTTTTCCCCCTTAATTGGTGCAAATTTAAAATAATCAGGCTCTAGTGTAGATACTGAACAACAAGTAGAATTTTTTTAAAAAAAAAAATCCTAGTCTCTATTTCAAAAAGAATTATTCATTTTTTTTAGACAAAATGTTAATTTCAACTTTTCACGTAACATATTTAATATCATAAGATTAAAAAATATTTTAATACATTCGACATAACTTTAAATTCAAGATTATAAAATTAATTTTTTTTTATATTTTTAAATTTCATATCGTATCGTATCAAATCAAATCAGATAATTCTTTTTTTTTATTAAAATAGTGTGCTATCCATAGCTTCTCTCTCCCTATATAATAGACCTTCCATTCTACCTTTAAACAGTTCAAAAAATAAATCTATCTTCAGAAAATCATCAAGGAAAAAAAAAAAATCTTCTGGAGTCTGCATTTTTTTCTGTAAGTTCCAAAATTCAATATTTATTTTCTTCTATATTTATATTGTTAATATTTTTCTGCCAAAAATTAGGAAAAAAAAAGAAAGGAGAAATTTACTAAACTTTAGTTCTGTTTTGGTTTTCTTTGAATGTTCATTTTTTTCCTCCAATTTTTTAGGCTTTTGAATTTTAAAACATAAAGATTTTGGTGAACTACATTTAGGGGCGGAGTTACAATTCTGTTTTTCTAGTAGAATTTTGTAGTTTTGATATTCACCCTGTACTTGTATCTATAATTAGTCGAGAATTCATCGGAAATAATATTTCTATTCAGTAGCGGTAAAATTTGCATACATTCTATCCTTTTGAAACCATAGATAATTTAGAAATCAATAGAATGTTTTTTCTATGATTCAAAATTTATAAACTCAAAATTTTAGCTCCTCCGCATATAGTGCATTTGTATTTGTACTGTCCGCCTAAGTTGTTCGTATTCTCCAAAAGTGTTGCCGCATCCGTATCGAATCCTTCAAAAATACATTATTTTTAGAGAATCGGACATACACCTATCGATATTTTTGAAGAGTCTGACCAACGTACCCCACTTATGCTATTAACAGAATATAATATTATTTTTATTTAAAATCTAATAAACTATTTTTTCTTAGAATTTCGAATTCATAAACTTTTTCTATCTATATTTCCATTATTAGCATTTCTTTTTCTAAAAATAGAACCCCCATCCCCAAAAAATTACTAGAATTTTTTAACTCTATTTTTTATTCTTTGATTTTTTTTAAATCTTTTATTTTCTAATTTTGTCTCTATTTTCTTGCAGGGAAAAAAATGCAGAGGAGAAAAATGGGATTCCTGATGAGAAATTTTCTGGTTTTATTTTGTTGGATAATTTTATCAGTAAATGCAGAAGAGTACATTACATACAAAGATCCAAACAAGCCCTTAAGCAGAAGAATAAAAGATTTAATGAAAAGGATGACTTTGGAGGAAAAAATTGGACAAATGATTCAAATTGATCGTACTGCTGCAACACCAGAAGTTATGAAGAAATATTACCTAGGTAAAAGAATTAAATTAAAGACGGTGACGGATTTAGACTAGATGTGATAGCGAGTCTAGTGGAACGCGCTGATTCTAAATTCTGAATCTGTCACTGAAAGCAGACATAACTGTCTGTTTTTGTTTTTTTTTGACATTTTGTTGTGTGAGTTTGTTTATATATACATTATATTTTTTAGCAAAGGGATTGATTGGGTTCGCTGATTCTAAATTCTGTAGATTAAAGATGATGTTAGAATTTTGAAGTTTATGAGGTTTGAACTTATTATCGAGTTAGTTACTGGTGTCTTAGTGAATATTATTATATATTTGATGAATTTTTTAAATAGAGAGTCTAAGTAGAAGTTACTAGGTGAGTCTAAACTCGTTCCTAATATTGTAGTTCTATCCTTGCTATAAACATACAAAAGAGTTGATTTTTTTTTTAAAAAATATTTTGTTATGTGAAGTTATCGATTTTCTGACAAAGTGGATTCAGTTGAACCGTCCCCCCTCCCTCCCTATATTTTTTATATAATAAATGTGGCTTCGCGGGTCATAAAGATCGAAGTCCACTGATTCTAAATTCTGAATCCGTTCTTGTTTATAAAATTAACATTTTTTCAATATTCTACTCTATGAATTCACCTATATACGTAATATAATTTTTTGACAAAGCAGTTTCACTCAAACCCTTTTGATAAATATGACTTGTTATAGAATCTACAAATTTGAAATCCTAAATTCATCAATGTACACATAAGTGACCACTTCTCATTATTTTGCTCCGTAAGTTCCCCCTGTATACACAATATAATTTTTCGACAAAACAAATATTATTAAACCCTTTTAATAAACGTGACATATTACAGAATCCACATATTCTAAATTCTGAATCCGTCTTTATTTTTTTTTTTATGAGTAGGGAGTGTGTTGAGTGGTGGAGGAAGTGTGCCTAAAAAAGAAGCCTCAGCAGAAGATTGGATTGATATGATAAATGGTTTTCAAAAAGGTTCATTATCAACTAGACTTGGGATACCTATGATTTATGGAATTGATGCTGTTCATGGCAACAACAATGTCTATAAAGCTACAATTTTCCCTCACAATGTTGCTCTTGGAGTAACCAGGTAAATTGTTTCGGAACAACAGTAAAATTATCATTAAGTCAAGTGTTCGAATCGTGAAAACGATTGTTGATGCTTGTATTTAGATAGGTTGTCTATATTAGTTACACCCCTTAGATAGGTGTGGCCCTTCTCCTGAGCTTTATGACGAATTCAACAGAAATTAATAGCTTTAATAGACCTTCGATTTATGTTAAAAAAAATTGACTTGCTGTCATTTCTGTTTCCTCTGTCCAGTAATAGTTGTCTACTACACTAAAAATAGATGTCCGACAATACTTGTGGGATAATTTTACACTTATTTCATGATTTATCCTCGTCTCATTTTCCTATTACATTTTTTAAAGCATTGTATTTATTACATTCAAAGGGTAATTTGGTAAAATTACTCCTATAATTTACTGCTTCTTAACCCCCTATGCCAAGTCAATAGTGGACAACTATTATTGGACGATGAGAATTTTATTTAGAATCAATAAGCTCAAAATTGTAACTTAGCTTTTGATCAATACAAAATATTTCGTGCATCAGACTGTTCTTTTTCTTTTTGTTATAAATTGATAATAAACTAATATTTATTAAATTTTCTTTGTAAATTTCACCACTTTATGTTTATTGCAAACTTAACTTTTGATTAACGTGAAATATTTCATGCATCGGATAGGGATCCTCAACTTATCAAGAAGATTGGAGCTGCAACAGCACTAGAATCTAGAGCAACTGGAATCCCTTATGTTTTTGCACCTTGTCTCGCGGTAAGATTTTCTGAAGTAAATCTAAATTAATTGACTATTAAATATCGAATGAAAAATAATTTATAAAAAATCTTTATGTTATTACTTTGTATATATATATTTTTTATTTTATTTTATATGATATTAATTTAAATTCTTGATCTAGGTTTGTAGAGATCCAAGATGGGGCAGATGTTATGAAAGTTATAGTGAAGATCCAAAAATTGTTAGGTCAATGAGTGAAATGGTGCCTGGATTACAAGGAGATATTCCTTCTAATGGTAGATTAGGAACCCCTTTTGTTGCTAACAAGTAAGTTATTTTATTCTCGTCGAAATTTAATTTATATGCACTGATAGTATAATGAAATCCTAACCGATGTTTTGAATTTCAAAGTTTTCGACCTAACTTAAAGTGTGGGGATTGTTAAACTTAGACTGTATCTTGCTGCTACAAAACATTGTTAGGCTAGCGTCCTCACTCAACGTCAACATCTACCAAAAAAAAACAGAAGAAAAAATTACCTGAAGATTTCAAATATTCCCTCTAGGATACATCACACTCTTATCGCTATTGGATACAGCCTTACTTTTTCTGATACATCCCTTTCCTATGTATCAGGTGTTTACTGATATATGTGGAAGATCAATGATGTATCTTGAAATTCATAATTTTTAAGAAATTTTGTAATTTAAAAAAGACTAATTAAATAATGTTATTAGCTCTTAACACTTATGAAAATTACAAAGTTTATTAAGTTTATAAGGGATATTAACATTTTTAGTCGATCAGTAAAAAAAAAAATTCACTCACCTAAACGTAATTCTTTATAGTCGTGAGAGAGGGAGCTAGAGTATAAGAAAGTTCGATAAAACTCAATAATTTTAATTATTTTAGATCACCAAGCACTATTCTACAAGTTTCTTGATCTCTTTGTGTTTAATTAATTAATAATTATGTGTCATTATTAAGCACACATTATAGTGGCTATTTTATTCACTTTTGGTGTGTACTATTTAATCATTGAATTTATGAATCATCATGTAGATTTGATGACAAAAAGATATTTTTGCATAATTCACATGGATTTTTTTTCTGAAACTCACATGCTTTTTCTTTTGACTTTTTAGGATTTCTTGTCATATATATATTTTTTTCTATAGTGGAAAAGGGGCAAAATTTTTTTATAATAATTTCGTTTTAATCTCAAATAAATTAAAATATACTATATAAATTACATCATTTTTTTGAATATTTGAATTGTGAAAATTGATTATGAATTAGATAATTTTATGATAATTATCTTAAGTATAGAATTATAATTTTTATTAAAGAGGTTCAATCTAATATATATCGTAACTTTCCTCCTTTATTATTATTATAAAAATAATTTCATAATAAGAACTAAATAGAAATTAGTTACAAAAGTATCCATAACTAACTTGAATTTTTAAAATAATTTATTATTAATCTATCACTAAATAAAATTAACATTAATAAAATAAATTTTTATTGTTTAGCGACAAAATTTGTTGATCATTATCCTACTTCTTTAGTGCCTTTTCTTTTTTTCAAAAAAATCTTGTGGGAGTGCATGATTATTTTTAGAATTTTGAAAAAAGTGAAATATCTGATTTATAAATGTTAGGCATGTGATTTGGAATTTATTAGGTATAGGATAGGATTTTTGTGATGCATGTGATTGTCATAATAGAGCCAATATGAAAAAGACAAGAAATTATGAAACAAATTTGGTGCAAAAAAACTTTTTTTTTGGTCCATTTGAATCATGACACAAAACCAACTTCATTTTTATGGACCATTTTTTTTGTTGGGGGGGGGGGGGGCATAGTTTAGTTTGGTGATGTGTAATATTAAAAATAAAAGATTTCTACCTAAATACATTATTCTTCAATTTGAAATTTATATTATAATGTTGGAAGGTAACAATTATTTAAATATAGAATATAGATGTTATCTGTATACAAGTGATTATACTGCATATGTTATTGCTGTTTGTAAAATGTGGGTGTGATGTGCGTATGGTGTCTTTTATGTGTTTGCTTATGTTATGACATGTGTTGCATTGTGAGTGGCACGTGTCAAGCACTTTCGAGGATGAAGTACAATGTGTTCAAAAGTCGTAAAAAGTAAGAACCTTAGAGATTGAATCCGTCAAGTCAAATTCTAGAATTGTTTCTGATTATTTGTAAAATTTTAGTGTATAATTGAAACTTCCCCACAAGTTGAAGCTTAATGTAACATTTTTTTTTTGGTCCCATTCGATGTTTGGAGTCTATATTGGAGCCTCGACTAAATCAAAATCACCCACTGTAGGGCCTATTCGAGGGTGACGCTCCCAATAGGATTTTCTCTATACTGAGGCTCGAATTCGAGACCTCGTAATATTTATGTACTATAGAGTATAGGCAGTCAATTGAACACCCTTTATCAGAAAGATTATATTGTGTATACAAGTCAAAAATTATGTTTTATACACGGATACTAACCTCGAATGTGAATGTTGTTGTGACAAAACCTCCAACAATCTAATATACAACAACAACATACCCAGTGGAATACCATAAGTGGGGTTTGGGGAGGATAAAATATATGCAGGCCTTACCACTACCTCATACAGAAAGACCCTCATCTCATAAAACATCATCTCTAAAAGAAGAGAATACTAGATATGAAATAAAACAACTAGAGCGGAAAGCAAATGATAACTCATAAAGACAATTACAATACAATATATACAGACACGACCACCTCTACTAACCTACTATATCCCAATGCCAGACATCATCCTACCCCTAGTAACCGTCTAATCTTCTATCCTAATACACGAACTCCACTCAAACAATCGAACATGCTTAACGAAATTTCTGACTTCGTCGATGTTTTTACTCACAGGCAAAAGGTAGCTGCTTGTGCTAAGCACTATGTGGGAGATGGTGGTACAGTAAAAGGCATCAATGAAAACAACACAATTATTGATAGACATGGTTTGCTTAGTATACATATGGCAGGTTACTATAATTCAATCATCAAAGGTGTTTCTACTGTTATGGTTTCCTATTCAAGTTGGAATGGTATCAGAATGCATGGAAATAAAGAAATGGTTACTGGTTTTCTTAAAGGCACACTTAGATTCAGAGTAAGTTACTAGTCTATGTTGCTCGGACTCTTCAAAAATGTCGACGGATGCGTGTCAGATTCTCCCAAAGTTTTGGAGAATCTGACATAGATGCGGCATCAAAAGTGAAGAGTTCGCGCAACTTAGTTCCTAGTTCTATCTTCTTTTTGTGAATTTTAACTACCTGTATGCTGCTCGGATCCTTCAAAAATATTGTTGTATCCATGTCGGATTCCCTAAAATACATTTATTTTGGGGCATTTGATACGGCTACAACAACATTGTAGTGTTCAATAGATGCTACCTATGTTGCTCAGATCCTCCAAAAGTGTGTCGCATTGTTTTGTATCCTTCAAGTTTGTTGGATGATCATCTGACAGGGATGTTTGGAAGATCTAACACGAGTGCAAAAACATTGTTGGAGGATCCGAGCAACATTGTAGTGTTTAAAAGATACAACCTATATTGTTCGTGGAACTTCTAATAGTATCGTCATGCCCGTGTCTAATTCTTCAAACATTTTAGAGGATCCGAACAACATTTTAGTGTTCAATAGACCAACCTATATTGCTTGTGGAACCTCCAAAGGTATCGTCACACTCGTGACTAACTCTTCAAAAATTTTGGAGGATCCGACATTAGTTTTGAACAATCCGAGCAGCATAGGATGCAACTACATAGGATTTCAAAGTAACATTATGGATGCTGCTTGGATCCTCCAAAAGATGCGATTTATTTTGGAAGTTCGAGATGACTGTGACAACATTTTTGGAGGATTCGAGCAACATAGGATGCAACAAGATGAGGATTTCGAATTAACTCTGTGGAATTTGTTTCAGGGGTTTGTTATTTCAGATTGGGCAGGAATTGACAAGCTTACTTATCCTTGGCATACAAACTATACATATTCCATTCTTGAAGGCGTCAACGCTGGCATTGACATGGTTAGTCACTAAACAACCATATATGCAATCGTTGTTTAAATTCTGAATCTGCCTCGTACCATCACACGATTTTAAAACATTAAGAACGAGTTTCGACTCAATCTTGCAGACTTATGAAGAGCTAATGCTTGCTGTTTTCCTTGTTGTATATTGCAGGTGATGTTGCCTTACAATTATACAGAATTCATTGATGGTTTAACATATTTAGTGAACAACAACTTTGTTTCCATGTCCCGAATCGACGATGCAGTCAAGAGAATTCTCAGAGTGAAGTTCCAAATGGGACTTTTTGAGAACCCTCTTGCTGATTATAGTTTGACAAAATATCTTGGCAGACCGGTATGTTTAAAACTGTTCGACGTTTCCTTCCTTTACATGTTTGGCTCATTCATAGTGTTGTCGTTATCAGTTGTATCGTACTTGTCATTGCCATTAACGGAACTCCAACATAAGATGACGGACTCCACATGTCCTTACGTTGGAGCTCCTTTAACGGTCAAGGGGAAAGAACAGAACTTTTTTGTAACGGTAGGGGTATGACTAGACCAGAAAGTGAAATGAAGGGCGAAGATGCTCAATTTCGGATAGTACAGGAGCAAATTTGATCGTTTCATGTTGTTGCGTTGCGATATTGCAGGAGCATAGAGAATTGGCAAGAGAAGCAGTAAGAAGATCACTTGTTTTGTTGAAAAATGGTGGAAATGCAGATGAACCAGTTTTGCCACTTCCCAAAAAAGCAACAAGTATATTAGTTGCAGGAGCTCATGCTAACAATATGGGGTACCAATGTGGTGGATGGACCATTACATGGCAAGGACTTAGCGGAAACATAACAACTGGTACATTTCTTATCACTCTGCCTCTTCAAAAATGTCGATATGTGCATGTTTGATCCTCAAAAGATGTGCACTTTTAAGGATCCAACATGAGCGCATCAACATTTTTGGAGAGTCCAAGCAACATAACCTCAACTTAGTCCAATCCACCTTAACTTGACTTATCTTGCTTTTTAAACAACCTTCGGATGGATTTTGTTGAGTCATGACTTGACAAACCTATACCTAAGGAGTACAACAGTATTGCAGAAAGGGCAAGCCCGGTGCAATAAAGCTCCTGCTATGGTAGTAAGGGCCCGATCACAAGGATCCATTGTACGCAGTATTGTACATTGATCACTAAACAACTTTGTTTTGACAGGTACCACAATCCTCTCAGCCATAGAGAATACAGTTGATCCAGAAACAAAGGTAGTGTACAAGGAAGATCCAGACAGCGAATTCGTCAAGTCCAACAACTTCACCTACGCCATCGTCGTGGTGGGAGAGACCCCATACGCGGAAGGTTCAGGTGACAGCCTCAACTTAACAATCCCCGCGCCTGGTCCAGACATCATGACCACGGTTTGTGCCTCGGTGAAATGTGTCGTGGTGCTTGTCACAGGACGTCCGGTCGTGATCCAGCCATACCTAGATGAAATGGATGCACTTGTAGCTGCTTGGCTACCAGGAACAGAAGGACAAGGTGTAGCTGATGTACTGTTTGGTGATTATGGTTTTACTGGAAAACTAGCCAGGACTTGGTTCAAGACTGTTGATCAACTCCCTATGAATGTTGGTGATTCACATTATGACCCTTTGTTTCCTTTTGGATTTGGACTTACAACAGAACCTGTCAAGGCCTAAAAATTACTGTTTTTTCACACAAACACACAACAAAAAGTTCCTAACATACAACAACTATATGTTAGACACTTTGACAAGTGGGAGTAATGGAAATGGAACTCTTTTTGTTTAGTTATGTGCTTTGCCATTTTTGTGACAAGGGTTCCCACGAAACAATCTTTATGCCTCTATGAGGTAATGGTAAGGTATGGGTACATTCTACCCTCCCCACACCTCACTATTCCACCGGGATGTTGTTGTTGTACTATATAGTAAGTGCCTCATCCCAGACCCCACTTGTGAGATTTCACTGGATATGTTATTGTTGTTGTTACTATATGGTGGCCGAGAGATGTTAGTTGAACCTCCGTTGTCAAATAGTTATACTACATACATAGGTCAAACATTACAGTACCTGTCAAGGCATCTCTACATGCTTGATCAAAGATTTTGAGTTCTAATATAGAATCGCCTTTGATAGGAATCTTTAGACCCTTAAAAGTAAAATTTTCTTATGTAAAAATTCGGATTGTTGAATTGTAAGATAAATATCAAACACCAAACAGAACAACTGATAAATGAATTAAAGAAATAGATTCTTCAAGTAAAAGGAAATAAAAGTTACCTTTCACAACACTCTGAAGCATGTTGACAGCTATTTCTAACATGTAAACATACATATCACTGTTTCATCATTTGAAGTCAACTTGACTCGATTTAAGACAAAATTGAAGTAGCTAAATTTAATATTTGAAATCTAAAATTTGCATGGTTGAAAACCATACAAAAAAATGTTATAAGTTGCAATCCTTCTCATATTAATATGATAAAAAAATATATATTTTAAAATGTTGATCAAAGTTTATATAGTTTGACCTCGATAAGTGAAATTGTGACAAGTTAAAGTGTACGAAGGGAATAGTAAATTTCAATTGTTTAATACTTCTATCAGTATCTATTTTATGGGAAAGTATTTGATTCGAATTTTAAAACTTTGCAATATACGCATCAAAAGATATTTGTACTATACATGAATGGTAGTAACTTTTAAGTGTTTCACAAAAAATTCATGGGTGTGTATAGTATATCAATTGAAAATATATAAAAACATTGTACCAACACATATTATATCAATATGGGTGTGTATAATGTATTCACTACAAAATTCAACAAAATCGAAATACATTTCGTAATTATCTGAAACTATAACTATATATTATTATACCATATGTAATGCTGTGAATGAATTGCTCCTTCCTTAACCAAACGTCTTGGATTCGAATGCTAATTATGAAAAAAATCCTTATTATCTTACAAATTGATATCTTATGCAACGTGAATCTAAATAAGTCTATCTTCAATGTGATTATCGACCTCCAAAATTATTTTTATTTGAAACCATAGCGAAGATTCACCATTCTTCAATTGCAATTTACCAAAAAATATTCAAAATGGCCCTTAATGTATTTACTTTGACTACATTTTGGTCCTTCAAAAAGTCTAAACATGACATTTTCCTCTTCAAAATAAAACAAGAAGAAAAAAGTTGAAAAGTCACCATTTGCCAGGCAACTTAGGACAGGCAACGTTTGAATCTTTCTCCAAATTCCAGCATTGTCTTTCCTATGGTCTCCTAGGAATCTTTCAAGAAACCCCATTTCCCAAATACCCAAATCATCAATTTCACCTTTCCCCCCCTTTTTTCTTGTTATTGTTGTTGTTAGCAAATTCAATGGGTACCCCAGCATTACCAAATCTTGGGAAGCATTGTTCTGTTGAGGATTGTAGACAGATCGATTTCTTGCCTTTTACCTGTGATTGCTGTCACAAGGTACCATTTTTTCTCTTTTATGCATGTCTTTGTGTTAGTTTGTGTTGAAATATATCTTGTTTTTGAGTTTTTTGATGTGGGGTGTGATAAAGTTTCAATCTTTTAATGGTCCAAGGAAAAAAAACCTTTTTTTTTGGTATATAGTTGTTTGGTTGTTGTGGGGGTGGGGGTAGGGGTAAGGGTCAGGGTGTGGGAGGAAAAAAAGTTATTTTTTGTATTTGGGGTTTTGATCTGGGGTTATATCAAAGCTTAAATCTTTTTGGTCCATAGGAAAAAAGAACTTTTTTTTTTGGTATAGTTGTTTGGTTCTTTGAGACAGGGTTCCAGAAACAGCTTCGAGGCAGTGGTAAGGTCTGCTGCATTCTACCCTCCCCAGAGCCCACTTGTGGTATTCCACTGGATATGTTGTTGTTGTTGTTTGTATAGTTGTTTGGTTCTTGTGGGGAGGGGAGAGGAGAGGAAAAGTTGTGATTTTGATGTTTTCTGTATATGTGCTTTTGTGGGAGAAATGTTGTTCAGAAGGATTGAGTAATCAAGAACATGACAATGTTGGTTTGAAGCTAAGGAGCCAAGCTATGGCAGCTATTGTATAATCTTGAGCATTTCATGTTTTTCGTCGTTCTCTTTTTATCTTAATGCCATATTAGTGAAGGTTTAGCAGCAAGTGTGCTTTTCTGATGAGGGTTTATGTTATAGCATTCTATAGGTAGATGAAAAATAGTGAAAGGTCTAACCTCCCTAGACCTCAGTTGTGGGATGACGGTGGGTATGATATTGTTGTTGAAGAGAAATAGTGAAAGACAATTAGATAAGCAATATTTTTGATGAGGTATAGAAATATGACAGCGGTGACATGGATAGTCTAGTGGTTACGACTTACGACCCTCCACCCGAAACCATGAGGTTGAAATTGAGTAGCAAAGTAGGAAGGACTACATTTTGGACTCCTGGGTAAGAGAGTTAGGGGGTTGGGATCTACCGTATCAAGTAGGAAAAACTAAGAGCCTAAAAAGTCACTACTTTGCATATAAGGTTGTGATCGATTGTTGGTAAAGTTAATGGTAAAAAACACAGCTAAACTATCACCTCTTCGCGAGTTTCATACCTTAAATATCCATTTGTTCCAGTTTACTACCTAAATTATTACTCTCCTTGTATTAAAACACACCTCGATGTTGAGTTGGCCTACACATGCCGCTGTCGATTAGGAACAAATGTTTGGCCAGCTCAACATCGAGGTGGCCATTAACTTTTTTTAATATGATTCAGCAGATGGCAAGGTTTTGAATATTGAGCTGTTGGTCTTAGTATTCCATGACTATGTCTCGTATAATGTGCATGTTGGGAGTATTGGTAGTGGATGTACTTCACATGGTTAATTAGATAATCACTTTTGTTCTGTCTTTATTCTGAACAACGTTTCTCCCACAAAAGCACATAGATAGAAAACATCAAAATAGCTATGGCTTTTGGATGAGTATCATAAGTTTAAATCTGTTAAGAACGAACTTCAAGTTGATGAAATCCAGTATGGCGGAGGCGACTTCATCTATGTGGGAACCATTTTAAAATGTATTTGATGTCCTGCTTCCTCATCCTATTTTATTTATATCTTTCTTTTGTTTTATTTATAATTTTCTATGTAGCGGAACGAGAGTATGGATACACATGTTGAGTTATGAGTATAACCTTGGAACCGAACCAGCACCTGATGGGATCAAAACTTTTTTTCTCTCTAGTATGGCTTGTAAATTTTGTCTTTAGGTTTCATTCGACTTTGTTATTGTATTGTCTTGTCTTGCACAATTTTCTTCAGGGGATCTGTTGCTTGAGTCGCAGTATGGATTTCCGCTTCTTTGTTTTGTTGGTTCGTTTAGTTTGGCACTAACATAATTTGGTTGTTGATTGTTGGACATAAACTTCGATGCTGAATGTGTTTTAGCCTCTTTTGAGCTGAGGGTCTATCAGAAAAACCTCCCTACTCTATAAAGGTAGGGATAAGGTCCGCGACTCTGCGTATATCCTACCTCCTAGATCTCATTTGTGGGATTATACTGGATATGTTGTCGGTGCTGAATGTGCGTTAACATACAATTACTCTTTGCAGGTGTATTGTTTAGATCATCGGAGCTATATTAGACACCATTGTCCTACGGCTAACAAGAATGATGTCACAGTGGTCATTTGTCCGCTCTGTGCAAAAGGTGTGCGCCTTAATCCTGATGAAGACCCAAACATAACTTGGGAATCGCATGTGAACACCGAGTGTGATCCATCGAACTATGAGAAAGCTACAAAGAAGAAAAAATGTCCTGTACCTCGCTGCAAAGAGCTTTTGACATTCTCCAACACAATCAAATGTCGGGATTGTACTGTCGATCATTGCTTGAAGCACCGGTATGGACCTGATCACAACTGCCCTGGACCGAAGAAACCAGAAGCTACTTTCCAGTTCATGAACTTTCTGAATGGAAGTAAAGAAGAACCCAAGAAAGCTCAGTCCACGTCGTCCTCAAGATGGACCTCGAGCCTATTGAAGGTAGTATCATCCGTAAAGGAAAAGTTCAACAGTGAATTTACTCAAACACAGCAGATGGGGCAAAGCAGCCGTGCCACCAACCACAGCATTTCTAACAACAGCAGTCAAGTAGAGCCTTGTCCACAATGTCATCTAAGATTTTCTACTGTCAAAGCTCTCATCGACCACGTGCAGAAAGTACACGAGAAGAATGGTGTCATGAACTTGACAGTCGATGTCTGTCCGAGGTGTAGTAAAGGTTTTCGAGATCCTGTTGCCCTTGTGGAACATGTTGAAAGGGAACATAAAGGAACTTCTAAGGCTTAGTCCATGTAAAGAAGCAAAAGTACATAATACCTTTTTCTTGTTAATTCCTTTTAGACAAAAAAAGTCTCTTGAATTTTTCTTGAAATGAACATGAAATTGATTTTTTTGGCTCAGAGTGGATGTCTTGTTTCTTTGTTGTCTTTCACTATATTCTGTTTCAGTGCAATACCCATAGTGATACAAAAATATTTTCGAGGTAATGGTAAAAAACACACTTGAACTATCTTTTTCTCGCGAGTTTCATGCTCCAACTCTCAGTTTCCTTTTCCTACATGGTCCATCACTAGTTCACCCCAATGTATTGAAACGCGCATGCCTAGTTGATTAGATGATGATAGTTCAGGTAGAAGAAACCACCGATTGTTGGTCTAGTTAGTTTCGAGGTATGCTTTAATACATAGATGGTGATCAGGATTTTAATTAAAGAGTTCAAAATTTGAAGAAGTAAACACAGGAACTAGTCGAAAGAGATTCGGTATTAATTATATACATAAAAAATTATTCTTATCATGTATAAATGATATTATTTTTCGTCAAGGGGGTTCAAATGAATCCTGTAACAATATGCTAACTCTGCCATGATGGTGATAGTTCGGTAAGAAAAGGAAATAACTGGTGGGGGTGAGAATCTCGCGAAAAAGTGATAGATGTATTCATGATCATTAACTCAATTTATTCTTGATTTTTATCAATTGACAATAATTACAATGATGTTTTAGGCTTCTCTTTCAATTCTAATCCAGCTCTTTCTTACAAGGCAAGTTATTAATTTAGACAAATAATGAGCAATTATTATCTATATGTTCCTACTACTATCATAATTATTATTAGTACTTATTATAATGATGATCCTTTTTTCCTTTTACTTTCTAGAAAAGCTTTGCATAAAAAATAAAATAAAATCCTAGAATCAGTGACGTATTCAAAATTCAACTGTAGTGAGTCTAAAGTTGAAAGATAATTTCAAATATATATATAACTAGAAAGAAATTCATATATTTAAAGTTTATAGTCTTGTAACAAGCTCAGATTAATGTATACGTTAATTATTGATTTGAAACCAAACATTTATAGATATCTAGTAGTGTTCTTATTACGTACAAAAGATTTTAATAAAAATTATTGAATTCACGTGAATTCATAACTTCTGCAAATACTGAAATAAAAAGAAAGTAAGTAATATGCTTATGAATGTTAGTTCTAATATAGGTTTAATTTACCAAACTACTTAATACAAGTTATGATTAAGATTATGTGCACGTAACTGTAGAGACGTATCCCAAAAGATGACACAAAATAATCTGATGCAAGTGTTTGCGATTGCTTCTACAATTTAAATTCATGATCTATAGATAATAGATCACACGAAGATAACTTTAAGATATTAAATCAAAAGCAAGTAACTTTAAAACTTAAAAAAAAATCAATATTTCCATTTAACAATGATTCACTTGAGATTTTTTATAATTATAACACTTGCTTAATTAAGTCATAAAGGAGTTGTAAAGTGAAAGAGCCAATAAACTAACAAATGATTATTTTTTATAATTACCTTTTCTAAAGCTTAAACAAGATTTACTAATTAGATCAAAGAGAAATAATGGTTGTAAATATAACATTTTTTTTTTAAAAAAATCCTTTTACTTACCAAAGTTGAGACACATATAATGACTTGGTTAGGACTTAGGAGGAATTAGTCAACAAAATAAGAAAAAGCATATGTCAACATGGAATATTGTGGTTATGTGTTGGTTATTCATGGTCACATTTGGTGGCTAAATTTGCAACTTGGCTTAATTTGTAATAAATGTAAAAAAATTGTAATTCAAGGGTAATGCAAATCTTGTTACAATTTAAGCGTGTAAAGTTGCAAATAGAGATAAGTTTGAGTTTATGTAGCAAGCACTTCTTTTATTTATTTTTTTTCCGGTATGTGATACCAGGATTAGAATCCAACTAATTCGAATTCGCTTGGAGTAGAGTCTTATTCAGGAAGAAGCGCTGCCTACTAAAATTCTTTTTATAATGAAGGCTCAAACATGAAACCTTTGATAAAGGAAGGAGTAACCTCATCCGTCGCACTTTATCCTTTGATTGTATAAAAGTTTACAACTAGATTATTTGACAGATAAGTATGATCTAAAAGAACAATTTTTTTGCAATAATATATTAAAATGCACTAATAATAAGTATAAAAGTTGTGCATGGGTATGAGAAAGTAAAATGTACATAAATCTTACTGTTATCTCATGAAAATACAGAAACTGTTTTCGAAAAACCGTCAAATTCCATATAAACAAACAAATAAATAAAATACAAAAGAAATTTTCAACTTTTTAACTTCCTCAGAAATTGCAAAATGGACATGCCAAATTGGAAGCATAATAAAAATACCCATATGTCAGTATAAAAGTCAACATTGTCTTGTTCCCATTTTGATAAAACCATATATATAATTTATATATATATAACCGTTAAACAAATACTAATTTTTTCTTAATTAGTAATTAGTGTCCGGCCAAACCCATAATTTTTTTCTAATTTTCAAGATTATTTTTTTTTAAAAAAAAATTGCGTTGAGAGGAGAGAGAGAGTCAATTTTTTGTAGAAGGAGATCCAGTGCATTGTTGGAAATCCTTGATTGTTCATCAGCTCTCTGTGCTTTACAGGCATTCATCTGTAAGGTATACATACATAATATACAGATAAATCTGTGTGTATATATATATATACATTTATATATAAATGACCCATTGTTAGTTTGTAGAATTTGCATAAATGTCTATTCTTGATAAGCATATTCCATCAAATTCATTTGGAAAAATTTGATCTTTTTCAAAATTTTAGACACCCTTTTGCTTAATTTGTTTAGGTTTCAAGTTTTCTTGAAAACCCATGTTGGTTAATGATCTTGATTAATAGAGAGAAAATTGGGACACCCTTTTGATGAAATTGCTCATTTGTGTATGTTGTTGATATATCAGTTGAGCTGAGGGTCTTTTGGAGACGGCCTCTCTACCTCCGAGAGGTAGGGGTAAGGTTTGCATACGCTCTACCCTCCCCGGACCAGGGGATTTTACCCTCCCCGGACCAGGGGATTTTACCGGATGTGTTGTTGTTGCTCATTTGTAGGTAGATTGTTGATATGTGATGGTTTAATGAGATTTTGATGGAAAATGGTTTTGAATTTCTGTAATTTGTAGGCTGTAAAAAAACAGGACTAAAGGAGGAGGAGTATCCATAAGCTCCTGAGTGCTTTTCTTTCCCTTTCTGATTTTTTTGAGGGTTTAGGAATTCTTGAGTTTATTAGAGGTTAAAGGGAGGGAAAGAAAACATTTTGACCTTGTGAGCTAACCCAGTTGGGCGAAAAACACAAATTTTGTTGTTAGTAAAAAATGAACGGAGTCTCCGGTGTTATGTCAAGGCAAGTATTGCCAGCATGTGGAAGCCTCTGTTTCTTCTGCCCTGCGATGCGGACGAGATCCAGGCAGCCCGTTAAGAGGTATAAGAAGTTGATCTCAGACATTTTCCCTCGGTCCCAGGTTAGTCAAGGATTGTGTGGTGAATATAAGCAACTTCCATGTTCTTTTTGGTTCCTTTTTATGTGGTATCTCTCCCAAATCAGTTTGTGGATTCTAAAACATAAGTTTCTCTCTGTGTGAATGAAGCATTTGAACTTTTAACTTAATAGGGATTATTGAAGATTTGAAGTTATCATCTTTTGCTCTATTTAGATTTAGACGGCGCTAATTCAATCTCTAACAACCTGACCTCTGCTTATGAGTCTGTGAAAGTTTAGTTTCAGATAGCTGGGGATTAATTTCACCACCCTTGCATTGTGCATAGGGAGCAATGTTGCAAAACAAGGCCAATATTATTTTTATATTTGATATATATATTTCCCAAAGAAACAAAAGAAGTATCACCTATAGTGTTCAAACCCATAGTTTGTGTTTGTCTTGGATTTTTTAAAACGTGTGCAATCTTCTTTTGATCAATCAAGAACCAGCTATTGTGTCGACAGCAGACAAGTTCCATTTTCTTATTGGTCAGAAAGGTTTGCTTTTGAGAAAGGGACCCGTTTACTTGTTACAAAGACCAGCCATTGGCCCACCAATAACTACTTCACCTTGCCTTAGAGTAAGCTCTGCCCCACCAGATCTCCCGACTCTAAGAATGCTGTCATATTCTTCTTCTCTTTCCTTCCAAAATTTTTCGATTTCTACCATGTATCCCAAGTTAAAATGTGATAGTAATTGTGTTGCCCGTAAATTAGTGATCTAAAATAGTAATATCCTACCATGTACTCCAAGTCTTATTTGATTTTTTGGGAAGCCTCATGATATTTGAATTCGATGGAAGTTGGGCAATATATCTGAACTTCTGTATGATATAGGAAATTCGTATATAGATTGAATGTGAAGCATCAATTATCTCTGCCATATGCATCAATAGATAGAATCATTAGATCCAGCTTAAGTTTAACGATATAAATACCTAACCACATAAACCTGAAATTATTATGCCTAGCTACTGCAATATAGAAGCATAGCCTGTCAATAAGCATGAAAGTGCATAAGATTTGAAGAATTATTGTGCCTGCAATTGATGAGCTGATTTTACCGTTGATTTTACATGGTTGGTATTGCCTTTTTAAGTTCAACTGATTTTAAGCTACATTCAGCAATGCATTTATATGACGTAATATTCAGCAAGATCGGTATTTGGCCATTTGACTAATTATAAACTTGCTGTTTCTAGGCTACATCTACATGTATTTGATATTTATGCATTCACTGTGCAGGAAGAAGAACCAAATGATAGAAAAATTGGAAAACTTTGTGAATATGCTGCAAAAAATCCTTTTCGAATTCCCAAGGTATATTCATTCCCAGTATTGCATGAACATTATGAGCCCTTTGAAAGAATCCATGAAAAGCCTCCTGAAAGTTTGTAAAATGTTGCTATATTTGCTTATCATCAGGATAACTTTATTCACATGCAGTTTCGTTGTCCGGTAATGAGGATCCAATTTTGGTAGACTGGTGATACTAATCAGGAAACTAGCTCACAAATGTATCCAGGTTTCTGAAATTATAAGTAGAAGTCTAGTAGAAACCTCTTATTAGATAAGAACCGTGTAATGTCATGGATATTGCATTTGAAATGAGCATACCTTTGGAAGCCATTTGATCCATGACTTTGACTTTACAACCATCAAATAGTTGTCTTAGAGGCACTTCTTTAATGTATTAGATCACGTTTTAACTGAGGGGAGTTTAGAGGGGGTCCGCTGCTGCAGTTCCTGGTTAAATTGATTTTTATTGATTAGCTGATATATCATTATACTGGGGAGGAACTAAGTGACATTCCTGATTCAGCCAGAACACTGAAGAATTTGAGTTGGTTATTCAGCTGCCAAAGCATATGATCAAATTTGGCAATAGCTTTAGTTAAAGGGATGTTTCATCATATTGGCATAGTTCCCTCTGCAACAGAAATCTTCTTTTTGCTTCATGCCTAAAGTCAGAATTTCCTATTACCTTTTTATCATTAACCTTTCTTGGATCTGCTAAACAGATAACAAAGTCACTTGAGGAGAAGTGTTATAAGGAATTGAGAAATGAAAATTTTCGGTCAGCAAAGGTTGTTATGTGTATATACAAAAAGTTGGTTGTTTCATGCAAGGAGCACATGTAAGTTTTTGTGCTTAGCAAAGTATGAATTGGTCTTTTTCAGCTTCTTTCATTTTTTGGTTTGTGATGGTCACAAAGAGATGCATTTCTTGTCAGGCCACTTTTCGCAAATAGTCTGCTCAGTGTCTTACAAACTCTTCTAGATCAGTCGCGTGAGAATGACATGCTAATTGTTGGATGTGAATCACTATTTGATTTTGTAAATAATCAGGTTGGTGCCTTGGAGTTGTCCTCAACTTTACACTGGATGGGTGTTATTTGTCGTTCATGTTTATGCATCAGTTATATGTGACAAATTTGAATTATCTTATACCTTCTTGACTTTATTGATTTATGCAGACAGACGGTACTTACATGTTTCATTTAGATGGTTTTATCCCAAAACTGTGTCAATTGGCACAACAAATAGGAGAGGAAGAAAGTGCTATACATCTCCGCACAGTTGCCCTGAAAGCACTTTCTGCAATGGTACGGAGTTCTTGTAGATTTTTCCTACTATTTATTCTATTTACTAAGTTCTTGTGATACAAACTGTTAACGTGGCTGTTTTCCATCAAATACAAGTTATATAAAAGTGTGCTTTTCATCACTTCTGAAAAGGAATTAAGTCAAAATAAGTCTAAATGTTATAAATTAGGATGACAGCTTATCCATTTTTTGCATGATTGGATGACTAATGATGTAGATCTAGACATTTTGGAAAAATGACTTTTGTTGTCTTCATATATATCCTATAGTAGAGAATTATTATGTGCCAGCTACTACAACATTTCTAATTTTCATATAACTCAAAACTTTCTCCTGCTGTAGGCGCTTTAGCCTGATGTATAAGAAATTTGGACTGTCAGAACACCCTTGAAGCTACAATACAATAAGGATAGACAGTATTCTTAAGACTCTCAATGGACTTTTTCTTCTTCTTGGTTGCTTTTTAGCATTTTTCTGGGACATCATTGTAAAGGAAAATGGTTATTACCGTGGATAGGCTGCAGGATCTTGTTTGAACAATATTGATATTATAGCATTGATAATTTAATCCAATTGTCAGTATCCCACATCGGTTAAGTGTATGGTTTGTACTCACCCTATATCGCTTGGACAATCCTCACACTTGAGCTAGCTCTTGGGTTGAGTTAGGCTCAAGGTTCATTTTTCAACAAGATACTCTTTTTTTTAGTTTATTAACTAGTTATGTTTCACTTAGTTTTTCTAGAAGAAAGTGTGATTGTTTCTTTCATAAAGCATGTAGCATAATACATTTAATTTCATGGAAGGTAAATGTAGCATGCAGCTGACTATGCCAATCTCATTCATCACTGATAAAGAGTCACTTAGATTTGAAATCAGCATTTGAAGTGGGCTGTATTTTGTAAAAGTAGATCTCAATCCTTGCCTCAGTACATCGTTATTGATGAGTGCATATGAGTTTAGTATTCTATTCTCGTCAAAGTCCTGATTTGATTTTCTTTTAAATGCTATACCAGTGACTTCTATGATTGATGGTATAAAACCATGGCTACCTATCTCCAAATGTAGATCTGGAGTTCTTTGTTAAATTGTTCTTCTTACTAGAATTTAACTGTGTCACAGGTTTGGTTCATGGGCGAATATTCCCATGTTTCAGCAGAATTCGACAATGTAAGCAGATTCTTTCCACCTTATTTTCTTATTGTCAGGTCTGAAAAGCACTCAATCAGCATTTTCAATTCTCCCTTTATAGAAGTTTGAAATGTCTCCAATATTCTGTTCATTGAGGGCCACGTGGAAAGTCAAAAGCTTGATAGTGTTTTGTTTGCATGTGCACAATTTCTGGACACCAAATAAGTGAAATTGAGTAAAAGTTTGCGATAGAGAGCATGTCAAGTTGGCTTTACAAGAAGTTTCTTTCTCTTCTAGGTGTTGAATTTTCTGGTTCCTTCCAGTTTTAACACGATGTGTCGATAATATGTTCAAGTTCTCTCTTTCGGAGAAAATTAAATATTTTTCATCACTACCCGTTTCTTGCCTTTGAATGGTCTGTAATCATTGAACAAACAAAATTAGCAAAATACTGATAGCACCCAATAGCACACGGATCACTAAATCAACTTATAGGTGAAACCAGGCCCAGATTGGCTTTGCCATTTTATCGACTTACCAATGGAGTATTACTGCTTCCTCAAACTGCAGAGTGTATAACATTCATTAGTCTCACACAGCAGAGCATATGAATTCTTACTGAATCTGTTGTATGAATTTGTGCCTTTAAATGCTGATTCCTGAATTGTCTCCTGACAATGACTTGTCTACAATATGTGGACCGAACTTGAAGCTTTATTGTTTCATATGACTGCTAATGTGGACTTCACCATGCCACTTCTTCTACTTATACAACAATAGCAACAACATATCTAGTGAAATTCCATAAGCTTCTACTTAGAACACAACTAACAGTCTATAGTAAAAAAAAGATTACAGTTGTGCAATAAATCTGCACAGCAATCATTTGATCTCCAGTTGTGATGAACTGTTTTCATATCAGAATTAGTATAGCTTGTGGGCTACTACTTTGAAATAGATCTTTTGTATTCCAGTCGGTGTACTTCGTCACAACTTTATTGTAGTAGTTTAAACTGTGCCCATCTTACTTTCCCAGACGTCACGGTTGCTTCTACTAATGTATTTATCTTATCTATTAGATTGTTTCAGTAGTCTTGGAAAATTATCCAAGGCCAAGAAAGGAAACTCAAGACTCAAGTCAGAACAGGTGGGTGGAAGAAGTGCGCAAAATTGAGGGCCATGTTTCTCCTTCCCCAGAAGTCATCGCGAAGGTTCCCTCATGGAGAATCATTGTGAATGAGAAAGGGGAACTAAATATTTCAAAGTTAATATTTTATACTAATGTCAGGTGGCCGCTTTTCTTTTTCCATGTGTTTTGTCTAAAGTGTTTCTCAATTTTCCTTTACAGGGAGGACGCAGAAGACCCAGCATTTTGGTGTAAGGCTAGCCTGCATAACATGGCCAAACTAGGTAAGGAGGCTACAACCACAAGGCGAGTTTTGGAATCCTTATTCCGCTACTTTGACGAAGACAATTTATGGCCTACTGAGAGCGGAATTGCTGTACCTATTCTAAAGGATATGCAGTACACGATGGATGCTTCAGGTATTAAGTTACTTGTCAACTTTTACCTATCAAAAGGGGAAAAAAAGGGAGAAGTTGATGGTAGAGTTTATCTTCTTTTTATTCTTTGGCACTCTCATTTACTTTTTGCAAATAGTTTATAACCTGTAGTTCTTCGAAAATTTCCTACTTTTACTAGGATTACATTTTCCTTGTGGTGAAAATTCATAATGGCTTTTCCTCTCACTCTTTTGTTCCTCCTTCCCGGATTAAATTATGCAGGAGAGAATACGCACCTTATGCTGTCGACATTAGTCAAGCACCTAGATCACAAAAATGTTCTTAAACAACCTGAAATGCAGCTTGACATTGTTCAGGTGGTGACTTCACTTGCTCAAACCACGAAGATTCATCATTCCATTGCTCTAGTCAGTGCAATAACTGATATCATGAGGCACTTACGGAAAAGTATACATTATACTCATGATGACGCAAAGCTGGGAGCTGAGCTAATAAAGTGGAACCGACTTTTCCAGGAATCAGTGGACGAGTGTCTTGTGGAGTTATCAAAAAAGGTGCAGTTAATCTGTCACTGGATTTGAATATCAAATAATTTGCATTCTCGATAAATTGGTTGGAAGCTCGTTAGGAATTGAAAGTCTCTTTGATGGGACTAACTAACTATTAATCAAATTTCTTATTATTGACGTGTGTTTGGAAGTCATAATTCTTCATTTTCTTGACTATTAGGTTGGAGATGCAGGCCCTATTCTTGATGTGATGGCAGTAATGTTAGAGAACATCACAAGTATCCAAGTGATAGCAAGAACTACTATTGCTGCTGTTTACCGTGCTTCTCAAATCATAGCTTCTCTGCCAAACTTGTCATACCAAAACAAAGTAAGGCCGATTGAAATTTGAATTTATTGGCCTGTTGTTTGGTTTCCTAGCTTTTTCCGAGGCATATTGAGTTAAGAATCTGATTTTTCTTTATATTTAGGCCTTCCCAGAGGCTTTGTTTCATCAGTTACTCCCTGCTATGGTCCACCCTGATCATGAAACAAGAGTTGGAGCTCATCGAATCTTTTCTGTTGTCCTTGTTCCATCTTCTGTTTCCCCTCAGAAGGTATCTGAGGAAACCCACCTAAGGAAGGCAGCAGATTTTTCAAGAGCACTCTCTAGAACTGTTTCTGTCTTTTCTTCTTCAGCTGCACTTTTTGGAAAGCTGAGAGACCAGAGGTCGTCTTCAATGGAGAAGGTTACTCTTGGAATGGAAGAGAAAGGTAACAATAGTGGGATACTTGACAGAATAAAGTCAACATATAGCGGAGCACATAGCATGAGAGGCTCTCCTGCACCTATTGAAAATTCTACAAATAAACCAAGTAATGAAATGGTAGGTTCTGTAACCATCTTCACCATCTTAGTAGATACAGCTGTTACTCCTATATTCCTTGGTATGATCCATTGTACTGGCCTCACATATGGGACTTCGTATCTGCTACTCTTTAATACTCAAGCTTTTGATAACCCTCTGTTCACATCCTTGGCAAGCAAATTACTTGACTAAAAAATGGTTTGCCTCTTGAACTGTTCGTTTTTCTACATACACTTGAACATCCGCTGCTGAAAATGTTTTGAAGCTTGCTTATAATAATAGGGACAAACAACAACAACAATGTCTCAATCTCAACCAAGTTACCCAGCTTATTCCAATACTCAGTAATTTGTTTTTTTAAAGACAAACGTGGGTTTCTCAAAAGCTAGAAATTATCTAAATGACACTTATCCTACACTAACATGCAAATCTTTGAACTCTTGGGAAAACATTGGACCTAATTTACCTGTACCAACTGGACAAATCCTTAATCCTAATTAGTTGGTATCTTTTATTTAAATCTTTTGCTTCCATCATATAATGTTCTTTGCTAAATCTGCATGAATTTTGTGAAATTGTAGGCCTTCAGAGACAATTTCTATGTCTATGGTTTTAGCTTGTATCTCTTCGCATTGTAGCACCTTTATCATCATATAGTGTTGCACCAATTAACTTAGTATTGGAGGTCTATGTATCCCATGGCCAAATCATCTTAGGAAACTTATTATTGTTTTTTCGTCCACCTTTGCTACTTGTACCTTCTGTCAGAAGTAATCATTTGTAAGCTTTTGTAATTGTGCGTCCATCTTAATATCCATATATTGACAACACTTGTATAGTGGATATGTTGGCATTTATTCAAATCACATGAAAATGTTTCTACTCTTTCTAAAATTGTGCATCTACTTAACATTGATCTATTAACAACATTCATACACTGGATATGTTGGCATTTGACTTCAGCCATTCATTATAAAATAACATTGTTGGTTTCACGACTGTTGTATAGAATGTGTCTTTCGCTTTGAGTCTTTTATTCGACTTCACCAAGTAGTGAAATTATTTTCCTCATGATCTTCAGGGTCCTATTTCTCTGAGACTCAGCAGCCACCAAATCGTACTCCTTCTATCCTCACTATGGGTACAATCCATTTCTCCTGCAAACATGCCTGAGAATTACGAAGCCATTGCTCACACATTTAGCCTGGTATTGCTATTTTCTAGAGGAAAGGTAATTGGTTGGTTCTGTGACTGTTATATTTGTTCTAATAAATACTTGTTTGTGGCCATGTTCTCTGCTTATGATACTAAATGAAATATTAGTGTGCTGTTGTTATCCAAAAAATTTATCGAACAAGGTTGTGCAGAACTCATGAACTTGATTAAAGTTTGTTCCATCTACTTGTGCAGAACTCATACCGTGAAGCTCTAGTTCAAAGTTTTCAGCTCGCGTTTTCATTGAGAAATGTTGCACTCATTGAAACAGGTAAAACTGCACATCATATTTTCCCTCTGGGGCGTACACCTGCTTAATATTTTTCTTCCCCTTTAATTCATTCCTCCTTTATACTCAAGAGGGGTGACAAGTAATTGCTTCATCGGAGCGTTAGGAACAAGAGATCAGTATTACATATCACGTTTCTCATGTACCTAGCATCTTTTCAAGTTAAGATTATCCGTTTTGAACTGAGTGAAGGTTCTTGAACTTTCATTGCTATGTTGACTGAGCATGTCTCATCAGGAGTTCTAGCTGAGCATTTCCACTCTGCTATTTTTTTCTGCTAAGTTCTCTCTTTCATTTAGGTTTACAACATTTTCATCGAGGATATTATCATTCACAAGATGAGAGAACCAAACACCCGAAAGTAAGAAAGCGTTTAGTTCATACTTAATACCCATATGGCCACACCCATTAAATAGTTCCTGTTGGTGGTGGAAATAGCAATGCTTAGATGCTTGCTGCACAAAGCGTCATTCGCTTTTACCTTTAAGGCAAAGACTTGTCAATGGCTCAATGCTGCAGCATACCTTTAAGAGGCAATAACTACTGACTTACTGCATTGACACTTATCTCCTGAAACTTTTGGCTATAGTTTATGTGAGAATTCCCAACATTATGATCCTTATTGGGAAAATAGTTCAGCTTATCTATTTTCCTGTATGATTCCTTCTCCAATTTTCTTTTTTTTTTTCAATTCAGAGGATTTGTGGATCACAGTTCATTTGACTTTTATTTTTCAGGGTCACTACCACCATCACGTAAAAGATCTCTGTTTGTGTTGGCGACATCTATGATTATTTTCTCAGCAAAGGCATATAATATACCTTCTCTCATTCCCCGTGTCAAGGCTACACTTTCAGATAAAATGGTTAGTAACCAACGCTGCCAAGCTTTGCATAGTTTTGCTGACCTCCTTTGGTGGTCGGTCTTTGGTCTTTCTATTGCATGTGAGCCTGGTTTCTACTAGCATCTGAACTGATGAAAAGCTACTTTTTGATGTAATTACTTGTTCTGTTTTAGTATTAGCATATTAATTTCTACTCAGGCCATAACACACGGGAATTCATTGTTTTTATCAGGTTGATCCTTTTTTACATTTGGTAGAAGATAGCAAACTACAAGCTACTGATTCAAGTTCTGGTATAGGAAAAGTTACATATGGATCCAAAGAAGATGATAGTTCTGCTCAGAAATGTCTCTCGCAAATAAATATCACAGAGGAACAGTCAACACAATCTTTGATTTCCTTAATCCTAAAGAGCTTATCTAATCTATCAGACGTAAATATTTTCTTTGCTAATTTTGCAACCATATAATGATTCCCTGGTAAAGCATTGATCTCTAATATGATTTATTCTGACATGTAGCTCGAAGTGACAGCTTTGAAGGAGGAGTTGCTTAAGAAATTTTCACCCGATGATTCAGATTCTTTGGGGACTCAGTTTTTCACCGATGCTCAGCAGAGGGTTCAGCAGTCTAATTCAGTTGATGTAAGTCTCCAGAGGAAGAAATTTTATGTCGACATACTCTTCTATCCTCACTTTCTCTGTTTAATCATTCTTTCTCCTTTTGTGCAGCTGGCCTCAATATTTGACGATGATGGTCCAGATTTATTTCATAGCATTTCCAAACATAATGAACCATCAGCGATGGACATCTCCAATCTGTTGAGCGTCAATCAACTTTTGGAATCTGTAAGTAACTTTTGAATATAATGTTTGCTTAACCTATTATTTTTGCAAAAACAACCACATGTCAATACTAAGCAAGTTAGGGTCAGCTCTATTAATCCTTACTGACCGTGCTGCTCCATTTTACGTCATCTTAAGCCCATATTATACACTAATAATAATAGAAACCATAATTTGTCTAGCCTATTGCTTCAGTACTATGATCTTTGACGAAAAAAGCTTTACATCTAGTTCTACTTGCGAAATGGATTTCTTTTCTTCGTGTGCGTGTGGCAACTCTGCAGTTCTCTCCTCTAGTAGACTTGCATGTTCTCATGCCTCCGTTTTGTGCTTATGAGAAAAAGCAACCTCACATAGTGGCTCTTTTAGTTCATGTTTTCTTTTCACAAATATTAATACAGTGCCACTTAATCCTTTGTCCTATGTTTTATTTAAATACCATGTGATGATAAAAAGTATGTGACTCAGATTTTATTTAAGATCAGATATGTGAAAAATGGAGTTGTTATTTTTTTCTATTTTGATCTGATCATTGGTACATGTCTGAAATAAACTTTGTCTACGGCAAATGAAGGTTTTGGAGACGGCACAGCAAGTAGGGAGAATCTCTGTGAGCACGGAACCTGAATTTTCATACAAAGAAATGGCTCATCATTGTGAGGCACTTTTGACGGGAAAACAACAAAAGATGTACAATTTGATGAATAGCCAACATAGACAAGATAATGCACTGATCGAATTATCAGATAATTCTAGTGAACAGGATGAAGAAAGCGTTTCTGATAACCAGGTTGACAATCAGGTCTCGAAAGTAGTCTATTTTGGTTTTCTTTTGTTTCTATATAATCAACATTTCTTGTTTCTCCTTTCTCCTCCGTTCCCTAATTCATTTGCTGCTTAGCTGTTTCTTTCCGACTTAGATAACATAGATAGCTGGGATATATATTATCTAGGCATACTGGCATACTATATAGATCGACTTGTCTTGGCTTCAACTGGCAACTATACACTCCAATTTTAAGGATGACATGTAGACACCTCAACTCGTCTCCACTTTGTCAGTCGAAGACTCTAACTTTCAAAATGATTATCCAGACACCTCTAAAATTTGTGTTGCATCAGCATCAGGCGTCCTCAAGACAGGGTGGAGACAAGTTGGAGCGTTTAGTTGTTAGTTGAGACCAAGTGAGGTGCCTAAATGTGCACTCTCAAAGTTGAAGTGTTTACTTGCCTAGTGAGGCCATGTAGGAGTATTTGCTTATGTGTTATGCCTGTTATTTACGTAAAACGAACTTACAGTAGATGGAGCACCATAAATTTCCTGCTTTGCATGATTTCGAGACATGATCTTAAACTTACTGTTCACTAAATTTATGGGGGCAGGTTAAGAACCAACTCACAGATCAGAAAACAGCCGAGGTTTCTGATAAACCAACACGCGAAACTGTTCCTTCGCATTGCAGAGCAGAATATCAAAGTAATCCGGAGTCCTTCAGGCTACCGGCATCAAGTCCATATGACCATTTTTTGAAAGCTGCCAGATGGTAGAGATAGCATAGGAATCATTCCAAACAGAAATGTTTGTGAGAGTACTTCCCTCCTGATGGCGGGGTTGCCAAAGCCTTATCGGTTTCAGAACTGGAAGATCTTCATGTGGCGCGCCTGCACAGAAAGAAAGTCAGCGCCAGAGTTGTAGATAATACATAGTTTGTAACTTATCATACCCAAAAAGCTCTTCGTTCTTTTGTTCTTTTTTTCCCTTCCTATTATGAGGTGAAATATTGTTGTGCTGGAGCCAGAGAGGAGGCATGTTGGTTAAGATGTTAGGTTTTGCTGTCTTAACCAATGTCATTTACTGTTGTATAATATCAAAATGATGCTTTTCATGGTTTTTTTTAGTGATTTTAGATGGAGCTATTCTCTTCTTCTAGTGTATGCAAATACTGTTATTTGAAATGAAAAAAAAGCACATGTTTTCTGTTATTATTTTCCTTTTTATATGCATTTTTTCATGCTTTGAGAACTTCTCTTTTGAGCCCGATGATCTATTGGAAACAGTAAGATATGTGTACGTCCTACATTCTCCAGTCCCTACTTGAGGATTACACTAGCATATGGTGGTGGTTGTTATGTTGTGACATATATAACATGTTAACAAATTTAAGGATTTCTGAATAGAACAGTCTTTTGAATTGTTGCTGAATCTTTTGGCGGGAAAAAGACGACTTGGCGAATGGAAACATCTTAGTAATCAAAGGAAAAGAAAGCAAAAGTGATTCCTATAGTAGTGGTAAGCAAATGGAAGCAGTCTAGATTTTGGGAGAGCACTACAAGCCTCGTGCCGCTAGGCAAAGTAGCTCGAACGTTGCACCCTACTTAGTGAGGTCTAGTAGTTGAAAGCATCACTTACGTTTTGAACCAAGTAGCATGGAGCTATGTAATTTTGAGTGAATCACTAACTTCACTTTTAAGGAGGCCTATGCTATGTGAATTTGAATTAATCAGGTGAGTGCATTTTAGATACCACCTGATGATTATACAAGAAAAATACTTAAAGTGAACATGCATCTATTGTATCAAACTCATATAACATAACTTTAAACAAAATTTCAAAAACTTGTATATATTGAAAGATGCTCTCACTAACTTTAAATTCTGAGTCAGGGAAACAAATATAAGATAAACTAAAAAAGCATAACAAGCAAAAGCAAAAAGAAAAGAAAAGAGATCTAGTTTCAGATATATATAATAAAAATAATTAGTTTACAACAAAAATATACTTTATTTATGTAAAAAATAGTCAAAACTCATAGAAAGTATATACTGATTATATTGCATAGCTTGTCAAAAGTGATAAAAAGTATACATTGATGTCATAATATAGTTTACCTATACATAAGTTATCCACTATCTATACATTAGGATACCTCAAAATGCTGAATATAGCGTAACTATATATGAAGTATACATTAACTGTTCAATTTCGATCAACTCAAAATTATCTCTAAACAATTTCAAATTTTAGATATGAAATCCTCCGATGTTTTTGAGTCTTTTGAGATATAGCTCGAAATAATTTACGTTTGCGGTACGTAAAAGTCTTTTTTAAAAAAGGAAGGATGAAAAGAAGAAGGGAGGACAAAGAAGAAGCAAGCATCCATTTATCTTTTAAGTGGTTATTATTTGTGTAAGAAATTTAAGAAAAAAAAGAGGATTTTTCAAAAAGAGCAAACAATTGAAACATAATGATGCAAAAATAGTTATAGTTTGTTAAAATTACGATTTGTAGCTACATATTATAAGAGGCGAGTGAGATCGAGAGAGGAAGGAAAGAGGCGGGCGAAAAAGGTTAGAGAGTGGAGAGAGGCGATGTATATATATATTTGTCAAATTGTATGTGTATATTTACCAAATAATTGTATTTGTGCCACTAATATATCTGACAAGTGAGATTGAGAGAGGGAGCAGAGGCGCGAGCAAGAGAGGGCAGAGAGCGGAGAGACACAAATTGTATGTATATATCTGTCAAATTGAATATGTATATCTGTCAAATAATTATATATGCGCAACTGGTATACATATGTATTTGTATATCTAGCAAGAGATTGCAGAGAGAGAGGAGAAAGGCGAGAGAGACGAAGAGAGGAGAGAGAAAATAACAACAAAATCCTAATTATAGCTATAAATTGTAAAAAAAATTCAAATTATGGTGATATGATGTGAATATATACCATAAGTTTGCCTAGTTACATAAATTTATCGAAAAAAAAGGAAAACAAGTATGGGCCTAGGCCCAAAACTTGATTCCAACTTCCACTTCATACATTCTTGACCCATTCTTTTAGGGGAAAACAAGAATATACAACCAAAGCAACGTCACTTTTACAAAATAAACATCCAAACGCTGTCGTTTTGACATAGAAAACCCTTCTATAAAATATATACAACTCAAGAAGAACATTCAACAAAGAACAAATTTTTATACATCTGCAGTTTTCTTGATTTCCATTCTCTCTGCTCTTCATCACGGTAAGCACCTACCCCCCACCGCCACCCACCCCGCCCCCTTGTTTTTTCCTCCCTTCATGTATAGATTTATAGCAAACCTTGTGCCACCATGTTTGTTACTTGAGATGAATTTTACAGTTGGGTATTTGATTTTATTTCATCTTAGTTAAAAGATCACATTTTTATGTTGATCTGTGCTGTTTGGAATGATGGGGTGTTTTCTGTTTTTGTTTGTAATGGAGGGATGGACTGAATCTTGATGTGAATTTATCTTATTGGGTATTGGTTTATGGTGTTTGGTGGGTTATAGGATGATTGATTTGATTTAAGTTTCAACCATGATTTGTGTGGTTTGAATGTTTAGGATTAATGGGTCATGTAGGTTTAGTTTGTATTGAAGCCAAGTTTGATTCTTTGTATGAATTTTGTGTTTTTTGGTATAGGTTAATGCTTCATGAAGAGCTCAATATGATTAGCTTGATTACTTTTTATCGTTATCAATCGGATTTGAGTGGTTAGGATTAATGGGGCATCATGCGTTTGTTTGTGTTGAAGCCAAGCTTGCTTTTTTGGCATGAATTATGTTTTCTATGGTATAGGTTAATGCTTCATGAAGAGCTCAATATGATTAGTTTGATACTTTTTATCATTATCAATGGGATTTGAGTGGTTAGGATTAATGGGGCATCATGTGTTTGGTTTGTGTTGAAGCCAAGCTTGCTTTTTTGGCATGATTTGTATATTCTATGGTATAGGGTAATGCTCCCTGAAGAGCTCAATATGATTAGTCTGATTTCTTTTTATTGTCAGTTTGATTTCTTTTTATTGTTACCAATGTGATTTGATGGTTAGGACTAATGGGTCATCATCTGTTTGTTTAGTGTCGAAGCCAAGCTTGCATTTTTGGCATGAAGTATATATTATATGGTATAGATTAGTGCTTAATGAAGAGCTCAATATGATTAATTTCATTTCTTTCTTATCGTTATCAATGGGATTTGAGTGGTTAGGATTAACGGATCTCGTCCATATGGTTCATACTTGTTGATCCTTGACCTAAATTTTAAATTTTTCATTAGTGCTGGGAAATGCCTCTTGGAAGTCGGAACAGTCATGATATGGTGCCCTTTTTAATATTTTGATGTGAATGTTTTTGTTTAACTGGTCGCTTTTCCTTGTTTCATATCAACTGACTTATGTACATATCAGTAAAAGAGAAACGAACCAAATGTTGTGTATTTACTTCTATTGCGGCCGGGGGAATATTGAATAGTGGGGAATATATGTATGCTGCCTTTTTACGAGCTATTCATGGCTAGTGTTGTCTTGTTTCTGCATGAGTTGTTGTAAAGTTGTCCGATTTGTAAAGCCTCGTTAGGTTTCTGAGTTCTGATCTATTATTAGTACTTATTAGCCAACCATCTGAAAGAGAAGAGAAGATAGAATATGATTGATCTGATTCATTAAATCGTTCTCTATGTATTTTTCGTTGTTTGGATTGATGTGTAATTGCTCTTTATTTATAAAGAAGTGATTTTATGCATCATACATCATGGAAGTGATTATTGCCTTGATTTGGAGGGTTCTGGAATAGTGCTAATAGAAGTTAATTGCTTCTCTTTATGTTCTCTTCATGATTTGGTGTAGATCTTTTTGTCTTTCAAAAAGAAGCTTCACCATTGCATATTGAATTAGCCAAAATTCGTAGCACATTAAATCTGATTATATCTAAAATAGAACATTTTGGGGCCAAAACATATTTCAATGAGAGCATTTACAGAATGTTATGATGGATTAGTTGGAATTTGGAAGGAACTGTTGATCTAGTTGAGCCTTGTGTGTACGTGTAGACACTCAGATATGATTTTGTAATATGAACCTTGTGACGAAGATAAATGAAACTTCTTATAAGATATCACTGGTGAATTGAACGTGAACACACTTTTGTCTGCATTTATGTTTTCCTATTTTTATCCTTTTTTCTCTTTTTCCCTATTTGCATTTGGCACTCCAGTTGATTGCTAAAGGGGTTGTAGACATTTACTAATTAGTGCTGGCATGAGTTCCGTTCTTTATTCTTGAATTGATTTCTGCTATTTTAGTGGAAATAAAGAGGGTTAGTAGGCAGTACAAGGTCTATTAGCTTTTTAGGGACTAAAATGGGAAAGATGCACCATCCAGTTGGGGTGGCACCGTCTGATTTGATACAGTTTAAGAAAAAGGAAAGACTTTTGAAACTAGTGATCTAAACAACCTTAGACATTTGTGTGACTATAAATCGTTTCATTAAGGGTAAGTGGAAGGATAAATAGAGAATTTTAAAATTAACTTGTTTTTATTATAAAAAGTTAGTATTCTTCTTGGGATAGACTAAAAGGAAAGGGTGTCACATAAATTGGTACGAGAGGGTAGTAAGAGGAAATAGATGTATACTTTCCGTCACTTTTACCGAGCAGCATGAATGAAAGGAATATATGTTTTTATAGGACTTCTGATTCAACAGCTTTCTTCCTTCACTCTACCCCCATTGCCTTGTTTTTCTGAACTTCTTAAAAATAAGAAATAAAGATTGGGGGTAGAGAAAGGGGAAACAAGGAGGGGATTATAAGGTGGGGAACTGAATCCTCGCCAATAAGTTGAAAGTGTAGGTAGCCAACTAACTAAGCTACTAAGATTCCCATGTTTTTTCTGAACTAGAATTTTGTTAGAGCAAGACAAATATAGTTTTAGTTTTAAGATTACAAGTATGTAGCTGTATGTCTTGTCTTTATAGGTTTGAATGGCATATCATACAGTAGGCTGTAAAATCACGCTGTTCATCAGTACGTTGAGGAAATCTGTTAGTTATACTTGGCAAAAAGATTACACGTGCTGTATCTTGAGATATTAATTTCACAGTTGATATAATCTGCTGAAACATACATAATTGAATCCGCAGCCTTATGATGGTGTAAAGAAGGATCTTTTATGAACTATATCGTGAGATATTATTTTATGTTAATGATTGAATGCTTTGATGTTGTTGAATGAGAAAAAGTTGTTCTTACTATGGTTTAATGGTATCTTCCAGTTTTAGGAGCTCCAAGATGACTATCCATTACATCATTGGTTCTGTTGCAGCATCTTTTGCCATTGCATATGTTTGTGACACTGCTATTTCTGATGGGAAATTGTTTGGAGGTAAGTTCTGGTTCTTTCCATTAGTTCTTTGATCATGAAATCGCCTCTGCTATGCTAACAGTCAACTTGTGGTATCTCAAAACAGGTACTACTCCAAGCACTGTTTCCAACACCGATTGGTGGAAAGAAACCGACAAGAAATTCCAGGCATGGCCTCGCACTGCTGGTCCTCCAGTGGTTATGAACCCCATCAGACGACAGAATTACATTGTCAAGTCTTGATTAAGAGGTTTTTGTTCCGCCAGATTGAACCATACTTCAGTTTTGAGCAAGGATTTTTGCTCCTACGCTGGATTCAGACGATAATGAAAGTCATTTTTTTTCACTTATAAGAAGATTTTTGACATATGTTACAAACAATCAAAACAGATTTGACATATGTTACAATAAATTTTTTGTTCAGTTTGTTCACCTTTGTGTAATATTTTCAGGAGGAATAAGCTCTTATCAACTGTGCTAAGGCTGTTCTTGCAATTATAGGTGCTCTGCACTGTGTTTTCTGATACATTTGTCACATCCTTGTGTTTTCATTTCTTGGTTTTTGGCAATTTGTTGTGTGTGATATTTGCATGTAAATATGACTTTAAAGCACCAACATGGGTTGTGGTGTAGCGATGAAATGGCTTCACCTTAACTAGAGGTCTTGAATTTGAGTCTTGTGTGCAAAGAAAATTTTGTTGGGAGCGCCAACTCGGAATGGGTTCTACAATGCATGATACAGATTTAGTCGAGGCTTCATTATACCACCCTCGCAGACATTCGTGTTTCCTCACCCTTTTAAGTTTTAACAGTTAAGTGATTTAGTATAAATATTGAATTTGTCGCTTTGTAATTTTATGAGATAGTGATGTAAAAAATACCTTAGAATCTCCCAATCTTTTTAATATATTTGACATAATCAGATTTAGCACAAAGTTTTAAGAAAGAAATAATTTTAAATATTTTATTATATTTTTATGGTTATAATTTTATTTTAATTTTTTGTTAAAAAATTATATAAATGTGCAAATCTCAAGGAGTCAATAAAAATATGAAAAAGAGAGCAACAACAAAGATAGCCATTGCTTGTGGACAATAGGAAAAGAAAAAAGAGACCCACTACCTTAATTTAGCACCCCAATAAATACTTCATACCAAATGAAGTTGACACTACACTTCTTTTTAATAATGTCATACCTAACAAAATTACACCATTAGTGTGTACTCTATATGCATAGTACAAGTTAAACCCTATTTCCTCCGTCCTACTTTATGTGTAATTAAGTCTGTTTACATTTCACCCTCTCGAGATCTCACTCGTGAGATCATATTCAGTATATTATTATTGTTGTTGTAGATATAATTAGTAGTTACATAAATATTTACTAACTTAATTTAAAATCATAAATTATAATTTTTTTAAATATCGTGTCAAATCAAATATCGGTAAGACAAAAGAGTAGGTGAAAAGGTCTAGTTAAAGTATTTCTCTCTAAGTAGAATACTAAATTGGATCATGCAATATACACCAATGAAACATGTGGTTTTAAAAGTCAATTCTTTTTCAAGCAAGAATACAAATAGGGGGAATAAATTTACGGATTTATCCATAGAGGACAAAAAGAGTAGAAGTTCAATGGCGGTTTGTGTTACTGGGGGTTCAGGATACATAGCTTCATTTTTAGTGAAAAAACTTCTTGAAAATGGCTATAAAGTTCATGCCACTCTTAGGAACTTGGGTATGTATGTTATCTTGATCTTACTCTTCTTTTTGTTTCAATCAATGGATTTTTCTCGAGCCGAGGTAGGGATAATGTCTGTGTACACCTCGCAAGTTAGACTATATTGAGTATGTTGTTGATGTAAGGTATTGTATTGTATAGTTGATGGGATGGATGAGATCCCTCCGCTCTTAATTATTATAAGCTAAGTCTTGATTTTGATTCTTGATAATAGAGACACTATCCACTATTCTTATGATATTTGTGAATTTCTTTTTCCTCAAAAATTTCAGTTGTTGTAATGAAGTGTATTGTTGATGAGACGGATTAGATCCCTTCGCCCTTAACAGGAAGTCATGGATTTGATTCTTGAAAAATAAAGGCCCCTATCCAATTCTTGTCTTCGAAAAATAGTTTTTCTTGTGGAATTTGAAACTCTAGAACAGTATTAATCTGGTGGCTATTTGTGATTTTTTTAAAGGGGTGGTAGTGGCGAATTCAGTATTTTTTTTAAGGGGTTCAAAATTTAAGAAGTAGACACACGAACTAACCGAACGGTGTTCGTATGTATTATTAATAACATATATATAAAATTATTTTACCATATAAAAATAGTATAATTTTTCACCGAAGGGGGTTCAGATGAACTCCCTGAATACTATTTGGCTCCGCCACTTGGGGGTGGGGTGGGGGGACGTTCATCTGAACCCTTCGGAGGGAAATTGGTGTTGTATATATAATGTTAATTTTTATGTAAATATAGTAAGTTGAACCATGTAGTGGAAATTCTGTCTCCGCCACTATCATTCATGACACGAATCCAAATTAGTCAGATTTGTAAATCTCAAGTGAAGGATAGTGTAAAAGATTCAAAATTTGTGATAATTTTGCAGAGGATAAATCAAAGGTAGGCTTGTTGAAGAGCTTCCCTAATGCTGAAAAAAATTTGAAGTTATTTCAAGCTGATATGTATAGGCCAGAAGAATTTGAGGAAGCAATCAAAGGTTGTGAATTTGTTTTCCATGTGGCCACTCCTTTTCTACATATTGAGGGATTTCAGGTACTTATTTTAACGGTATTCGAGTCAGTTTGTATGCACCTCGAGCCTTTTGCACAATAATATGTACCTATTCTCATTTTTTGGTTCTTTTATAATAATGTTACTTATATGCTCCTCAACGATTTCAACTGGTACTTGCTACCGCCTACTAGCATAAATTTCTGCCTTTTTTCCTTATAAGGATGATGTTCGGATTAGTTTATGCACCTCTACTACTCCACGGAGATGCCTGGTCTCCTGTGGTTTTTACATACTCCCTCTGTTTTCATTTGTTTGTCTTACTTTCCGTTTAGTCTGTTTAAAAAAGAATGTCTCTTTCCTTTTCCTATAACATGTTTAAGACCATGAAATTAATGAGTATTTTGGCACATTCTATGTATGTTTAGTTTAAGACCACTAGATTCAAAAGTCTTCTTTACTTTCTTAAATTTCGTGTCAAATCAAAACCAGATAAAAAAATTGAAATGAAGGGAGTATTACATTGGTTGCTAGCTAGCTAGGCTACACTCTTATTGCTCGTTGGTCGAAGGGTTGTCAATTGAACACCTCTCGTACAACAACAAACAACAGCATACCCAGTGGAATCCCACAACTGGGGTCTGGGAGGGTAAAATGTACGCAGAACTTACGACTACTCATAGAGCTAGAGAAGTTGTTTCCAGAAGACTATATATTATGAAAACTACATTAAATCTTGAACAACTTTGACAGAGTTTCTGGTTTTTGAATATTGTAACAGTACAAGAATCTAGTAGAAGCAGCAGTTGCATCAGTGAAGAGTATTGCAATGGCTTGTATAAAGTCTGGTACTGTAAAGAGGCTTATATATACAGGCACTGTGCTTGCAGCTTCACCATTGAAGGATGATGGCAATGGCTTCAAGGATTTGATAGATGAAACATGTTGGACACCTCTCAATGTCCATATCCCTTTTAGTGATGATTTTCTTATGGTAAGATTTCTTTCTTATTTGTAACGATGGTGTTAGGGTCAGTTTGCGTTTTTTATTTAGACTATTCATCTTGGTGTTTGTCATCTTCTACCAACACAGTGTCATTGTCGGGAATTGAATCATAACATCATTGATTACGAGGTCACATCTTAAGTGTCTAACAAGAAAATTATAAATACCTTATTTGTTGCAATTGATACAAAAGCATACCCAGTGAAATCAACAAGTGGGGTTTGGGGAGGGTAGAGTGTAAGCAGACCTTACCATACCTCATAGAGATAGAGAGGATGCTTCCGATTTGTTGCAATGAATACATCTTACTTTCTTTTTTAGTCTGATTCAAAAAAGATTGTTTCTTTCTATATTCAATAAGTATAAATTTCAATATTCTCATAATTTTACCCTAAAATATAACACTTTCTTTGTAAGAGTGACGTGACATGCTTAAGATCACCACAAGATTCAAATGGTATTTCCGATAAACAACATACTCAGTGAAATCTCACAAGTGGGATCTGGGAGAGTAAAATGTACGTAGACCTTACCACTACCTCATAGATATAGAGAGGCTATTTTCGAATAAGTCTTCTTTACATTCTTAAAATCAAACTTCGTGTATGCTTGAACTAAGACACACAAAATGAAAC
Organism: Solanum medicagineum; assembly: GCA_026153255.1. Classification (NCBI taxonomy): domain Eukaryota; kingdom Viridiplantae; phylum Streptophyta; class Magnoliopsida; order Solanales; family Solanaceae; genus Solanum; species Solanum medicagineum. Next base: position 5,726,548 of record JAPFFP010000080.1, read on the forward strand.
AGTCGGAGTGATAATAACAGATAACCTTAACACTTGGGGATGGGAGTGGGGGATGACCCCGAGCCATCCATGAGCTAGATACAACTTTCGAAAGGGCTAGAACTCTGACCTTGTGTAGTTTCCAAGAACTACTTCCTTGATCATTTCGTCCAAGAAGATGAGACTCTCTCCATGAACTGTCTAAACAAGAATTCTCGAAGTCCATAAAGATTACGAGAAAAATAACATTTTCTTTTTGAATGGTATAGGACTATGTGAAAGCAAAGACAACATGTGAGAAAGAAATCTTGAACTTTGGCAAAGATGGATTTGAGGTTGTGATCTTAGGTTGTGGTTTTGTCGGAGGAACAACACTCTTGTCAAATATCTCAGCAAGCATGTCTGGTCAATTGTCAGTGGTAACTGGTGATGAAAACTATTACAAACATCTCAAGTTCATTGAAGAAGTTGATGGAAAAGTTCCGGTTGTACACATTGAAGATGTTTGTGAAGCTCACATTTTCTCAATGAAAAATAATGATTATATGAATGGTAGATTCTTGTGTGCTAGCTCCTATGTTTCTTCTGCAGAAATTGCAAGTTATTATCAACAAAATTATCCAGAGTTTCATGTCAACCAAAAGTAAGTACCTTATCTTTCATCTGCAGTACTCTTTTTTTGATGTTCGGTATCTGATTTGAGGTGTGAGAGAATGGAATTAGGGGTTAAGCGGAGAGGTAGAGGTAGACCGAAAAAGTATTGGGGGGGGGGGGGGGGGGTTAGAGAGAATACGGCACAACTTCGTATCACCGAGGACATGACCTTAGATAGAAACGAGTACAGGCTGCGTATTACGATAGAAGGTTAGGAGACTAGTAGGGGCAGGTTGATGTCAGGCTTTATGTTATAGTAGGTTGGTAGAGGTAGTCGTGTTGTTATTTATTGTGGTGTTGTTGTTATTGTCCTTCATTTATTTTGTACTTTTACTGTCTTTATAAATTTTCATTTGTTATCCACTTTAGTCATTTCATAGCTAGTATTTTTCGCTTTTGGGGATGATAATTTTTTAGTTGAGGGTCGTACGGAAACAGTTTCTCTACCTCTATGAGGTAGTGGTAAGGTCTGCGTACATTTTACCCTCCCCAGACCCCACTTGTAAGATTCCATTGGGTATGTTGGTGTTGGTGTTGGTGTTCGGTATCTAGTTTGGAATCCAACTAATCCAGATTCTATCACATGTTGAGGTGGTCATAAAGTGCTCCTAATCAAATACAACTTCATTTCCAGATTTTAAACCCTTGACGTCTAGTTAAGTATAAAGGAGTACTTATTACCCCGTCACATTTTGATATTGGATGAAGTTCTTGAATTTTTTCTGTGCATACTTGGCATCTGAGGCTATGAACAAACAAAATTAGAGTTTACTGTCACTTAAAAGTCAGTTACAAATAACTTATTGACGGCGTAAAGAATTTTTTACACTTTCAAATCATTTAAAACCGAATAATAGATAACTTATATAGCAAACATATATGGATCATCGCTCTGTCAAAATCGGAATATATATTGATAGTGTAAAATTTCTTTATGTTGTTGGCGTTTATAAGTTTAAAATGTAATCCTTCAAGATTGTGAAAGTATTAAAGTATACTAAAAGTGCTTCATTTAAATATATTTGAAGGATTAACTCTTCGGGGTGACCCAGTGGTTTGGGCCTAGTGCTTCCATGTTGGAGGTCTCAAGTTCGAAACCCCTTATCAGCGAAAGCAAAGGTTTTGCCTTCTGGGTCGAGCTCGTCGCACCGGGCTGCCTAGTGCGGGTTACCTCTCCTATGTGATTTGCAAGCTATTGCATAGGAGCAGGGGTTTACCCTGTGCACACCCAAAGAGTAGCAGTCGCGGATTCCCATTGTTAAATTTTGAAGGATTATTAAATTTTGCTAATTAGTTTGTTTTTAATATTTCAATTAAACAGGTACTTGGATGATCCAAAAAGAGAGGTGAAATGGGGTTCAAATAAACTTATGGAGAAGGGTTTTGTGTACAAATATGATATGAAGAAGATATTGGATGATAATATTAAAAGTGCAAGGGAACTTGGAGTTCTCAACTTACCATCATCTACATAAAGTGTACTTTTGTGGGACTAGTTGTTTTGCTTTACCCTTCATAGGATGTCTAAAAGAATATGAGAACATCCTCTGGCATCGAGAGACAAACTCATTAATTATTTTGAAGAGTTATTTCATATTCACTTATATGTTTCGATTAAATTTTAATGAACATTACGAGTGAAAGGAAAAAAGTAGACTACCATTAAAGCAACCCTAGCATGACTTACTATATCCATATGAATTATGTCCCCCTTTAGTCTTCCACAACTCTTCTCTTATGTTGCTCGGATTCTTCAAAAATGTTGACGACGACATGTCGAATCCTCCAAAAGTAGTTCATTATTCGAGGATGTGACATGGGTGCGGCTACATTTTTGGAGTAAATTGCATGTTGAATATGCTTTAATAACTATGATTCAAGCTATACTTGATATGGAAGCAATGTACCAAAGAGGGGAACTAGAAAATGAAAGATAATGCTATTTGTAAGCATATTCTCCTTGTGAGAAATTAATCTGCATTATCTCCATTTACATGTTGTAGAGAAAAAGAACTCGTGGTCGTATGCATAATACGCCCTTAGAGTTCGACCATTTTGTCCTCTCGACTAAGAATGTCGTACAACTTGTATTTTTACAGGAGCATACACATATGAAGAGACTGAGATCAAGACATACTTTGATTTGATGAACGAACTTCATTTAACTTTCCGTGATTTCTTGAAGCATTTCGACTACCTTCTTCATCTTTGGACGTTTTGCTGGTGTCACGTCAGTGCACAGCAACGCAATCTTTAGAGCTGCTAACATTTCCTTTCTCCAAGAAAATGAAATGGTGCTGAGCTTTGCATCGAGTATCTGCTCCGGTGTTTCCCCCCTTGCTGGTGCACCATGTACCCACTTAACCAAATCTATTCCTTCACCAAAAGCTTCATCAACAGGTAGTCGAGTGGTAAGGATCTCGAGCAAAACAACCCCATAGCTGTAAACGTTTCCAGGAGCTGTTACTTGCATCGTATATGCATACTCTGTTGAGAAAAAAGAACAAAAAAAACAAGTCAATAACAGATCTATAATCTCTACGAACGCGAAAAGAGAGAGATAAGAACTCCCTCCATTTCAATTTGTTTGTGCTACTTTCCTTTTTAGTCCGTTTTAAAAAAATGCGTCATTTCTTTTTCGGAAACTTTTTAATCCTAACTTTCCGTGCGACATGTTTAAGACCACTAGACTAAAGGGCATTTTGGTACATTCTACATATTTTAGTTTAACGTCATAGGATTCAAAAGTCTTCTTTACTTAAACTCCATGTCAAGACAAAACTAGACAAACAAATTGAAACGAAGGGAGTTTGTGTTCAAATGATAAGAGTACCTGGAGGAATATATCCGAACGAACCAGCAACAGCACTGATACTTGCAGTTCCTCTAGACGGATCGAGAAGCCTCGATATTTCAACTTCACTAACCAAAGGCCTGAAGTTAGAATCCAGAAGCACATTCCCGGAAGAAATGTCAAGATGGATGATGGCAACATGATGAAGGAACGCCAATCCTTCTGCAACTCCGGTGGCAATGGCAAGTCTTGTTGGCCAGTCGGGTTTATATTCAGGTTTCTGGCTTGAGTTATGAAGATATTGAGTCAAAGTTCCGTTGGCATGATATTCATGCAACAGAAGAACGACATCTTCATAGATTCCAAACCCGATAGGACGAGCAAGATTATCATGAACGAGCTTACTAAGCTTTTCAAGCTCTCTGATCATCTTACTCTGGTGATGAATTATAGTTTTGTCCATAGACTTTAGCTTCTTCACCGACAAAAACATCCCGGAAGGCATGTCTGCTTTATAGACAGTGCTGAAAGTACCAACACAAATCTTATTTGAGTCTTTCATGACCGCCTTTACAACTGCATCAAAATCAATTGCTTGCTTTAGATTGTCAACAAAGACGTTTCCCGCTAGTATCACTGGTTTGCTCGAAATTTCATCAACGGTACTTCCAGCTGCTTCCATGGCAGCTTTCTCTTGTTTTTCCCTCATCATGAACAGCAAAACAACCACTGTGACAGATATAAAAACTGCCAAACCAGAACCAATAACAGCCAAAACGATACGGTAAGAGACCTTGTGACCGTAATTGCTGTGGTCATAACCATTTAAATCACCACAACCACCACCCAAAGGATCACCACAAAGACCTTTGTTTCCAAGAAAACTTGAATTAGGACTTTTCTGAAATGGTGCAAAAGTAGGTATTGGACCAGTGAACTGGTTGCTCGAAAAATCAACTACTATCAAACTCTGCATGCCCTTCAATGCCGGGGGAATATTCCCAGAGAGCTGATTATCAGATACATCTAAAGAAACCAACTTGTCAAGTTTTCCTAAATCCTCAGGCAATTTTCCGTGGAGACGATTATGACTCAAATTCAACGAAATCTGCAAGTTCTTCATATGACCAATCTCAGGAGGGATACTTCCAGTAAGTTCATTATTCCCCATTTCCAACTCAAGCAACTTTACACAGTTCCCTATCTCATGAGGTATCTCCCCTCTAATCGAGTTCTCCCCCAACAGCAAATACTGCAATCGGGACGTATTGCAGATATCTGCCGGTATGGTTCCATTAAACTTATTGTTGCTCAAGTCAAGCTTATTGAGATTCTTGCACTTAAGCACTGAAGTGGGAATCTCTCCATAAAGATTATTACCAGAAACAATCAATTCTTGTAGATTGTTGAGCTGACCAAACTCAGGAGGAATAGTCCCATTAAACTCATTTGAAGCCAAATTAAGGAGAGTGAGATTCGAGCACTTTGCGAACTCGGAGACAATTTCACCAGACAAACTATTACTATCTGCTTCAAAATAAGTAAGACTACTAATATTCCCAATCGATTTAGGTATACCTCCAGTCAACATGTTATTCCCAATTCTAATACTTGAAAGGCCTTTACAATTCCCAATCGAATCAGGAATCGTTCCTGTCAACTTATTCTGAGTGAGAACAAGAAATTTAAGACTCCCATTAGCACAAATGCTCTCAGGTATAGTACCTTCAAGCTGGTTTGAGTGAAGGTTCAACAAAGAAATATCAGAGTATAATCCTAAGTTAACAGGAACAACACCACTAAACTCATTCTCATAAGCAGCAAAAACCTTAAGATTGGTCAAATTACCAATCCACACTGGGATAGAACCATTCAAGTTGTTAGTAGATATTTGAAAATCTTGCAAATTCTCTAACCCCTCAAGCTCATCAGGTATAGCTCCAGTGAGCCAGTTTTTCGAAAGGTTCAATGCCTTAAGGCCTCTAATCTTACCTAACTCACTAGGAATTGAGTTTCTAAATTTGTTAAAAGATAAATCAAGATATTGAAGCTCAGATAAATTCCCAAATGCAACTGGAATAGACCCTTGGAAGTTATTATTAGAAAGGTCTAGCCACTTTAAACCTTTGAGCTCAGATATTAGAGTTATATTACCTTGTAATCTATAACCAGAAAGATCAAGTCTTTCCACCATTGAACTGTTTGAGCTGCAAATAATGCCATGCCAAGAGCAGAAATCAGTGGTGTTCATCACTCCCCACCCAGGTACTGATAACTCTCTCCCAATTGCTTCCACTACATCTTGATCATGAAAAGCTAACTGGGAATTCCCAAGTTGGAATCTTGATAACAAACCAACTAGAAACAACACAGTTGACAGAAACCTCAAAAGTCCCATTCTTGGGTTGTTATGCTTTTTTAACCAAGCAAACACCTTTTCTTCAAGTTCTTCCTCCTTTTCCCCCGAAAACAACCACACAGAACAATCAAGAATCCATTTATGAGATAAAGGGGGTGAGGGGATGGGTGAAAATGGGGTTTAGAGTGAAAAAGGTTGAGTCTTTTCTTCAATTTCTTCCTCTTATTCCCTCCAAAACAACCATACACAACAATCAAGAATCCATTTATGAGATAAAGGGGGGTGGGGGTGGGTGAAAATGGAGTTAGAGTGAAAAAGATTAAGTCTTTACCAAAAAAAAACACACTTTTTCTTCAATTTCTTCCTCCTATTCCCTCCAAAACAACCATACACAACAATCAAGAATCATTTATGAGCTAAAGAGGGTGGAGGTGGGTGAAAAGGGGGGTTTAGAGTGAAAAAGATTGAGTCTTTACAAAAAAGAACACCTTTTCTTCAACATCTTCTTCCTTTTCCCATCAAGAATCCATCAATGAAAAGAAATTTTCAGCACAATTGGACATTGTGGGGGTGGGGGTTAGAAGAAAAAAGAGGATTTTAGAGAGGAAAACAAAAAGATTGAGTCTTGAAATGCTCAAGAAATGTGACTACTTTGAATGGAGTATACCATTTGAATTGAAAATGGACCATGACCAAAAAAGCTAGGAATCCCTTAAATTTAGGAAGAACCCATGTCAAGAAATGAAGAAAACATTGTGTATAACAGAAGAAAACAAGCAAACAAACAAACAAAACACTAAAGAACACAAGGACACAGAAAACCTGGGAGTAGTAGGCTCGAAGATAGACTAGCTGAGCTCAAACAAAATGGTACTCCTACTATAGTAATTAAAGAGTTGAAAAAAATAAAAAATAATAAAGAATAAAAGGACTATTTGTTAATAGTATTAGATTAAGGTTGCAGAGGGAAAAAAAAAATGAGTTTTCAAAGGACAAACATGGAGAAGTTTGTGAGGGTGGGTTGGGTGGGGGGGGGGGGGGGGGGGGGGGGTACAGTGTTGATTATGTAACTGATTTTCAGGGGGGCCAGGTGTTTTTTCTTTCTCTGTATAAAGACAGAGAGAGTGACATTAACACCTTGTTTGGATAGTTATTACTCTCTCCGGCTCATTTTATTTGGCACTCTTTGACTTGGCATGGTGTTATTACAGTATTTACGAAAAATAGTAAGATTTTTTGAAATTTGTGGTCTAAAATTATTCTGAGATATTTGTGTGGTTGAAAATCATTTCATTAACGGTAAAAGAGGAATTTTAAGGTTGTTATAAAATTTGTATAATAATATACATAGATAGTATAGGGATTTGATAGATAATATAGCTGATCGTTAGGGATTTGAATATTTAGTTACCATAGTTAGCTTATTTAGTTACCTTAGTTAGCTTGTCCTTCCATGTATTTATATCATTGTTCTCTTTGAATAATAGACAAGTTATTCTCTTTATGTCTTATCAATAACATGGTATCAAAGCCATTACTATCTTTTTGGGGTGAGTTATCTCCCTCACAGCTTTAGAGTCAGTTTCTATCTCCAAGGTCAAGTTCTCTCTTTCTAGTTTGGTTGTTTACAATACAATCTCTTTCAAGTCAGTTCCTTTTTTAAAATTAACGGAGTTGCTAGATATTTTGAGCCTATCTCTACCATTTTTTTCGATCACTACTGCGGCCTGACTTTCCGACGACTTGATTATTTTGAAATTCTCTGATTTCGATTGTTGCTAGTTCAAATCCCCTTTCTAAAGCTTAATTGGTTCTCTGTCCAGAACCTTTGGCTATTCATCTTTTAGTTTCTTGTTACTCTGTGAACTGCTAGGTATTCCAGCCATCTGAACACTGTTTTGGGATATTTTGATTTTCTCTGGATTGCTCTATTTGTGAGTTTGGGAATATGGTTTTGGTTTTAGCAAAAGAATTTACTAAAACCTCTCATCAGAAACCATTGAAGGAACTCATTACTGTTAATACTTTTATGGAGTCAGATAAGACATGTCTTATGACATCTTTAAATAAATAGGTGATTGATTTAGGTGCGACAAATCACATGACAGGTAATCCTAATATGTTGTCGAGCTTTCAGTCACACAAAGTGCCTTCTCCATTTAATGTAGCTAATGGATCAACTTGTAGCATTGTTAGATCCGAAATTGTGAAACAACATCCTTTATTACCTTGTCTTCTATATTGAGTTTACCAAAGTTGGCCTTTAATGTGATTTCTGTTAGCAAAGTGACCAGAGAGCTTAATTGTTACATTTCATTCTTTCCCGATATTGTCTATTTCGTGATCTTAAGAAAAATCGGGTTGTTGGTAAAGGACAAGTATCTGACGATCTGTATATCTTTGATGAATGGAAGCCTCAATTTATTGCCTACTCTAGTGTTATTTCTCCATTTCAAGCACATTGCTGATTGGGACATCCTTCTTTACCTGTATTAAAGAAGTTATATCCTCAGTTTCAGAATATTTCTGCATTGGAATATGAGTCATGTTGATTTGCAAAACATCATCATAACTCATCAAGTCCAAGAATCAATAAGCGGAATGAGTCAGCTTTTGAATTAGTTAACTCTGATGTTTGGGGACCATGTCCGATCGTCTCCAAAACTGGACACAAGTATTTTGTCACTTTTGTAGATGATTTCTCTCAGATGACTTGGATTTATTTTATGAAGAATCGTTCTGAAGTATTCACTCATTTTTGTGCCTTTTATGCTGAAATTAAAATTCAGTTCAATGCTTCTATGCGTATTTTAAGAAGTGACAATGCTAAAGAATACATGCCAGAATTGTTTCAGTCATATATGAGACAACATAGTATTCTTCATCAGTCTTCATATGTTGATACAGCTTCTCAAAATGGAGTTGCTGAAAGGAAGAATAGACATCTACTTGAGACAGCTCGAGCACTTTTGTTCCAAATGAAAGTTTCCAAACAATTTTTGGACAGATACAGCTTTTACAACATGTTTTTTAATCAATCGCATGTCATCTATTGTGCTTGTTGGTAATGTGCCCTATAGTGTTCTTTTTCCAAACAAGTCACTATTTCCGGTGGAACCTAAGGTGTTTGGAACCGCTGGTTATTTTTGAGATATTCGGCCATCAGTTACCAAGTTGGATCCCAAAACCTTGAAGTGTGTTTTCTTGTGATATTCTCGCCTTCAAAAAGGATATCGTTGTTACTCTACTGAACTAGGAAAATATTTGGTGTCAACTGATGTAGCCTTTGTGGAGGCTACACCATTCTTCTATGCACCTCCCATTTTTACGAGCCAGGGGGAGGAAGATGAGTGGCTAGTGTACCAGGTTACTAGGGCCACACCTGAATCATCAGATGATGTTTCACATACACTGCGTAGTTCTTCAGTTGAGCACCAATCAACACTAGTTTCACCTACTCTAGCAAGATCGTCAGTTGTTCAGGTCTATTCTAGGAGGCGAGATGCTAATGATACCTCTTCTGCATCAGTACCTTCATCATCAGATCGTGTTCCAAGTGATCCTCCAGACGATCTTGACCATCCTATTGTTATTCACAAATGTACACGCAGTTGCAAATCCACATACTCCATTGGTAATTTTATTTTCTATGATCAGTTATCTCTTGCATTCAGATCTTTGATTGCATCCCTAGACTCTACTTCTATGCCCAAAAATGTTAAGGAGGCTTTGAATCATTCTAGATGGTGTGAAGCAATGCTTGACGAAATACACGCCTTAGAGGAAAACCACACTTCATATTTTGTGGATTTACCTAGTGGAAAAAAAGCAGTAGGAAGTAAGTGGGTCTTCACAGTCAAAGTTAATCCAGATGGCTCTGTGGCAAGACTTAAGGCTAAGACTTGTGGCCAAAGGATATGCTCAGACTTATAGGGTGGATTATTCAGACACCTTCTTTCTGGTTGCCAAACTCATTTCTGTCCGTTTGTTAATTTCTCTAGCTGCTTTTGAGAATTGGCCATTGCATCAGTTAGATATTAAAAATGCATTCTTTCATGGTGATCTCCATGAAGAGGTTTATATAGAGCAGCCACCTTGTTTTGTTGCTCAAGGGGAATATGAAAAGGTTTGTCGCTTGAAGAAGTCCTTCTATGGCTTGAAACAGAGCCCTCGAGCTTGGTTTGAAAAATTCAGTGAAGTAGTTCAAGATTTTGGATTGAAGAAGAGCAAATGTGATCATTCAGTCTTCCATAGACAATCTGCATCTGGAACTATTCTTCTTGTTGTATATGTTGATGACATTGTCATTACAGGGAGTGATTTTGCAGGAACCTCTTCTCTCAAGTCTTTCTTACACACTAAGTTGCCTACAAAGGACTTAGGACAATTGAAATACTTCTTGGGAGTAAAAGTATCTAGAAGCAGGAAGGGTATTTTCATATGTCAGAGAAAGTATATTCTTGACCTACTGGCAGATACCGAAAAGTTAGCAGCCAAGCCCTGTAGTACTCCAATGGTTCCCAATGTACATCTTATTAAAGATGATGGTGATCCTTTTGATGATCCGGAGAGATATAGAAGGTTGGTTGGGAAGTTAAACTACCTTATTGTGACTCATCCCGATATTGCGTTTGCGGTAAGTGTTGTTAGCCAATTCATGTCTACACCTACGGTCAAAGATTGGGAGGCTTTGGAACAGATCCTATGTTACTTGAAAGGAGCTCCTAGAATGAGCATATTATATAGAAATCACAATCATACTCGTGTGGAGTGTTTTGCAGATGTTGATTGGGCTGGATCCAAAATTGATAGAAGATCTACTACGGGTTATTATGTTTTTGTTGGAGGGAACCTAATATCATGGAAGAGTAAGAACCAAGGTGTTGTATCACGATCCAGCGCAGAATCTGAGTATAGAACTGTGTCACAGTCTACATGTGGGATTATATGGATAAATCATCTTTTATTTGAATTGGGATGAAGCATCATACCCCAGCAAAACTCTGGTGTGATAATCAAGTTGCTCTTCATATTGCCTCAAATCCGGTGTATCATGAAAGAACCAAACATATTGAGGTTGATTGTCATTTTATTCGTGAGAAGATTTAGGAGAACTTGATTTGCACTACCTACGTGAAGATAGGAGAACAACTAGCTTATTTATTTACAAAAGCATTGCATGGAACTCGAGTTGACTATCTTTGTAACAAGTTGGGCATGATCAACATCTATGCTCCAGCTTGAGGGTAAATGTTACAAAATATGTATAACAATGTACATAGATAGTATATGGATTTGATAGATAATATCGCTGATTATTAGGGATTTGAATATTTAGTTACCATAATTTGAATATTTAGTTACCTTAGTTAGCTTGTTTCTCCATGTATTTATATCATTGTTCTTTTTGAATAATAGACTAGTTATTCTCTCCATGTTTTATCAATAACAAATGTTAGATTGTTTTCAATTAAAGTAAGGTGACATCTTTTTGGGACAGACCAAAAAGGAAAGGATGTCACATAAAATGGGACAGAGGGAGTATATAATACTCTGTCATTTCAAAAAGAATGATCCGGTTTGATTTGGGATGGAGTTTAAAAAAATAAAGAAGACTTTTCAATCTTGTTGAGTTGTGATCTTAGATTAAAGTTATGTCAAATGTACTAAATATCATTTAATCTTGTAACCTTAAATGTGCTACATGAAAAATTGAAATTAAAATGTTGCCCCTTAAAAAAAGGGTTATTCTTTTTTAAACGGTCTAAAAAGGAAAGCAAGTCATTCTTTTTTTAAAACGAAAAAGGTATTTGTTTTGATTGTTACTTAAATTCTATTATATCGTATCATTTAAATCGATCGTTACGCAACAAAAAAAATTCATTTTTTGTAACGATCGATTTGGTATGATTGTTATCGTAATATTTATTCTCACTTTGTCTTTACTATTCTTTAAAATTCTATATTATCGTTTGTGTTATTTATTCCTATAGTAGCTCTATCATCTATCCTATAATTTATTATAGGTTTATCATTCAGATTATCAATATTTGACTTTATGTAACAACAGAGAATGATACAATCTATCTAAGTATTGTTTATAGTATAATATAATACAACACAATAAGATACGATACACTATGAAATGATACATACAACCATCTAAATTAAACAAAGTGTAAATAAGGGAAAAGTGTGTTGGGGATTTCTCCACTCATACTAGTGAAGCTAGCTTACAGTCAATGGATTTATCCGAACTTCCTTCGACAGAAAATACTACTATTTATATATTATTAAAATTACTTTTATAATATGCATAGTAGATATCAAACCCCCTTCAACTAGTTAGTGTATTCACTTCTTCATATTCTGAACCCCCTTCGTAAAAATTCTGACTCCATCACTGCCTGCCAAGATATTCTCTATTTTGAATTAAATTCAAGCCTAAAAGGATATCGAATCCACAACGCGTAAATTCATTACGCAATGAAAGCTCTCTCTATCAAGATATTCTTCATTTAAGTTGAAAAGTCTCAAATTCATCTTGAATTCGAACCTCTAACAAGAACGAAAGAATCTCAATCATCCTATTGCAATAACACAACTCTTGATAGTATTTAATATGAAGGCGAAATGCCCTTCCTAATAGTACATTGCTTTGGATTCTCAACATAGAATTATACATTATTTATTATTATCGTTGTATGTTTATGTATTTGATATTTAATTTCACATAAGAATGTAACAAAACGATTTATTACTAATAATTATATATTTTATAATATATTCATTATTTTATACAAGAATTACGTGTCTTTGTAACACGTACGTGATTCATTATTTTTCATCATTATAATAATTTTGTAAATAAGTATTCATCACATAAAAATTCATTGAATTATATTATATGCATAATATAATCCATAGCATAACTAATTATAAAAAAATGGAAATAGATTATTCATGTCAAAATAGTCAAATTTTAAAGTATTCTTCAAAATTAAAGTATTTTTGTAAAGACAAAGTAAGATAGAGTTAAACATTAAATTGATATTCTAAGTTTCTCCCGTGAATTTTAGAATGATGGAAGATTATTTTTCAATTACGAAGGCTAGAAAGTTAATATTATGACGAGACTTAATTAATCTGAATTCACACAAAAAATTCACAATTTTGAATAATAAAGATATTTTTTTTCCAAAAAGGTGAATTAAATATTTTCACGTAAAATCTTTAATTGAAGATTATATTCTAGAGTTTCACTTGTGAATTTTCAAACTCTGAGGGATTATTTGTCAATTACATAAGGTGAAAGTTGTTGTTTATGAAAACAAAATCGACTAATTAAAATTCATGTTAAAATTTTTAATTGAATATAAAGAATTATTTATTACTTTATCACAAAATTTTAGGGGCACTTTCTACATTTGTGCTTGAATGCACATATTTGAATTTGAATGTGAATTGAATTATTTCATAAGGTGCAATGGACCTAAAAATTAGGGGAAAAAAGGGGTTGTGGGACACACAATAATGTGAAAATGTCTCTAATAATTGTAGGGGCCTCTCTAAATTCATAAATAAATAGAATAAACACCATCTTATAAAGGGAAAAATGTACATAAATAAGGTGACAAAAATCAAATTATTTAATAATAACAACAATAACAACAACAATATTATCCCAATGCTTCAAAAGCTTCAGTCTATTGTGGGGTAAGGGGGGGTCGGATGTATGCAGCCTGCCCCTATGTTTAAAACATAGCGCGACTATTTCCGGATGACCCATGATGAACGTCGAAAGTTGCATTGACTAACTGCTATTTCACAATTGAAAGAAGCGCAGACAGTTTAAAGAGTCATTTTGCTTTATTCCATCATACCCCAAAATCAAAAAATAGTAAATCTTTGACTTCATCCAAGATTGATAGAAAAAAAATCAAATTATTTAATATTCCTATAAAATAATTTTCCCTCTATAGGTTAAAAAGGCAAAGACAACATCATTGATAGAGAGGCTCTCTTTTCTATCTTTTCCATTCTCATGATGAAAAAGAATATTGTCTTTGAACTAATTTTCAAGAAAAAAAAAAAGAGCTTTTTTCATATTTCTTTTATTTTTTCATATTTCATAAATGACAAACATATAAAGTCTAATTATGCTTCATAACTATAGTTTGACTAATTGCATTTTGTAACTATAGTTATAGCAATGTTTGTATACATTTGTATAATTCGCTATATAAATCGCGGTTTTTATATAACATTTGTATGTTTACCTATATAATTTGTGCACAATATTTATATAATTCGCTTTACAATTCACTGGTATTTGTATATTTCGCTATACAATTTGATTCATCCAGCTTTTGTATAATCACGCACAAGATTTGTATAAATCGCGCGAATTATACAAAATTCAAACTGTAATTACAACTAGATGTCTGCAGTGAGTTGTAATTAATTCAAATTATAGCTATGTTAGCTAATTAACTATTATATGTTTGCTTATCCATGTCCCGTAGAAAGTCCCACATTTGCGATATAGGTAAATTCATATATGAATCTTGAATTCGAGACTTCTGATTAAGAATGAAACATGTACCATCTTTATTTGTTCATTTCTTATAATTACTTATATTTGAATTTTGCTTGCTGGTTAAATTACAAATAATAGATGCACATAATGATACTCTTAGTCAACAAATATAAAGTTTGAACTTATATTTTCATAGTGCACAAATAGGACCCTCAACTTGGCAATTCTGAACAAGTAGGCACAGGGTGCTGACGTGGCACAATGAGTGCAGTACACTCGCGACGGGCGCGTGAAAGACTTAATTTTGACCATTTCAACTGCAAAAAATGGGTAATTTGACCCTTTTATGCCTGCCACATTTATATATATATATATTATTTATTTTCAAATTAACATACACTTTCTTCTTCTTCATTTTATTAAAAATACACAAGTATTTGGCATTCCATTTTTTT
>JAPFFP010000080.1:5741427-5754563 GCA_026153255.1 Solanum medicagineum
TTTTTTGTAATTTTTTTTAATTTATGTAAAAAATTTAAAATGTTTTAATTTTTTTTTTTTGTAATTTTTTGTAATTTATGTAAAAATATTTTGTAATTTTTGTAATTTGTGTAAAAATTTAATTTTTTTAAAAAAAATTGTAATTTTTTTGTAAAAATTATTTTATTATTTTTTTTATCAATGCCACGTGCAAATAAGGGGTATGACGTATACAAGTTATGCTTACGTGGACAAACGCGGCATCTCAGTATTGGCTGAAAAAATACGTTAGCGCGACTGTACTCACGCGCCACGTCAACGACTGGTTTGTGCTTATTTGTTCAGGAATTGCCAAGTTGAGGGTCCTATTTGTGCACTATGAAAGCTTAAATTCCAACTTACAAAATGGTGCTAAGTTTAAGGTCCAATTTGAGAGTTTACTCGCTTAAATTTTATAAACCTTTGTTTGTGGTATTTTTAGTTTCTTTTTAAATAATTATTAGTTTGAAAAATAAAAACTATATATTTCACAGACATTTAGCAGAAAGAATTGCAGCAATCATTAAACTAACACTTTTGCATTTGCATTGACAATTACGATATCTCTTTTATCATTATCAAATGACTTTAATCATTTCATCACTTTTGTTGCATATTCTTTACCCTAGGTATGAAGTAATTTTTGTTAGGGAACGTTTTATATTGTAACGTAAAATTATTCAATGAATTTTAGTCGAAATTAAGAGTACTAGATAATGTGTGAAAAAAAAAGAAAAAAGTATATTCTTTTAGAATTTATCAATGTAATAATTACATATATGTTGATTCAATTAAAATAATTATAAAAAAAAGTCAATCATTGTATAGATACGTGTAGTCAGTGCATATTTCATATATAGTCAATATATATTCAGTTTTTGAGCGTATTATAATCTATATTTAGTATATAGTTCATGTATAAGTAATCTACATTGTATAGTTAGTTATACTTTTTATGACTTTTGACAAGTTATATCGTATAATCATATATATTTTCTAAGAGTTTTTGGGTATTTTTTATGTAAATAACATATGTTTATATTTGTTGTAAATTAATTAGTTTATTGTATAGATTTAAAATTTATTTAATTATTAATTAATTATATATATAAACAATCATCATTCACCTTTTAAAGGCCGGAACTTTTGATTAATTAGCCCCTCATGTTGGGTTAAAGATTAGCATTGATTAGGAACACTAATAAACTAATCCAATTTTACAAGTTTCCTAATCTATTATTATATATATTATATTAATTATTAGTGTATAGATTATTTTTTATAATTAAGTTGATGTAATTTAATAATACCAATTAGAAGGTTATGAATTCTAACTCATGCAACCCTATGAATTCAATATGTCAATTCATTGCTTTCATTTTGTTGGGGTAAAAGAGTCAAATTTTGTTGGTATACTAATACTATTTTGGAATTACTCAATTTTATTATTCATTAAATTTATGAGATAATATTATTCTTTTAATTGGGTAAAAGGAAATTGATAAAATTAACTTTTTTTATTTTGTAAAAAGTTTTAAATTTATCTTTTGTTATATTGCTCGAACAAAAGTACTCCGAAGTTATCCTAAGTAACATAAATATAACCCTTTTTCATTAGGATGTTCAAGTTGGTGAATGTTGAATCCCGCAAGATACTAACTTCTTGACGAGATGGAAACCATATGGCATGGTACGCCTTAGATGGACATCATGTGGTAATGCCATCTCATCGAGCTCCCCCGAAGGGTTCCTCTACAAGGTTCGTCCACGGAGGGTGATTCAGGGCCCAAGATCAAGCCGAAAGGCGTAGTAAATAGACAACAAGTGAATATTCCTGTACCCTCTCCCTCCACTTCTTCTATCACCAACACTCCTTTACTATTAGTTAAATGTGTTTAATCAAATTTTCAAATACTAAAATTAAGAAAATTCAATTATAATTATGAACTAAAAATGTTGTTATCTCAATTCCTAAAGTTATTAGTTAAACTTTCAATTTAACTATCATTGTGAAAGGTAAAGGAGACAAGAAATTAACATTGATATGAAAACTCAATTCATTACCTAGTTGTACTACCAAAAAAAGGCTAAAGACATGACTCCACTCTCAATTCTTCCCACTAAATAGCATGTGTAGTGGTCATGGGGTAGTTTGGCTACTTTTGCCTCTTTGTTACTTTCTGCGTCCCATTTTATGAAATATCCTTTGATCTGACACAATATTTTTAAAAAAAATAAAAAAAATTAAAATTTATGATTTAAAATAATTCATAGATATTTGTGTGACTGAGAATCACTTCATTAGAGTAAAGGAGGAATTTTAAAGTGAAATTGTTTCTAATTAAAATAAGATGACATTTTTTTTTTAAGATTAACAAAAAAAAAAAGAATGTTACATAAAATAGGACACAAAAGAGTATTATTTTTTCAATGATAGTAATGTTCGTATCAATTTATATATATTTTTAATTATTTTATTTAGTATAATATGTAATTTGTATATCGAAGTTTAAACAAATGAAAAGAGCTCATATAATTTTATTTTCAATAATTGTAGTGTTTGGATAAGTTTATACATCAATTATTTCACTTAGTATTTATTATTTTCCAAATAAGTTTAGATAAATAAGAAGAAATGATATAAATATTTAATTATTTCACCTAGTATTTATTATCTTCTATCAAAGCTTAGACAAATGAAAAAAAAATTACTTAATGCATTATTTATTTTTGTTTAGATTTCAACTCTAGCCTTCATATTTACATATTATATCGATTTCTAGATCACCCACTTATATTACTATAAAGAAGATATGAATTAGTATGATGAACTTTTATCGCTAAATAATAAAAATTAATTTTAACTTTATTTAATAATGAATTAATGGGACATTGTCAAAAAAATCATGGTAGCCCTTTCTTCTTTTTTGTTTTCAGTATTAAACATTTTTTACCTTTTTCTCTTTGAGATAATCACTTGGGGGTGCAGATTTGCTACTGTTTTGGACAAAAATTGAAATTTTATTTTTCGATCCGATTGTTCTTAAATCGAATACAGACCATTCCACCTCCTCCACGCCACCCCATCCCCACCTCCTCCACCCCCACCACACACATAAGAAAAAGACATAAATATTCAAAAAGTTTACTCATAAAGCAAAATGGAATTTGACTATGAGATATAATATTGATTGAGATTGAACTCTCTTTATTAGACATACATCATGACCCTTGTGTCATGCATTGTCTTAAAATATAGGAAAATTAGGGTCCCCACCCCTAAAAATATATACAAAAGGTGAAGAGGAAAAAAAAAAACTTCTAACTTCATTTTCTCTATGTTTTATTATATTTGGCTTTCTACTCTTTTCATCAATCAATTTTTTGTTTTTGTCAATTTTTATCATTGTAATAGTATGACATAGTTGAAAATTTCCCACACATGGTTTTTCCACTTTTTAAGTGGATCCAAAATTTGTGAAGTGTAGTTTTATTTTCAAATAAAGAATAATAGTTTCATATCAGGGCGGAGATACCTTATAGCTAGGGGTTCAGCTGAACCTTTTTCGATGGAAAATTATATTATTTATATATACAACAACAACATTACCCCGATGCCGCAAAAGCTCCCGTCCATTGCAGGGTAAGGGGGGGTCGGATGTACGCAGCCTGACCCCTATGTTTAAAAACATAGGGCGACTGTTTCCAGATGACCCATGATGAGCATGGAAAGTTACATTGACTGACTGCTACTTCACAATTGAAAGAAGCGCAGACAGTTTAAAGAGCCATTTTATTTTATTCCATCATACCCCAAAGCCAAAAAATAGTGAATCTTTGGCTCCATCCAAGATTGATGGATAATATTATTTATATATAATTGAAATAATTTTTTTATGTATATATAGTAGACGTCGAACCTACTTCGACTAGTTCATATGTTTATTTCTTCGTAGTTTGAATCTTCTTAGTGAAAATCCTAATTTCGCTACTAATTTCACGAGATAATATATGAGGTTGGGGTTGGGGGTAGGGGAAGATAGAGTATACTAGACTTTGTTCCCGCCTCATAGCTATAAAGGTAGAGAAAATGTTTTTGAAAAATTACCGATTCAGATAATGCATATAAAATAATACTAAAAAAAGGAGATAGTTCTAAATGAAGGATAAACTTTAGTGTGTAAATTTAATTTTCAAATAGAGAAAAATATACTGGAAATATATAGTTCTTTTCTGTCAATAGATTTACTATTAAAATGCTTCATTAATTGCAGGAAAAGGAGAAAAAAAAAACATAAAGAGATAAATATTACTCCATTTAAAAAAAAAAAACATGACACTTCTTGCTTTTCCATATTCTAATTATATGAGCATTGACCAACAAATTTTCATGTACTGTTTTATCGTATTGACATGTAAAAAATTGCAACTTATAATACTCTTCATATATATACAATTTTAGAATGTGTAGATCTGAATTACAAAATTTCGAGTCGATCTACAGCTTCAAATATTAAACAGATTCATTCTCAAGAAGCAAAAAAATATCATATAAATTAAGACGAAGTACGTCATATTTGAAAGTACATTACATCTAAAGACATATCATTGGGCTAAAGGCCCATTTAATCACAATATATATAGGAGCCCAAATTAGCCCAAATCAAGAATTTGGGCTAATAAAGAATTGTCTTTCAGAAGTATAGGAATTTTTAGGTCAATCAACAAAAAACTGTGAATCCATCAAATTGGGGGGGGTGGGGGTGCGGGGGGCGCGGGGTGAGAGTTCAAAAGTAATAGACACTATCAGTGCAAATAATTTTTACGTTATCAAGTCATATTTACCTATTATATAGTAGGTGATATATCTTAGTTTTGAGATTTCAGATAATTTGAATGATCTGAGAGTGCACCAAAACGTAAACTCATAGAAATACAATCACAATTTAATAGAACATAATTTATCCTTCTTCTTCTTGACACATAAGAAATGGTGAAAGAAAAAAAATAAAAATAATTTAAAGTATTTTTAGATAAAATAATCACACGCTTCAAAAAATAAACTACAAATATTAAAATATGAGTAATGTTTTCACTTCTCAACAATTTTCATAATTTCCATAATGGAAAAAATAAAAATAAATTAACACTATGTACTAGTCTCTTTACAATTTTTCATCTCCACATATTATTTTACCACTACACCAAACTCATCAGAATCTTAAAAAGTCATGAAAATTATTGCCATCATGATCACCATAATTTGGAAGATTATCAACATAATTACTTGATAATGACAACATATTTGGTAGAGTAATCTCTTGGACGAATTGACGATCATCATAAAACATCAAATTATTATTGATAATACCTGCAAAATTTTGTTGATGCTCCATGTTTACTTCCCAAGGATACAAGATGGTATTTTCAGGAATCGAATGGCCTTGATCAGTAATATTGTTATTATCAATGATGTTTTTGATCTCATGAATATCAAAAAATAACTTACTGTAAAGTTTTTAAGGATGATAATTATTGATACATATTTCTTGAAAACCGTCAATCGTTGGTAATGTTTCACTATTGATTTTCTTCATCAAATAATGTTCAGTGAGCTCATCATCTTTTGGTAAAAATCTATAACCTATCGGAATTGAATTCAACAACTCCATAATCTGTAATTAAAAAAAACAAAAAAAAAAGAGAGAAAGATTAAGGTACTAATTAATTCCTAATAATCCTAAAACAAGTATTAATACTAATTCTAAAATAATAAGGAAGTAGGAGAAAGACATTTATTTATTTATCATCTATATATAAATGATAATATTTTTCGTTTCATTTATAGGTTACAAATTCAAATCATAAAAATAAATTAAATTATTTAGACTATACCAAAAAGTAGTATAAATATATTAGCTATTTTACGGCTTTGGGAGTTCTGATTTCTTACAGATATAAATATAAATAAATATATTTATACTACCGAAAAATAATTGTATATGTCACAATTTGATTGGCCGGGAATTAATCCTTTTAGTATCCAAATTGGATTCCAAACATTTTTTCGTAAATAATTAATAATTAATTTATGTATAAAATTTCTTTAGTGAAGTTCATGTAGGATTAGGTTATTAGCTAGAATAAATAATGAAAGCCATATCATATAACATGTGATACGTATTTATATTATATTGAAAAAAATTATAATTTATAGTCATAGTTAAAGTTTTGTTGCTATAGTTAGGATTTTGTTGCTATTTTTTCTCTTATCCTGCTATTTCTTGTTAGATATACAATTATATATGTATACCAGCTGCATATATATAATTATTTTAATAGATATACATGGTCAATTCAATAGAATACATGTACAGTTCGCCTCTCTCCACTTTTTCGCTCGCCTCTGATCTCCCTCTCTCAATCTCGCTTGTAAATATACAAATACATATGTATATTAGTTACACATGTACTATTATTTGACAGATATACACATATAATTTGACAAATATATATATACAACTCGTCTCTCTCCTCTCTCTCTTGATCTCGCTCACCTATCTCCTCCCCTTCAGGTCACAAAAGTTATGACAAATATGAATTCTTATATTAACATACTTCATATTATAATAATAAGTTGATTCATATTCAAATACTTATGAGTAGATTTTCTTAATATGTATATAAATTTGAGCAAAAAGTTATTGATTCATGTGAAATTATAAATTCTATTGTAGATCTATTTCATGTGCTGCTTATAAATATTTCATATAAAAATTATTTAATAATAAAAGTACGAAACTTATTATTGGGTCGAGCTGAATTTGAACCGCGTAACGAAAGATAAAATTAAGAAATTTCACATGATAAGCAAGTTTACATTTCAGATGCTCAGTTGATCACATGTAAATCATAAATATAAACCATAGCTTAACGGGACACCAACTTATACATATTATTATAGTAATTAATTAATAAATTCAAATGGTATTTAAGAAAAAAAAAAAACATGTTCCATCAATTAATGAAACATTAATGATTAGTGGAAAAATCACTTTGTACTTGTCTGTACACATTCATTGGATTAAAGTCAAAGTCTCATCAGAACTATTCATTTTGTTGCAAATTATTTGTCGTATTTTTTATTTATATATTTTTTTTAAAAAAATTATATAGTTTCTTTGTTTTAAAGAGGAATTCCTAAGAATAAAATTTTAAAAAAGTAAATTAGTTTAAAATTTTAAAATGATAAGTAATTTAAGATAATTATTTTTAGAATTCACGATAAATAATTTGAGATGAAAATGGAAGAATAATAAGTTTTCAACTACAATTTTTCAACTATTTAATTTCCAATTTTAAAAGAGCAAATTAAGGAAACCAATGAAGACTTTTAGGTAAGCCACGTTCTTGGCTTGTATTTGACTTGTATTTAAGTATTTTTTTTAATCATTTCGTATTTAAAATTTATTGATCAGACTAATTTAGATTTTAATCGAAATTGATAAGCAACTAAGGTGGTAAGATATGCCTTATCAAGAAAATTTCTTATTTTCAGACTCAACCTGAAATCTTTAATCAAGCTTTGAGAGATTTTAACTATTTTATTAGATCGTAACAAAAACTCAAGTAGCTGAATATATTATGTTCTTATTTTATTGTCATAGATCGATTTAACTTGATCATATAAATTATTAGTACATTATTTTCCATCCGTTCAAGTGTTAATGTACATGATTACTCGATAGTTGGTATATAAGTTGACGCGATGCAGAAGGATGCATTGTCAAATCAGTCGAGATACATATAAGCCGAATGACATAAAAATAAAGCTCTTTTCTTGGCTTGTATTTGACTTACTTAAGAATTTAAGTATTTTTTTAATCATTTCGTATTTAACATTTATTAATTAGACTAAATCAGATTTTAATCAAGTATAATAAGAAAATAAAGTGGTAAAATACACTTTCCCAAGAAAATTTCTTATTTTCAGACTCAACCTGAAATCTTTAATTAAGCGTTGGAATTTTTTAATTATTTTACTAGATAAAAAAATTCAAATAACTATGATTATGTCGTTATTTTACTATCGTAGATCGATTTAACTTGATACTGTAAACTATTACTACATTATTTTTCATCCGTCAAATATTAACGTACCTGACTACTTATATCTAAGTTGACGGGATGTATCAGAATACTTTGTCAAGTTCGTCGAGATACATGTAAGCCGATTAAAAAAAATAAAACTCCTTTGTTAATAAATAATATAATGTAAAGTTAGGGGACAATGTGACATATTTCACGGCTAATTTAGTGGCACAAAGTAAAAGCTATACATTTTTTTAATTTTTTTTAAAAAAATCATATCTTTAATTAATTTTATATATTTTTTTAATTCATTACTCTTTAAATAGGACCATATTCTTGATTTTTTTCTCTTCAATCTAATTGAGATTTTCTTCTTTTTTCATAAAGTTTTTTGAACAAATATGGCTTCCCTCTTATCACTTTCTTTTATACTCATTTTCTCTTTGTATAATAGCTTTGCTTTTGCTAATAATGTTCCTTATCTTGATGGTAAGTTCCACCTGTTTATTTTCGTTGCTTGCACTCTTCAAAAATATTGACGCATCTGTGTCAAATCCTCTAAAAATGCACTATGTTGTGAGGTTCGATACACATCCAACGATATTTTAGATAGTTTGAGCAACATATCAACTCGGTTATCAACTTATCATCAAAATTAGTAGTGCTTAGAAAAGTTCCTTTTTTCTTTTTTATGTATAATGAGGATATTATCGTTTTCACCTGAAAATTATCTTGTGTATATAGGTCAAAAATATAATTTTTATACATACATTAAATCTTGAGTATCATTAATGAAATTTTTGATTTTGTCATTGCTCTAATAGCTATGTTTCTTCAGCTCTCAAAAAATGTCGTCGCACTAATTATATCAAATACTATATTAAAATATACTACTTTTAAAGGATTTGATATAAACTTGATGATAATTTTTAAAGTGTTCGAGCAACATAGTCTTAGAAGAGTAGAAAGTTGACCAAGTTGAGGTTGTAACCAACTTTTTGACCTTAGCCCAATAAGATTAATTTGAGTAGTTTAATATTGTATGCATGGATTTAACTGAGCTATCAGAAACAACCTCTCTACTTGTGCAAGGCAGGATAAGGTCCCTCCGAGATCCCACTTGTGGGATTACACTGAATATGTCGTCGTCGTAAATATGATTAATCTCTTTCTAACATTTCACAGATCTATTGGAAAATGGAAACTTTGAGCAAGGTCCAAAACCATCAAACATGAAGAAAACAGTGATCATAGGCAAACACTCTTTGCCCAAATGGGAAATCAGTGGCATAGTGGAGTGGGTATCTGGTGGGCCCCAGGAAGGCGGTTTCTACTTCCCGATCCCTCGTGGGGCCCACGCGGTCCGACTTGGGAATGAGGCTTCCATCTCTCAATATGTGAAGGTGAAGCCAAAGACAATATATTCACTCACATTTGGATCCACCAGGACTTGTGCTCAAGATGAGGTCCTTACCGTCTCTGCGGGAGGCATGTCTAGTGACCTTAACATACAAACATTGTACAGTGCTGATGGTGGTGACACTTATGCTTGGGGTTTCAAATCAACATCTGATCTTGTTAAGGTCACATTTCATAATCCTGGTACTCAAGAAGATCCAACTTGTGGACCACTTATAGACCATGTTGCAATCAAGGAAATGACTATGGCAACTTATACTAAAGGTAAATTTCGATCCTACATTATCATGTTGGATTATTTCTATCGTATGAGTAAGACTGCATACACACCACCCTCCCCAAACCTCATTTCTGAGATTACACTGGGCATATTGTTGTATCTATCTCCGCTAACTTCTTGGAAGTTCTTTATTTTAAGTAGAGGGTCTATAAGAAACAGTTGGAAACAACCTCTCTATTTCTATGAGGTAGGAGTAAGGTTTGCGTACACTCTACCCTCTCCAATCCAGACCTCAAATACATTGCATATTTAGCAAACTTAAACATCTGGTTCATGGAACATATGCAGGTAACTTGGTGAAAAATGGTGGATTTGAACTTGGACCTCATGTATTCAAGAACTTCTCGACAGGGGTACTCGTCCTGCCTTTGAAACAGGACAAGTACTCACCGATTCCAGGATGGATCGTTCAGTTTGCAAAACCATCAAAATACATAGACTCGAAGCATTTCTTAGTGCCTTCAGGAAATGCAGCTGTCGAATTAATAGGAGGAAGGGAAACAGGCATTGCACAGATCGTTCGTACAATCCCAAAACATTTCTACAACTTGACTTTCACTATCGGAGATGCACAGAACAATTGCCATGGATCAATGACAGTTCAAGCATTCGCTGGCAACGCTAACACACAAGTTTCCTTCGTGTCGAGTGGAAAAGGATGGTACAAGACTGCAAGCTTCAAGTTCCAGGCAGATAAAGCTAGGACATTGATAGCTTTCTACAATCCATACTATCACACCAAGATACACCACTTTGGACACATGTGTGGACCTGTCATCGATGATGTTAGTCTCGTTCATGTCCCTAAATAAACAGAATGAAGTGATCTTATTCAGAAGAGGATAAGTTTTAGCAGGAACTGATTTTTCGATCCAAATACGAATGAATCACTCTCTTGTTTCCTTGTATAAGTCATCAAGTGTTTAATCATTTATATGTTTATTAACGTCTGCATGCATCCTACTCTCCCCAGACCGTACTTCGGGATTACATATTGTCGTTCATCAACTTTAAGGTTTTGTCATTTCATAACATAAGCCAGAAGAGAAAACACTCTCCAGTGCAATTTGTTTGACATGTTTAAGATCACAAGATCAAAAAGTATTTCAGTACATTCTACGTATCTTCAGTTTAAAACCATGAAATTCAGAAGTGTTTTTTTACTTTCTTAGACTTCGTACCAAGTCAAAATCAGACTATCAAATCGAAACAGAGGGAGTACAAGAATAAATAAAAGGAAACTTCACTGAATTCTCCAATGCCAACTGTTCCAAGTGAAATACAGAAAATTACAGCAACCAGTGAGGACCTTAAATAAGCCATGTTCTTGGCTTGTACTGACAGTGTGAATTTAAGCAAGCCATGTTCATCGGATCAGGTACGCGTTGGATCCTTCAGAAAGTAGTGTATTTTTGGAGAGTCTGCGCAACTCAGGTCGGTGCAATTTTACTTAATATAGTATCTTCTTATATCGAACGGGAATCTTGGAGTAACTAGTAAAGTTGCTGTTATATGAGTACGTGATCAGGAGGTCATGAGTTCAAATCTTAAAAACAGCTTCTGACAAAAATATAAAATAAAATTGCATAAACTAGACCCTTGTAGTCGGGCTTTCCTCGTCCCATTGCCTTTTTAGTATCTTCTAATATGTTATTTTAAACTTGATTTTAAAATGAAATAATTGAACTTAACCTTACAGGATAAAAAATTAATAAACTGCCAGAACAAGACAATTTAAACTCTATTATTAATAAATTTGTGTCAGGTTTCAATAAAATAAAGAGCTAAAAAGGAGACAACCTGACACATTTCCTGGCAAATTTAGTGGTACCATGCAATGGCTATAAATATCTTCTTCTTAGTTTATCTTATCTTTACTGTCCTCTAGGTTTTAATTTATTTGTCTGGCTTTAACGTAGTACAGAATGATCATATTTTTATATTATGTATTGTCATTATCAGTTTTATATATATTAATTTTATCGTATTTACAAACTATCATGTGCTTTTCGTAATTAGTCATTCTTTCTGTTTTTTTTCTTTTCCTTTCTCTTTTTTCCATATCTAGTTTATTCTGCTTATGGGTTTTCGAGACCCTTAGGGTTCCTAGGAAATAACGTCGCTACATTTGTGAGGCAGTGGTAAGGTCTGTTTACATTCTACCCTCCCCAGACCCCACTTGTGGGATTCCACTGGATATGTTGTTGTCGTTTGTTGTTTGACGTGGTATGTAATTTAAGAAATAAAAAGAAAAACTTGTGAATCAATCTCGTGGTCTTAAACTAAACATGTGTGTAATCCTTTAAATCTTATAGTCTTAAACTTGCGAGCTTACCACATATAGAAAGAGACGATCTTTTTTGGAATAGACTGAAAAAGAAAATAACACCGTTAAATTGAAACGGAGGGAGTAAATTTTATAATCTTTTTACTTCTTTATTCTTTTAAAAAGGACATATTCCTACCTTTTTTTCACTTGAAATCTAGTTTAAACTTTCTTTCTTTTCTTTAAGTTTTTTTCATACTAAAATGGCTTCCAATTTCTCTCTCTCTTTTGTACTCATTTTCTCTTTGTATATCAGCTTTGCTTCTTCTGCAACTACTGCTCCATATCTTGATGGTAAGATTTACTTCTTTTAGCTTATTTAAAGATTAGTAGTGAAGTTGTTCGCCTGAATCCCCTCGACAAAAAATTACATTGTATATATGAGGTATATACATGTTTTGAATCTTTGGACACATGACTAGAGGTTCGCTCCGTAGTTGAGGGGGTTCAAAGTTCAGTTTGAGGTTTCGAGTTCAAAACTAGGACACTACATTTTCATTTTTCGAACTGTCTTTAGTGAAAATTCTAGATCCACCACCGATGTAGACTATACTTTGGAACTTTGGAGTAGCAAATCAACCAAGTTGAGGTTGCAGCAACCTTTTAGACCTCAGCTCAATAAGATAATTTGAGCATTTTTGTATTTGTATCAGCTGTGTTGCTCGGACTTTTCAAAAATGTCGACTAGTGCGTGTCGGATCCTCCGTATTTTTTAAGGATCTGACACGGGTGCAACAACATTTTTGAAGAGTCTGAGCAACTTAGTTTGTATGCATTGATTTAACTAGTCTGGAAAGTAAAATGCACGGTTTTACTCAGATTTCTTTGAATGTTATCTCAAATGCTAAGTTGCTCGGACTCTCGAAAAATGTGTTGGATCCTTAAAAGATACACTATTTTTGGAGGATTCGACACACACCCGTCAAAATTTTTGAAGAGTTCGAGCAACATAGCTCAAATGCTGTATTCTGTGATGTAATAGATATCTTTCAAATATTTCGA
>JAPFFP010000080.1:5754663-5783327 GCA_026153255.1 Solanum medicagineum
ATGCCTATGGCTACATATACTAAAGGTAAGTCTACAATCCATTGATTATTTGTAAAGTACAGCCTTTTCTGAGAGTGGTCCTCATGGAGGATAAGATGCGAAAAGCAAGGCTGAAATAGTTCAGCATGTGAAGAGGACGTGTGTGAATGCCTTAGAGGGGTAGAGGTAGACCTACGAACTATTGAGATGAGGTGATTGAGGATAAGAATGTGGAGGTCGAGGATTAGGATAGAAGGTTACTAGGTTGAGTGCCTTGGCTTGTATATTCGTATACTTAGATTTCTATTTCTATCGATTCATTCTTTAGCCTCGATTACTGTATTTTCTTGTTGTTATGTCATCTTTCTCATCTGTTTTGAGTCGATGGACTATCGGAAACAACCTCTCAACCTTCTCAGGGTAGATGTAAGGTTTGTTGTCGTTGTTCGCCTTTTCTGAGACTAGTCTTTAAAGCATGTTCCAGTTAGTCCAATGGGCTAAGTTTCACCTCCAAAAGTAGTTGGATGAATTTTCCTTCCATCAGACAAATTTTGACAGTAACCTCACAAGACGTGACAACAACATATCCATTGTAATTACAGGAGTCGGATCTGGAAAGCATAGAGTGTACGTAGACCTTACCCCTACCTTAGAAGGTAAGAGTGGTAGCCCCAAAAGAGCCGATTTGTGCAAACGCCCCTAATACATGAAGAAAATTCTCAGTTCAGCAGAATGGTGCATATTTAATACCTTTTTCCTGGTTCTGTATGCAGGTAACTTGGTGAAAAACGGAGGATTCGAAGCTGGTCCACACGTATTCAAGAACTTCTCGACAGGGGTGCTCGTCCTGCCTTTGAAACAAGACAAGTACTCACCGATTCCAGGATGGATGGTTCAGTTTGCAAAACCAGTAAAATACATCGACTCGAAGCATTTCTCAGTGCCTTCAGGAAATGCAGCTGTCGAATTAATAGGAGGAAGGGAAACAGGCATTGCACAGATTGTACGTACAATCCCAAAACAATTCTACAACCTGACTTTCACCATTGGTGATGCAAACAACGACTGCCACGGAACAATGACAGTTCAAGCATTCGCTGGCAAGGCCAGTACACAAGTTTCATTTGTATCAAACGGAAAGGGATGGTACAAGACGGCAAGCCTCAAGTTCCAAGCAGAGAAAACTAGGACAACGATAGCTTTCTATAATCCATTCTATCACACGAAGATACATGACTTCGGTCACATGTGTGGACCTGTCATCGATGATGTTAGTCTCGTTCATGTCCATAAATAAGCAGACAGAAGTGATCATACTCGGGAAAAGGTCAATTCAAGACATGTTCTTTACCATTGTTTTTATGTTTTTATTTCTAAGTTGTCCAGTCCGAAACAAGACTGATATATCCAATAAAAGTAGTAAAATCCCCTCATTATTTCCTTGTAGAAGTCACAAAGTGCCTAATATGTATTTTCTTGGTTCCATATATGATGATATGAAATGAGCTTTAATGAAAAAGCGGAAGCAGTGAAACCAAACAACAACATACCCAGTGTAATCCTATAAGTGGATGATGTGCGTGGATCTTACCTCTATCTTTCTGAGGTAGAGAGGTTGTTTTCAATATACTCTCGACTCAAATGAAGTATAAATAGAGCAGGATAGAAAGGAAAATAACGACCATAAAAATCAAGACTGAAACAAGCCGAAACTGGAAAACACAGGGAAAAATGAAACATGATATAACCAACCAAGGCATGAAAGAAGAAAAACTCAAGATCAGTCAGTTGTCAATCCGAAATACCTTCAGGTTCTGGAGGAAACTCATCCCCTTGGGCAAAGAAAATGATTTATGGCACTTGGAAATTTCAAGTTTTTCAAGTGCAGTAAGATTTTCCAGCCACTTTGGCAATGCTGCAAAATTCAGGCATCTTTCCACCCTCAGGTATTGTAGAGTAGCACTAGCACCTTCAAGCCATCGGGGCAAAGTAACTAACTGCGGTAGACCAGCAAGCACCAGCATCTGAAGGCTCGCGAGGCAGTGAACATCTTTCGACTCCAATCAGGTAAGCCTCCGATAACCAATGACCAGATCATCCTAAGTCCTTCAATATCTTGCCACTCCAACAGTGTAAGCTCTTCACAGTCGACAATCAACAGGTTCTCTAAGGCAGTAAGGTGCTTGATAGCACTTGGGAAAAAGGTCAGTCTTGGGCAGCCGATGATTGCCAATGTGCGAAGGCTAGTCAGATGTTGCAGACCTTCAGACAAAGATACGAGATTGTTGCAGCTATGGATGTACAATGAACTAAGAGATGATAAGCAGCCAATTGCTTTATCCGGAAAACATGCTTGCTTGGTGGTTATATGCAAGTGCCTTAGGCTGATCAGATTGCCAGGAACGGGAAAGCAAAACACTCAACAACCTACTAACCTTCTCTCCTAATCCTCGACCTCTACACTCATATCATTGGTGAGCTGAAGCTACGACATGTCCTGCTTAATCGACTCTCCTCACCTCAATACTCTTTAGGCCTAGCTCTACCCCTCTAACGGCCAACCTCAAGTACCTCTTTATTAGCACATCTATACTTTTCCTCTGTACATGCCCATACCATCTCAACCTCATTGGGTAGCTTGTATGTAAAATGTGTGACATTTCATCCAGCCAACCACAGGGTTGCTTGGCTCGACTAATACAACTTCGTGCCTACTAGGCCAAATAAGGTGGTAAAACATGACAAAATTACATGTATTGATTAATTTGGGAATACTATTTAAGTCATACTCGCAGTACATAAATCTAATAACAAAGAAGGATTGGGAAAAAATTTAGGCACGGTACTGCTACCAAACCACTAAGTTGATGTGATTCAGTATAAACACTCGCGTGTGACTAAATTTCATACAAGAAGAAAATAATTTCTAATGTAGAGTGACTTCATGTTATCACTATCAACTTTTTAACAACTAAGAAGTTACATGGAAAATGTGTTGATAGAAGCATGAGAGTTGACTACTTGACTTTTGGGGTTCATAGAATAGTATATTCATAGGCTGTGTTTGGCATGAAAGAAAGTGCTCAACTACAAATATATACCATTAGACTATCTAGTTTATCAAAATATGACTGAAATATACACTATGTATACATTTGATTAGATATATTATGTATATGTTTTGTATACTTCATTAATATAATAAACAAAATATACACTATTTATACATTGTGTGCGTAAAGTGAATGACCCAAAGATATTGAGTTGTAATTTTTCCAATAAATAGAAAATTAAGCGGATAAGTAAATATATCCTAGTTAATTAACTATCATGGCTATCATTTCAATTAATTACCACTCGTGGCAAACAACTAGTTTTAATTACAGTTTGAGTTTTGTATAATTTGCCCGATTCATACGAACGTTATGCGCAATTATATCAAAACTATGCGCTAATCAAATTGCATAGTGAAATATACAAATACTGTGAATTATATAGTGAATTATATAAACTTTGTGCACTAGATTCGAACCAACATAGTAATTATTCTAAATCATATAATATTAATCTATGTTTTATATTTCAGATAAAAATAATACATAGATTTCCACATAATTATGACCAAAAAAAAAAAAAGAAAATTTCAAACCAAACATTATGATGAATTATACTTGTGTTTCATATGGGAAAAAGTAAAAACAATATAGTAAATTTTTTTTATTTTATGTATAATAAGCAAATTAAACCAAAAGGTACTAATAAATATGCTAAATGTACAACTATGAGTTGCAGCTTCCCTTCCTATTGACTATATAAGTTCATTCATCAAGAGTCTTTCTTTGCAAATCAGAATTTGGGGATTTTAAGAACAAATGGCAGTTGGTAAAAGAGAAGAAAATACGGCAGTAGAGATAGTGAAGCCTCGAATTGATAAGAGGGATTACAGAAGAATTGTTCTTCAAAATAATCTTGAAGTCCTTCTCATCAGTGATCCAGAAACTGATAAAGTTTGTAACTTTTGATTTATTTTGTATTTTCTTGTGTTTTTTGAATTCTTTTTATGTGGGGTTGCTTTAAATTGTTTGGTTTTGCTAAAATTGAATCAATCTCATGTTTTTTTATTTTGGGTATTTGAAGAAATTGATGAAGTTTGTTGCTTTTACCATTTTATTTGTGTTTTTTCTGTGTTTTTTGAGTTCTTTTATGTGGGGTTGCTTTAAATTGTTTGGTTTTGCTGAAATTGAATCAATCTCGTGTTTTTTTGTTTTGGGTATTTGAAGAAATTGATGAAGTTTGTTGCTTTTACCAATTTATTGTGAGTTTTTTCTGTGTTTTTTGAGTTCTTTTATGTGGGGTTGCTTTAAATTGTTTGGTTTTGCAAAAAATGAATCAGTCTCATGTTTTTCTGTTTTGGACATTTGAAGAAACTGATAAAGTTTGTAATTTTATTCATTGATTTTGATTTTTATGTGTTTCATTGAGTTCTTTTTTTTATTGTGGGGTGGTTGTAATTTTTTGGTTAAGCTGAAAATGAATCAATCTTATGTTTTCTTGTGTTGGGTATTTGAGCTGATATTTTTGAGCCGAATCTCTATGAGATAGTGGTAAATTTCACTGGGCATGTTGTTGTTGTTTTAAAGTTAGTTGCTTTTATTTATTTGTTTAATGTTGTTTGATTTGTTCTGATATGGGTTTACCTTAAATTAGTATTTGGTTTCACCAGAAATGTATTAATTTCATCATTTTTTGGTTTGTTTTGTGGATATTTGTATCAGTGTGCAGCTTCAATGAATGTGGGTGTTGGTGCTTTTAGTGATCCTGAGGGACTTGAAGGCCTTGCCCATTTTCTTGGTATGAGTTCTTTCTTGAAAAATGGTTCGTTTTTTAAGTGGCTGCATTGTGTCTCTTGTTTTGCCTTATATTTAGCCTTAATTTTGAGTCAAAAGAGTTGTTTTACTATACTTGCGACAGTAGGGGGTTGGCTTTCCGAGGTTGAGTTCGTCGCACGTGCCTACCTAGTGCAGTTTACCTCTCCTAGTCTGTGGTGTTTGCGAGCTATTGTACGGGAGCGGGTTTACCATGTCCCAAAGGATAGCGACTGCGAGCTTCCTTATCATTTAAAAAGGAGAGTTTGTTTTACTGTAATTTGACTTGAATTTTAAATACCATTCTAGAATGTCATCCTAAAAACAATATTGTTTGACTTGGCTGAGGATAAAAGTCAGAATTTTTGTATGAATTTCTGTTTTTTGTCAGTTTCATAGTTCAGTATTACTAGAGTTTGTATTGTGTTCAAAAATGTTTTGGGAATTTTTGAACTTCTAAAATTAGTTTGTAAGACTATGTTCTCAACTATATATAGTTGAGATGCAATGAAAATATGAAATTGTATCGGGAAGTGCTATTGCAAAATGCTATGGTTATCGGTGGATTAGCCATGTCTTATAAATAGGGGATGCAATGAAATGGTATCAGGAAATGTTATTACGAAGTACTGATGGTTGTCGGTGGATTAGCCATGTATTACAAGCAGAGGCGGAGCCAGGATATAAGGTTTATAGGTTCAAAAAAGAGTGACAAATTGGCGGGTTGAATTGGATATAAGCGGGTAGAAAATGAATTGAATGAATATGGATAAAATATCTTACTCAACCATATTTGATATGGATATAAAATTGGATTTACCAATGAATTATGCATATCCATATTGTCCATTCTTTCTTGTTATGTAAAAGAAATAAGTACTCCTAGATTACAAATATCTTTTCTTCTTCTTTTTCTCCTATTAAGGTGCGTGTAATTGGTATAAAGGAATAAAATTTCACCTCTTTTTATAATGTATAATAATCTCAATTTAAGAAACGAGTATCGATATTCAATTATATAATTTTAAAAGGTGACAAATCTTAGCTAACAAATTTGAAAATCTGATTTTGAAATTATGTTTGTGAAATAGTGAAAAGAAATGAGAGTCTCTTTTATTTTGGAGAGGAAGTGTTTTTTGCTTTTTTTTCCGGTGTTATTTATGCTCTGTTTTTTCAAAATAAAAACTAATTAAAAACGAAAGCATATTAGCTAAACAGGAAAAGATAATCTGGGAAATAAGTGGATTTCGAACCCGCATCTGGCTGCGCTGAGCTTTAATACGCTAATCCTAACCAATGAACCACATGACTGTTTTGTATAGTGGGGGTTCGCAGGTTATATTTTTTTAAATATTTACTAGCTTTTTAAATATAAATATGAGGTGTATGTAAAAGCAACTGGGTTCATCCAAACCCGAACCCCCCGTAATGCACTGTAGCTCTGCCCCTGGTTACAAATGGAGGATCAGTTCTTTGAATCCAACTTGTGCAAGTAAAATGTAATAGTTTCTGATGGGATCAATATAGTTGGATTGGTTAGGTAGGGTCCGGTGTTGTTAATTAGTTGTAGATGATATGGTTCCATTTGTGTTTAAACATTGTAAACTTACTATCAGGAAAAGAATGTTTTCTTTTTTATAAATGCAGCAGGAAAAGAATGCATCTCTTAATTGTCACTCTTTAACCTTTTTTTAAAAAAATTATATGATCGTCCCTTCTGCAGGCATATGCTGTCCTTTCTATGCAGGCATATGCATATCTATAGCCCTTAGGGATAGTCTTGTTCATTTTAGAATATGATGAATGATGATCAATTGCGTCAATTGAAACAAACTTGCACAATGAATCATCTATATAGAGAATATGTATTAGTATAAAGCTAGCAAGCGCTAAAACCTCTTTTTATTGGCTTTAGAAACTGCCAAGAGTGTGCTAGTGTGCAACTCTTACCTCTGATTCTCTCGTTGGCGGCTTCTATTACCTTCCTAGCCTAATATGTTAACTAATATCTTTTACTTTTTTATTTGGCCATTTTCCTGTTACTGCCAGAGCATATGTTGTTTTATGCAAGTGAGAAGTATCCTGAAGAGGATAGTTATTCAAAGTACATCACAGAGGTAACAACTCTGTAATATATTATTTCCATAAGTTTCTTATTGCTTTTGTATATTCCTTATTTCCCTGTGATTAAACAAAATTAGTTGTATTTACAAGTCCCTTTATTGTTTCCTGATTAGAATGGTGGTAGTACAAATGCTTTTACATGTTCTGAGGATACCAACTACTTTTTTGAAGTAAATGCTGACGGTTTCGAAGAAGCATTGGACAGGTGAATTTTCTTAATTTCTGTGGTTTAGGTATCGTATTGATCTTTTTAAAAATGGCACGGCTGAACTTTACGGTTTTCTTTTCCAGATTTGCCCAATTTTTTATCAAACCATTGATGTCAGCAGATGCTACCACTCGAGAAATTAAAGCTGTTGATTCTGGTTAGTATCCTTGATTTCTTGCGTATCTTTTGATTTGCTACCTGTGCATGTTCATAGTAATTTCACACATATATCTTTTACCCGTACAGAACACCAGAAGAATCTACTTTCTGATGCTTGGAGAATGAACCAGGTATATATGACTTTCATCTTACCTTTGTTCTTAGAGAATCTCCATCCCATTTGCTGACGAACTAAAAGCAAAAAGAAAGGATTCAAGAGAGATAATTGTTTGAGAAGATTATTTTTTTATGTGATAATGATGAAACGGCAAGAGGTTGTGATGGGGTGGAGGGTATTACTCCTTCGTTAACCCTGCGGTTTCGGGTCTAAGCTCTAGGAGCGGAGTTGCCTTTGGTAGGGTGAACTTTATCCCCAAAGTGAGGCTTCCCATTGCAAATACGGATTAATCGGGTCCCAAAGCGGTACCAAATACTGAGGGGGAAACCAAAAAAGAAAAAGACAGAAAAACCAAGCCAAACCAGAAAAAAGGTCAGAGTCTGATAAGGATACAAGCATACCATGAGATTTTTTGTTATGATATCTATTTGAAATTATTCACCAGCTTTTGTACTAAATGGAACTGTTTGATTCAATCAAGGTGCTTACATAAGTTTCTGAGCAATGCCATAAACATTTTTTTGGCCAAATAACAAAGAAAAAGAGCGGTTCTTAGTTTTGCGCTCCAATTTGTTTAACCTTTGTCAAATCACTTATCTTTTTGTAGGAATTTCTATGTTCTTTAGGAAATTTTGTCCTCTTGGCTTGCATTTATTTTTTAAGGCAAAAGTTTAAAAGTGGCAACTTTTCAGTTAGATGCATTCTCACCTTGATATAGAAAAGAATAAGGAGCAATACATATTTCTTAATTAGTAATAAGGAGCACTACAATATACGGGAATTTCCTGATCTAGAGATTGGAAGTCTCATGATGTTAAACTGAATCAGTGGTGTGTGAAGTGGTGACATTCTTGAATAGGGTTCCTGTGCAGAAACAAAGAAGAGGCACATGAGATGAATTTCAGAATCATTCCAGACTCAATGGGAAATGGCTAAAAGAGTCAGATTTTGGTTAGATAAATGGCTGAAAATTATGCATTCAAGGTCATTTTTCCTAAGTTATTCAACAATGTGCAAAATAATGAAGGCTGTGTAGCAAAAGCAGATGCTAAGGTAGTTGTAATATACTCAGAAGGATTTTTTCCGATTGGAAAATGGATAGAGTTTAGTCTGTTGTTTGACAAGTTGGAAACAGTAGCATTAAAAGATGACATGACTGACTCTCAATGGACAGCCAAGGCAGATTGATTCTCTGTTAAATCTTGTTATAGATTGCTGGATGTTTCAAATTCTATGAATGAAGCACTGACTTGGAAAATAATATAGAGAACAAAAGCACCTCCAAACCACTATAGTATGGGATGGATAGCATTACAAGATGCATATCTAATTCGAGAACGTCTGCAAGAAGAGAGTACAGTATGTAAGAGCTGTTAGATCTGTAAATCTTCAGCAGAATCAGTGAATCATCTGTTTCTCTATGTCACCTGACTTGGCAGCTTTGACTGAACTAGTTTGGTATAGGATGGACTATACCGGGGAGCTTAAATGCTGCTAGCAGAGTCGAAGCATAAATAAGACGAGAGTAGAGACTAGTCTGGAGAACAGTCCTCCTATGCATTATGTACTAAAATGGACTGATAGGATTCCACACATTTTGATGGAGTAAAGGATCATATATTCCCTGCTAACTACATGTCTCACGAATCTTTATTTTTTCGTAGGCTAAATTCTATTAACATGTATGATATGATGACATTTTGGATATGATTGACTCCCTGCAGCCTTAATAGGGGTTGGTCTAGTTCTATTGTAATTTTGTTAGTACTATCTTAGTGCTGCTATAGAATAAAATTCCTTATCCAGAAAAAAGAAGTCCCTCGAAGTCAGTTTTCTGGATTATTCTTTTGCAAATGTTTTCGTTGTTGAAGAAGTGTTAACTTTCAAATACTACTCTGTGCAGCTTCAAAAACATCTAAGCGCGAAAAATCATCCATACCATAAGTTCAGCACAGGTTTGCCACCTTGCTATGATGCATATCTTTATCATGTGTATGTTATTTGGTATGATGTTGATTGTTCAATATATGCTTTTTTCCCTACTATGATACATGTAGAAATATATCTGGTTTACTATACATTGAACAAAATCCTATCGGGAAGCTTCTCCTTCATGAAATAAAACCTGCAGTTTTCTCCCCAAGATGAAAAAAGCACATCATAACACCACAGGAGGAGTTGATCACAGTAGTATGAGATCTTGATGCCCTTGGAATACAAGCTGTTGATACCTTTGTCATTATTCCTCTTGAAAGCAACATGAGCTCTTTTGATGCCACGTTTTTAAAGCGTCAACCATACTTCTTTTAAGTGTTAGATTTCAGAGTTTTGTCTATGGATGTCCTTTTAGTTTTCTTATATTTTCCTTGAAATTCAGTTTTGAGTTAAGCATACTGAATTCTTTCTTCATGCTCATATTGCAAAAGATCTCTCCACTATGATGTTATTACTTTTTTTCTTTCTGATATCTGTAATGCAAACTGTGCTATTACTCTCTGACTTAGAGAAGTGACCATATTATTGCTTTACTTACCCCAAGAAAAAGAAATGATCACATCACTCTTCATGTGTGTAGGCAGCTGGGATACATTAGAGGTAAAACCAAAAGAAAGAGGCATAGATACAAGAGAGGAGCTTCTCAAATTTTATTCAGAAAATTATTCAGCCAATCTCATGCACTTGGTCATCTATTCAAAAGGTGTGGATGATCTTTTTTAACAGAAGGAATGGATAATTATTGCAAATCTATTGCTGGTGACCCAAGTTAACGATCTACCTGTATAATTATAATTCAGATGGTCTTGATAAAGCTGAGCAGTTAGTGCGGGGTAAATTCCAGGACATCCGGAACATAGATCGTGATAAAATTCATTTTACTGGTCAGCCTTGCACCACGGAACATCTCCAGGTATCAAGTAGTAACATACAGATGTGTCACCTTTCTTTTTTTTCCTTTTGTTTTGGACTATTTGAACAGACTTCTTTCAATTGAGCTGTTAAATTTCAACACTGCATCTACTTGTTCAATGATTTTCAATTCCTTCATGCGCTCATCTGTTCTCTCCATATAGTCCACCTGAATTTATTATTTTGTTGGTCATTTAATATTCCTATTGGTTATGTCTTTTTCCTCAGATTCTTGTTCGAGCTGTTCCAATAAAACAAGGTCACAAGCTGAAAATCATATGGCCTATAACCCCAGGCATACACCATTACAAGGAAGGGCCTTGTAGGTACCTGGGACATTTGATTGGCCATGAAGGAGAAGGATCGTTGTTTTATGTCTTGAAAAAGTTGGGTGGGTTCTCAATTGTAATATTTTATGCTCTTTCTCTACCTTATTCATACCTCATTCATTTCCTGGATTCAACTCATCCTTCTCCATTCTTGAAATTTGGAAAGAGAAATTTAATATTATTGGTATAAACCTGTCACATCCATTTACTGACCCAAGCATGTTCGAAATATTAGGATTCTTGGGTCAGCATCCCTGAGGCAGAATCTAGAAAGATCTAATATAGATAATAAGGTTCATTTGCCACTTTGCAAACATGACAGCCTGTACACTTATAACTTGTCTCATCCCTGAGTTGCTGACATGGTAGTTACTGTATGTGTTCCTACATGCTTAAAGTCAATGTTAAGCCCTTCATATTTACTTATTACAACCATCTTTAAGAAAATTGTGAGAAACATGTGTATAACAGTTCATGGTGATTCTTTTTATCTGATCAGTGAATGGTAAAATATGTTTTCACATATACCTGAATGATGAAATCAATGATTTGTTAAAATGCTAAAATGCCATACTATTTTGTGACTTCAGTCAACCTTTTTGGATCTTCCATTCGGTACATGTTATCCTTGATCATGCTATTTAGTTCTTCCAGTGCCTGAGAGCGCTCTTCTCAAACTATTTTAATATTCAGAAAGGTACTTTTATTTGGTTGTTACAGGATGGGCTACAAGTTTATCTGCTGGTGAATCAGAGTGGAATGATGAGTACTCTTTCTTTCAAGTGGCTATTGATTTGACTGATGCTGGTCAAGGTACTTTTTCTTTCTGTGTTGATCCTTAATATGCTACCAAGCCCCTACTTTCCCTTCCACTAATAGTAGGTTTTCTTGGATGAAGCTGAAGGTGTGAACTTTTCTGAACTTTAAGTGGGATATTGATGTTTATGTCCATCATTTATTTCCAGATCATTTTGAAGACATTATGGGTCTGCTATTCAAATATATTCATCTCCTACAACAAGCGGGTGCCTCCGAATGGATATTTGTAGAGGTATCGTCAATTGCATCCTCGTGCATACCAGTCAACACCACTAATTCATTATATCATTTTGCATCTCTTACACCAATGATGTTATCCTAATAGAGGTTTTGATGAATAAGTTTTGATCTTACCCACATTTAGTGTATACTAATCCTTAATTTGAAAAGAATAGCTATAATAACAAGATACCAGTGTCTTCCCTCAGTGGGGTTTGGCAAGCGCAGAGTGTAGCATACCTTGATAGGTAGAGAAGTTGTTTCCGATAAACCCCTAGCTCAAGGAAAGACATTTCAAAGCAGGTTGGAAAAAGAAATAGCACAAGTGAAGAAGCCATAGCAAAATACTCAGAAAGCATGACAAAGCATTCTAAAAGAAAGGAATATAACCACAAAATAATACGAAAATCAAAGTGCAGGAAACTACACGAGTAAAACTACGACTACTTGTATGGAAGCATAAGTGAGATAAACAATGCTCTACTACCTACTAACCTTCTACCCTAATTCGTCTTCTCCACAACTTCCTATATAAGGTCATATCCTTAGTCAGCTGAAACTGTGTTGTGTCCTATCTAATCATCTCTCTCCAATACTTCTTCGGCCTACTTCTCTTTTTCCTGAAACTATCCGTAGCCAACTTCTCACACCTCCACATTGGGGCTTTTGTGCATCTTCTCACATGTCCAAACCGTCTCAATTTCGCTTCACACAAGACTCTGGTTGTAAGCTTCCATTTCATCCACCAAACAACAATTCAATGTTAGATATTATCATCAATCTCCTCATTAATTTGAAAAAGTTCTTATTTTTTTGTTGTAGTTGTGAAAGCACTAAAAGAGTACTTAAAACTTTGTAGGGAAATGGTTATGGGGAGGAACACGCTATATGGAGGGAAGTAGTAGTGTAGAGAAGTATGGTACTATGGCGGGGGCTGGACAAGATCTATCATAATCCTATCGGGTGCATCATGTGAAGTATCATGAAAGGGTGGAAAGAGTTCAATAGTCATATTACCTTTAGGGTTGCGGATTGGAAGGAATTAGCTTTTGAAACCATAAGTGACGTGGGGAAGATAATTTGAGCGTATCATTTCCTCAATGTGCTTAGAGTTATGATTTTGAGTTGACAGCCCAATAAATTCTATGGGTGCATGCGAGGAAGTACTTTGGGATCTTAGCTTTATGAGAAATCTACGAGATTGGTAGTTGGGGGAGTTCCAAATATTGTGGAGTTATCATACAAGCTCTCATCAGGGATTCATGGAGATGAGTTATTTATATGTGGTCTTTACGCTCTTCTTTTTCCAAACAATCTTTAATTATCTTTCTATACTTATTTTCCTTTTCTTCTTTATTCTTAGAATTGAGAGAACGAACAAGTTTGGTATTGTATTTTCTTTCTTTAGGTGGCTTAATTATGTCTTGCCTTTTCTTATCCTACATTGGGTGATATATATGCTACTTAAGAGGACATCTACAATGAATGTCAAAAACTCTTAATATTTTTCTTCTCTTAAGGGTTGGGTTTAAAATAAGCATTTGTTAGTTAGAAATGTGATGTATCAGAAAAAGAGTTTGCATTTAGCTTTTTAACCTATCAGACTATTGCAAATCACTCTAAGATCCATGTGAAGCTTTAAGGCTGATTAGCTCTCCCGCTTAGTTTGGGTATATAAGCTGTAGTCTTGCTTTCATATTTGTCATTGGCCAAGCTCCTGGCATATATAGTTTGCTTTGACCTAACAAAACCCTATGGTTCCTTGGGCTACTCACATCGAATCTATAAGCATGTGTACCATATGCACTTGTGCTCTTGTCTTATATAACACTTTCTTTTTGGTGTGTAATTTGCCTAAAATGGCATATGTATCCCTTTTCCGAATGCTTGCCAATTCATAAGTTTCCCCGTCCTCTTTGACTTGCCTTCAATAGCCCGTCCTCTATCTTAGGCGTAACATTACTCCCCTCTTCGAGAAATAACATCCTCGCTGAGGTTTGCCCACCATCGTAATGTGGAAGTCGGTTTTGATACTATATTTTGTTTTTCAGCCCAAAAACATGGCATGTATCATTTGCTTTGGCCAAATATACTTTACTGATATGTCCCTTGGGCTGCGTGACATTGAGTCCAACAGCATGTATGTCATATTAGCGTGTGTTCCGTCTTGTGTAACACTAAGTTTTCCTCTTTCTTTGCGATGTGGAATTCTCCTAAGGTGTCAAATGTGTTGTTTTTTTTGGAAGCTTACCAGCGTAGAAAACAAAGTTTTCTCCTTGACCCTTTCTCGCCCCCTCGCCTTCTACCATTAACTTCACAAATGTCCTGTTTAGGGAATTATCGTTCTAAGTGAGGGTTACCCCCCTCATCGTATCACAGAAGTCTTGTCTATGGCACCATATTTTTCACAACCCATGATCCATATTGTTTGCTTTAGCCTAATAAAACTTTATGGATTTTTTCATTGGGCTACACCAACATTGAGTCAAAAGCGCGCATCCATGCGAACTTATGCTCTATATTATATAGCTTTCACTTTCCTTTTGCATTGTGGGATTTGCCTTAGGAGTCATATATTCCCTTTCTCCAGATTGCAAAAGCTTGCTAGCCTAGAAGCCGGTTAGTCTGCCGCCTCAACCCACCCTACTGAGCCTGCCGTCGTGAGCCTTAACTTCACTGAGATTTCATATATTGTACTGCAGAAGTCCGTCTTTGATACCATATATATCACAACCTAAGTCCATAACATGTATTGTTCGCTTTGACTCAACGTACTTCACGGATTTGTCCCTTTGGCTATGCCATATCTAGTCCATAGTCGCATGCACCATGTGAACTTTTGTTTTATCTGAGATAACACTTCACTTTCCTATCCCTTTCTGTTGTGGGATTTACCCAAGTTATCATATGCACTCCTTTAGAATCTTGCCATCCTAGGAACCAATGCCTGTGCTTTTTTTTTTTGATAAGGTAAATGATTTTATTAACAATTGTTGAAATTCCGATAGCCTTACTAGCACACATACCCAGAAATGTCGCCGATGCGCTGGAACAAAACCAAACTCCAATATATCCAAAAGAAGTCTGAGAATGCATAACATCGCCGTATTGTTCTTCCTTCTCATTTCGTTGCACCCTTTTCTTGAAGAACCGTTGATCCAGAGGAAAGAAAGATTCTGTGGACAACCTTGGTCCTTCTAGTATTCTTCGTCTTTGTCCACGTCTGGAAATCGAGAACAAGCCGATCATTCCTGAAGGAAAGATGCTTCACCACTAGCTGTAGCCTTTAGTATATTCTCTGCTCATCTAGCCACTAGTTCTGGCTGCTCGATTGGTTGGTCAAATCGCACACCAAGGTAGGTCCCAAAAATGTCCTATGCCTTTCTGCATTTTTTTGCTAGAGACAATATATCAACTCTCAGATCATATTTTTGACTTTGTACCTGCCATCTTAAGTGAGTGTAGGCCATGCCACCACATCTCTTCAGGATTTCGTTCATACTATCTTTAAGTTCATTTGAAGTTCTCAGTATTTTCACGATTCTAATTTAGTGAAGAAGCAAACCAGATTTTTCGTAGTTAGATTTCTAAAGAGAAGGAAGGGGAAGTTGTTCAAAAAAGGTGGTCATAATGGGTTGGTACTGGAAAGGAACAGTGTTACATTACATGTGCTCTATTTTGCACGTTATCAATAAGATTAGGGTCAGTCATCCAGCATTGTTCTCCTTTTTTATTTACCCATTTTAGCATGATGCATATGATAAGTTCAATTATTGACACAAATATTAGAGTTTTAGTTCTCTATCACATTTCTCTCTTCTCCAATCTTGCTTTTGTAAGTTTCCTTTGTGTTGGCATGGCATGTAATATGACCAGGTTTTGTCCTGGCCTTCTTTCTTTCATCGTCTCGTATACGTTACTGCTCGTAATGATCTCACTTCCTTCTTATTCGTTTTTTCTTTATTCTACTTTTTTTAATTTTGCTTTAAAATTTTTCTATTAAGCTCTCAGCTATTTGTGAGACTGCCTTCCATTATCAAGACAAGATCCGACCAAGTGATTATGTGGTTAATGTTGCAATGAATATGCAGGTATTCTTTAACATCTGTTCTTATTTTTATTTGAAGTAATTTATCTGCACAAAGCAAGGGACGAAAAACTATATGCAGTTTAAATTCCGACTTATATTTTTTTGATCAGATAAATTCCTATATATTTTGATATGCTTTTTCCATCTTTTAATTGGTTGATTTAATGTGGATTAGATTTTACATCCAATTGACAGTTAGAATTACTTTTGGATGGTTTCCTGGAGTCATTAATGGCTTATAGGTGAAGGCAGACCGCAGAATGATAAAAACTGAACCTTCAGCCTAACTCAACCCCAAAAGGTAGTTCATTAGATGATGATTTTTCAAGACTATATGAAGAATCCAATTCCACATTCCACAAGGGATGTGGGACAATGTAACACTTCCCGCACACCCACACTTGTCAACTTGAACATGTACAATATGAGGACTCACCTGGGGTAGCCAAGAATTAGAATGCGTGGCTCTGATACCATGAATCATGACAAGAAATGAACTTCACGCCTAACTCAACCCCACACATTTGTTCATGACTCATGAGGTGAGCAACATAGACCCCATGTGATATGTTAACCTGACTTCTTTGCCAAACGTCTTGTGTCCCATATTTACACGGGACAATCTTGTGCTAAAAATAAGGAGAACGAGCAAGGGTCTCCATTCTGAAAGACAGGTTTGTTAGTGCATGGTAGATGTGAGTAGCTTGTTTCTCATTGGATATCTTTCATACTCATTTGACGTTGTGCAGCTAAGCACAAAAATATGTGCTATTTCCAAGTTTCCAACCTTTCATTGTGAAGCCGCCTTCCACGAGTGTGGCCCCGTCACCTGTATGCACCAATCTAGCAAATGAATAAATGGGCCATGTTTAAACTTTTGCAATGTCGTCTTTAGACAAGTTCTTATTAATTTTTATTTTTTTTGTGTTGTTCATAACATGGTGGAAACTTATCTTATTGATTAGGCAATTTTGGCATTGATAGTTTTTTAAATAGAAATATCATATATGGCCTCTTTGAATACAAGTTTGAATAGTATTGTGCTTCTGAATGCACCCAAGGGTGTGATGACTAAAGTGGATTGAGAACCATGAGGTGTCACGTTCAAATCCTAGAGGAACAAAAGGGCACTTGGTGATTTTTTTCCATTTGTTGAAGCGT
The DNA here is from genome assembly GCA_026153255.1 of Solanum medicagineum. NCBI lineage: Eukaryota > Viridiplantae > Streptophyta > Magnoliopsida > Solanales > Solanaceae > Solanum > Solanum medicagineum. Next base: position 5,771,642 of record JAPFFP010000080.1, read on the forward strand.
TGGTAGATAGAGTTACTTGTGTTGGTAGGAGATAGTAGGTACCATGTTGAATCAGTCGAGGTGCCGGCAAGCTTTCCCGGACACTATAGTTACTAAGAAAAAATATTTTGGTTATAAACTTTTAGCTTTAGGTGAGCATGTAAGGCCATTGAGGGTGAATAGGTCTAAATTATTAGTCTAGAGATGATTGTACTTTTATTTCAACTTGAACTTAAATGAGTTCCACACTAATTTTTGCTTATCATGAACTTATGAGCAACAGAAGGTGATCCTGCCCAATCAGTTCAATAAGTTCCATTATGCATTATGAACTATCATTAAAGTTACAGAAACTATATATACATGTCATTTATATATACAAATATATACTTGGATAACAGTGGATAATGGTGGTTAAGACTTTCGGTTTTGACCTGGGAGCTTTCCATTGACTATTGACATTAACAAATTATTACCTGAACAACCTGATAATTGTGACGTTACTTCTCAGCACTATCCTCCAGAAGATTGGTTGGTGGCATCCTCTTTGCCTTCGAAGTTTAATTCTAGCGTTATTCAATCATTCATGAATGAACTCAACCCAGACAATGTCAGGTTAGCTTGCTCTATATATAATACAATTTCCAAGTGTTGCCCAGTTTTTGGTGGGAAATCTGCAAGTATTAAGTATTTAAAGACCTCAATGAGATTTTGTTCTGAACAGAATCTTCTGGGAGTCCTCAAAGTTTGAGGGTAGTACTAGCATGTCCGAGCCATGGTATGGAACTGCATATTCTATGGAGAAAGTTAGTGTTGCCACTATCAAGGTTTGATGGCGGCACTCTTTCATTAAATTAGCACTCATTTGTTATATTCTAATTGCAGAGACCAAAATAATCCCCTTTTTAACATTTGCTGTCATAACAATTACTTTTGCAGCACTGGATGGAGCATGCTCCCAGTGAAGAGCTTCATCTCCCTGCTCCCAACGTGTTCATACCAACTGATTTATCACTTAAGCCTGTCTTCGAGAAGGTGCTAATGTTGAACTTATCTATTACTCGTCTTGTTCCATCTTATATGAAACTATTTCCTTTTGAGTTTCTTCCGCAAAGAATGATACCTTCTTATGTTTGGAAACTCTCTAATTTTGAACTTCCCATTTTGCTCCTAATGGCATTTTGTTTAGCTATAGAAATGTCATGGCATAGTTCAACCGTTTTAAATTCTAACTACACTTTTGGTAGGTGCCAAAAGAGTCTTTCTTTCTCTTTTAAACTCTATACCCATTTAAACACCGCCATATATAGTAGAATGGAGGGATTATAGTTCTGATGTCTTGGTTTTTCTTATATATAACTTGTCGAGCAGACAAAAGTTCCCATACTGCTGCGGAAGTCACCTTGTTCAAGGTTATGGTACAAGCCTGATACAGCATTTTCATCTCCAAAAGCCTATGTTATGATTGATTTTAGTTGCCCATACTGTGGACATTCTCCAGAAGCTGAGGTTCTTACCGAGATATTTACACGTCTATTGATGGATTACTTGAATGAATACGGTATGTCTGCAACATATTGACTAGTTATGCATTGCTGGGAACTGTTCTACAATTACTTTGGACTTAACTTCTTCATATAAATACATTATTATTCATGAACTTCTTCACGCTGTCAATATATTCTTTGCAATGTGAATTTGTGCCTCTTTTTTTTTCTCTCCATAAGATATAACACTTCTATCACTAAAATATATCTCTTCCTTTGCATCTTTCAGCTTATAATGCACAAGTTGCTGGTCTTTATTATGATATAAGCAAAACGAACAGTGGTTTTCAGGTGACCGTCTTGTTTCCTATCTCTATCTTTTTACAAACTTTTGAAGAGATTTATTTATTTGTGGGTGTGTAACCTTTTTCTTTTTCTTTTTTCAAGTTTAGTTCCTCCATGCACTATGAAATACTCGCTACATCCATTAAACCCATACTTACTTAATGAAATAGTCGCTACATCCATTAAATCACAGTATTAGTATCTGGGCACCGTGTTTCTCTAAAATTTTAGCTTTAAAGTGCTGATATGTCATATGGTAGAGGAGTTAATCCCAGAACCAACATTGAAGGACTTTAGGTTCTTGTCTGTACTGAATACTAAGTCCTATTGTTAACAATGTTAGGCTTCTTTTAGCTTGCTCAAAGCTATTTAATCTTTTGATGCCATTAAAGGATGAATTAGCTGCTTCATCCTATATTCTTGAAGTGAACTGATATTGCTATTCCAATGGCTGTTAAGTTTCTTGCACTTGCTGCTTACCTGAATATGACTATTCATTTTTCCTTCATTTATCCTCCTGTTCTTCCTCTTTTTTCTGCAGTTGACATTGTTTGGATATAACGACAAGTTAAGAGTCTTACTGGAAGCAGTTGTTGAAAAAATTGCGAAATTTGAAGTAAAACCAGACAGATTCTCTGTGATCAAGGTGAACATCAGCAATTTTTTTCTGCTTATCCACATATCAACTCTTTAGGCTCTCCAAGAATGCATCATACCCTACACGCAACTCATTGGGGGCAAAAAGGTTACTCTATGACAATTGGCTTTAAAATAATGGATCCTATTATGCCATAGTCTTGGATAACATATCTAGGAGTCATTTTTTCAACAAAGCTTTTAAAGTTCACAGATAAAATATCTGAACCAATTTCTCAAGCAATCAATAGCGAAGTTCTTCATTTCAAGTCCCCAATTTCACTTAATTTTTTTCCTTTTGGCAAACCACTGTTAGAGTTGCAGGCAGGCACTTATCGCTTCATTTGGTGTTTTGAAGAGCAAGTTTGTTGTCAAATCTATTGGTTTATTTGCATCTGTCTGTTCTGCTTTTAGGTACTATTGTGTGCATCAAAACATGTCTACCAGCTACCTCTAGCTTTGGTTTGCAGTTGTCTTCATTGTATCATCTTCTTAATAATGATTCATGATTATTTATTTTGGTGTGTTCTTCAGTCACCTCATACAAGAATGAGTCACTTCTTTCCTGTTGCTTAATATGTTCTTATGAGGTTACAAAGGAATAACACCCGTAAGTAGTGGAGTTCTACTGCATGGACTTGTAAATTTCCTTGTTCCCTGTATGCTCTAATGCGCGCACACACATACATGTACAATTCTAGCACAATTTAATTAAAGTCTGATTGCCAAAATGGACCTGTAGGAGTAAGAATTCAGCTGCATAATTGAAAAGAGTTCCTCAAGATAAGGAGTCTCATTAAATATTTGAATCCCATCCTTGCGTATTCTCCTTTCATCTTTAAGACCTCTCTGTCTCAGAAATGTTGATGTACTTTTGACCTCGTAAGTTTGAATAAATTATTATATTGAACTTGCTAGACAATTGTTCGAAATAATAGTTATCAAAAGGTTGAGCAATTAGTAAAAGAGATGCCACCTCAATCTTGAAATAATATAAATATATTTATTTTAATAAAAAGAGATAATTTTACTATTTTTTGGTCTAGTTCAGCTTTTCCTGGTTGAACCAAAAAAGTGAAATAGCTCATCTTTATTGGGATTGAAGGAGCAATGTACAATAATCTCTAGGTAACTCCATTATTTTCCTTCTTTTGCTCCTTCAGTTTTCCTAACGATTTTGTCGTTCAGTGTAATTCAAACGAAATAAATAGGATATTATACAAGTTCCTTTTTTGTTTATTTTGGGTCCTTTTTGTTTGCATTTACTCTTGGTTATCTGGATGTGAAAAGTTTGTGTCACCATTACGTGCAATTTGATTTTCTGTTAAGATGTTGGCCAACCTTTTTAGATTTTTTATGTTTAGTAGCCCATTGTTTACTCATGAATTTTGTCTTTATTTCCTCCTTTTTAATCTCTTTCTATTTTCTAATCAATAACCTAACCACCACTCTTTTTTTCTTGTTGATCTCCTTTTGTTAATAGGAACTGATGACAAAGCAATATCAGAATTTCAAGTACCAACAGCCATATCAGCAGGTTATGTATTACTGCTCATTACTGCTAAAAGACAACACATGGCCTTGGAATGAAGAACGTGAAGTTCTTCCACATCTTAAAGTTGATGATCTGGTTAAGTTCTATCCACTTTTGCTGGCAAGGTCCTTTATGGAGTGCTACGTAGCAGGTAACTTTTCTCAACGGCCATTTAATTTTTTTTCATTTTACATCTATTAACTTGTGAAGTTCACTGCCTCAGGAAATATTGAACAAGCTGAAGCGGAGTCCATGATACATCGTATTGAGGATATGTTCTTCAATGGTCCGCAGCCAATATCGAAGCCTCTATTTGCATCTCAGCATCTGACAAACAGAGTGGTTAATCTTGAAAGAGGTGTAAATTATATCTATGCTGCAGAGGGCCTAAATCCAAATGATGAAAATTCAGCTCTCGTTCATTATATTCAGGTAAATCTTAAGTTGATGGAATGTGCATGGAATTGATAGCAAATTCCTCTGTCCTACTCTCTTGTTTTTCCCTTAGAAAAAAATGGTAAAAAGGTTATCTTAAATGAGTTCCTTGGAGGTCCAATACTTGCACAAAAATAATGTGTGCCTAGAAGCAAAAGTTTCCACTTTATCGAATGAAAGCTCATCCAAAACCAAAAGTAGGCGCTGGATACTCCGAACCAAAATCCTTACCTTGCAACTATTTAGCACCACAAGAACTTGTAGAATGCTTTATTTTATAGGGATTTTGTCATACTTAATTTGCTGTATGGTTCTGCTTTGTCATATCGCAATTCCTCCTTGCCACTTCTGATAAGGTAAATAATTTCATCAATCTGGAAATTTCTCTTATAGAAGGAAGTGGTGTACCAAAAAGTGGGAGACTACACAAAAACATGGTTCTTTACAAAGCACACGTAAAGCTCTATACAGACGGGAACCTCATGGATGAACGAAAAGGAGAGCAGAAACAATAGGTTGTTCCTCATATCCACTATGTCCTTGTGGACAGAGAGGAACAAAAGATGATTTGATGGCACTCCAACTGTCATCCCTACCCTTAAAGCAAGATGTTTGATTACTCTTTTTGGTTGGATTAAAAAACCAGATCTGTTTGATGGACTTCCCAACTTGCCAAGAACTACGATCCTCTTCTATAGAGTATCCATATTACCTTTTATCTTTGAAATAGTTGCTCTTCTAGATTCTTGTAATTTTTCCACATTCTTGAATATTAATCTCCATTGAGGGGCCATTCCATTTTGCAACTTTTAGGTCTCGTTGATTTTGGAGATCTGCTTCCTTGCTATCATTTCATGTTCCTTGATTCTTAGTTCCTTCAAAAAAAACTCCTTCATGCAGAATCATTCTAAGGTTACCTTATAAGTCAATCTTGTGAGAATAATATGCCTGTCATGATGACAATTTTTCTTGAGAGCCTTTTGAATTTGATCATGAACTTCTAATCCGATAGTGTCTAATACTGTGAATGGCTTGAATTTCTTGTTTTAAGGCTTAGCGCTTTTTCCATGACCTGGAAATTCAATTTGCGCTGCTGTCACAAGTAGTGAGAGTCCTGGATCTTCTAGTTCTATGACTCAACAATATCTAAATTTTTAATGATCATAGTTATCTGTAGCAAGTACTGTTTTAATCTCAAGAAGATATTTCTTTAAATATCGGATATGTGACTGTTTCAGAGCTTAATTATTGGTCCTGTAGGATTTTGTTTTTCATTCATTGGAATGAGAACCGTGACTGCACATAAGCCAGTAAAGATTTTACCAATTAATCTACAAGATCTTTCGACATATGATTATTCTTTTCTAAATGGAAAAGAAGCATGGTGTAATGCATTCGTAATGAATTATGTCATCAATCTTTTCCTGGTTCTTTGCTTCACAAACACATTTGCTTGAGTTTCCAGGTGCATCAGGACGATTTTATGCTGAATGTCAAACTTCAGCTTTTTGCTCTCATAGCAAAGCAGCCAGCTTTCCACCAGCTTAGATCAGTTGAGCAACTTGGTTATATCACTGTGCTCATGCAGAGGTGTGTAGTGTTTCTTTTGACTGAACACTGTTCAGCAAGTTGTTGGCTGTTCATCCTTAAGTTTTGTTTTCTCATAAAGTTAACTAATATTTTATTTTTAGGAGTGACTCTGGTGTTCATGGGCTGCAGTTTATCATTCAGTCAACTGCAAAGGTAGGGATATTTTTTATTATAGATACCGTGGAAGGAAATGAGATTGGGAAGGATGATGACCAATTTGCTAATTGAGTTTGGCAGGATCCTAAATACATTGACTCAAGAGTGGAGTTATTTCTGAAAATGTTTGAGAGCAAACTTTATGAGATGACTAGTGATGAATTCAAGGTGAGCTTAGTAACACTTCTGCCTCATTTTCTACGGATGAAAAGAACCTCTTGTAGCAATTGAATCATTCTCAGTATTGTCAGGAAGGTTCAGTAAGTTTGTGGGTTAATATTCCTTATCCACGAATTTAACAGCTTCATTTTTTATCATGCCATAATAGATTTGTTATTATATACTTCTGATAACTCAAATTATTATTGCACCGAAGGGTGTGACCTGGTGGTCAATGAAGTGGGTGGTCAATGAAATGGTTGAGAACCCTGAAGTCTCAAGTCCAAACCTCAGCGGGGGCAGAACAAACACTAGGTGATTCTTCCCATCTATCCTAGCCTTGATGGATGGTGTTACCTTGTACTTGTTGCTGGTGGGAGGTGACATGTATCCCAAGTGTGAGAAAGCTAGCCTGGACTACACGGTCATCCGAAAAAAAGAACCTCAAATTGTTACCATTGGTGGAAGGCGAAAACAACCATTGACATATCACAAAGATGGTATAACCATAGTATGTGGATTTTCATCACCCCCTTCAAAAACTTGCATGATGGTTCCGATTTGAGTGAGAGCCCAAACGGGTGAGGCAAGAAGATCTTGATCGAAAGCTCCACTGTGCTGAATAGTGAGAAAGAATGAAATTCGATCAAATCAATCGAGAATATCATCATCTGTTGGGTGGGCCAACCGACCTACCAAGTTGGGCTGGGCGTCCATGTGACAGAACCTCTTTAATTAAAGCATTCCAGATTGTATTGCTAGCTAAATAGGATAGGTTATAGGTTTTGTCAAAGTTTTCGCATCTGCAATATATGCTGGTTTACTGTTATCTGTATTATACTTTGATAACTTTCCAATATAGCTTTCTTGTCCCTAACTTTTATCCGTTTATGACACAGAATAATGTGAATGCACTGATTGATATGAAGCTTGAGAAACACAAGAATTTACGGGAGGAATCTCGATTTTACTGGAGGGAGATCTCGGATGGGACCCTCAAGTTTGATAGAAGAGACCGTGAGGTATGAAAATTGTTACACTCGTGTCAAGAAGCACTTTCATTTCATGTGCATTTTTCAGTTGTTAACGTCTCTATTTCTTGTGTTCTTTTTTTGCACAAAATGAAACTGAACTGCTGTGATAGGAATTGGTCAAATATACGATATCACCCTTCTATGTAGAGTTCCTATGTAGGTTCTAAACTTTTTGACCACATGATAACAACATACCCAGAGTAATCCGACAAATGGGGTTTGGGGAGGGTACAGTAAATGCAGATCTTACCCCTACCTTGGGAGGTGGAAAGGTTGTTTCCGATTGACCCTCGGCTCAAGGAAAAGTCTAGAAATGTATGCATTTTGAGTCCTCACTGTTGACTGTAGTTAGGGGCTCATGTAGAAAGCGCACAATTCATTCCGTTCATTCACGTCATTTAACAGTAATTGAAGTATGGATCAGTCTGTGGCTTGTGTCCTTTCCACAACCTGTCTTACTGTATCTAATCAATTGTCAATGATATTGATGAAACAGATTGACGCGCTAAGGAAACTGACTCAAAAGGAGCTGACTGATTTCTTCGATGAATATATAAAGGCTGGTGTCCCTCGGAAGAAGGCCTTAAGTGTCAGAGTCTATGGAAGCTCACATACTTCTGAATTCCAAGCACATAAGAATGAGCAGATGGAACCAAATGCAGTACAGATAGAAGAAATATTTAGCTTTAGACGATCTCGACCTCTTTATAGTTCATTCAAAGGAGGCATTGGTCATGTGAGATTGTAAAAGGTCAAGCATAGCATCCCGAGAAGCCTCCTGACACAGTTGATATGTTGCGTTAGCGAGTCCATTACAGAAGCAGTTGATCTGCAAAATACCTCTATCGTATTCAGTTGTGGCAATCGATTAGTTGTTCGAGGGCTCATGGCAGGCATCTGAGTTGAATTGCTCAACTGATTTATTGATGGACTGCTTAGAGATTTGGATGAATGTACTCTGTAACATTAATTTCTATTTTGATTGCTGAATATAATTTGATCAGAAGACATATAAGTGAACATGAATGAAACCTGAAAGGGAAATCATTCATTTATGGTTTTGATGGGATGAATAAACTACATAATACTTTATCAGGTGATTTCTTCTTGTCTATTCAAACTTCAGTTGATAGAACTATCTGGTATTTGTGTTAGTGGGAGATAGTAGTTACCTCTGCAGAATTAGTCAGAGCGTGCAAGTTGGTTCGGGCATTATGATTATTAAAAAAGATGATGTGTACTTTGAGAAGTCAATTTGAATCATTTTCATGTGATCGATTGAATTTAGATTAAAAAAAGCATGACAAATGATAATCGTATTAAGAGTAATATATGTAATAAAGAAATGCTCTTCTCGTCCTATTTTATATGACATTTTTTTCTTTTTAGTTCGTCTTAAAAAGAATGTTATCTTGTTTGAATTAGAAATAATTTAAGTTAAAATTTTCCTTTTATATTTAATGAAATTATTTTTATCCATATAAATATTTATGGATGATTTTAGACTATAAATTTTAAAAGTTTTCGCGCTTTACGTTTGTCCCTTGTCGATCAAGTTTAGCACGGTTTTGAAAATAAAAGAAGCAAGTCTGCAATTTCTCGTAATATAATTGAAACATAAATAGTTATCAACCAAAACTTTCCTTCTCCCTCTCTGGGAGGGGAGGATAGTTGGTTTAAGTGGTAGGCGTTTGGCACCTGATATAAAGAAGAAAAAACTCTTCCAAGTCTTTCTTATAAGATGTTGACTCCTTGATGGAATATATTTCTTGATTCTTCCCATCGACCTAAGCCTTGGTAGGCGAAGGTGCAGCTGGATAGTCAAGGAGCACGAAAGTTGGCACGAATGCCTTTATATATAAAAAAATATTCCTGATTTCTGAAATGCTGAATAAACCAGTAAAAATTACTATGGTTCATTGTTCCCTGAAAGTTGATGATCTTCCTTCTTTTTTCCCATTAACCTTCGTTAGTTTCTTGGAGTTCGTAATGTACAGTTTGGCAGACTTTATGTAAGCTGGGGGTCTATAGAAAACAATCTCTCTAACTCTACGAGGTACGGGTAAGATTTGCATACACTCTACCATCCACAGACCCTACATGTTGTTGTTGGGAGTTCATAAGGTGGGATAATTACCTCATTGACGTGCTTTCTTTCTGAAACAAGCATTTTAACTTTGACTTGTGTATTATCTGATATGATGGGATATTGCTTATTAACATTCATGAATCAGGTTGCTGTACTGAAGCAGATAACGAAAACGGACCTGATCGATTTCTTTAATGAATATGTGAACGTTGGCGCTCCTAAAAGAAAAGTCTTTGGAAGCTCACACGCTTCTGGATTCAAGTCAGAGAAAGTCGATCCAGTTGAACCAAACGTCGTCCAGGTTGAAGAAATATTCTGGGAATGAGGCTTCCATCTCTCAATATGTGAAGGTGAAGCCAAAGACAATACATTCACTCACATTTGGATCCACCAGGACTTGTGCTCAAGATGAGGTCCTTACCGTCTCCGCGGGAGGCATGTCTAGTGACCTTAACATACAAACCTTGTACAGTGCTGATGGTGGTGACACTTATGCTTGGGGTTTCAAATCAACATCTGATCTTGTTAAGGTCACATTTCATAATCCTGGTACTCAAGAAGATCCAACTTGTGGACCGCTTATAGACCATGTTGCAATCAAGGAAATGACTATGGCAACATATACTAAAGGTAAATTTCGATCCTACATTATCATATTGGATTATTTCTATCGTATGAGTAAGACTGCGTACATACCACTCTCTCCAGACCTCACTTGTGAGATTACACTAGACATATTGTTGTATCTATCTCCGCTAACTTCTTGGAAGTTCTTTATTTTAAGTAGAGGGTCTATAAGAAACAGCCGGAAACAAAGTGTCTATCTCTACAAGGTAGGAGTAAGGTTTGCATACACTCTACCCTCTCCAATCCAGACCTCACTTATAGGATTACGTTGGTATGTTGTTGCAATAATGCGTGGCTTCAAAAGAAATTGACCCAAATACATTGCATATTTAGCAAACTTAAACATCTTGTTCATGGAACATACGCAGGTAACTTGGTGAAAAATGGTGGATTTGAACTTGGACCTCATGTATTCAAGAACTTCTCGACAAGGGTACTCGTCCTGCCTTTGAAACAGGACAAGTACTCACTGATTCCAGGATGGATGGTTCAGTTTGCAAGACCATCAAAATACATAGACTTGAAGCATTTTTCTTAGTGCCTTCAGGAAATGCAGCTGTTGAATTGTTGGGACCACGTGCACCCGCACCCCTAATCCCACGTGCACCCGATATTGTCTGCTTTGGACTAAGCTCTCACGGATTTGTTTTTGGGCATCTTCCAAAAGACCTCATACTAATGAGATTGGATTCACCTATTTAAGTTGGTCATTTTGACCTTCCACCTCCAATGTGGGAGGGAAGAGTTTGCACATCCCAACACGAATTAATAGGAGGAAGGGAAACAGGCATTGCACAGATCGTTCGTACAATCCCAAAACATTTCTACAACTTGACTTTCACTATCAGAGATGCACAGAACAATTGCCACGAATCAATGACAGTTCAAGCATTCGCTCGCAAGGCTAACACACAAGTTTCCTTCATGTCGAGTGGAAAAGGATGGTACAAGACTGCAAGCTTCAAGTTCCAGGCAGATAAAACTAGGACATTGATAGCTTTCTACAATCCATACTATCACACCAAGATACACCACTTTGGACACATGTGTGGACCTATCATCGATGATGTTAGTCTCGTTCATGTCCGTGAAGGAAGTGATCATACTCAGAAGAGGATCAATAGCAGGAACAGATTTTTCTCTTTGTTTTTTCCATCCAAATACGAATGAATCACTCTCTTGTTTCCTTGTATATGTCATCAAGTGTTTAATCTTTATGTGTTTATTAACGTCTGCATACATCCTACTCTCTCCGGACCGTACTTCTGGGATTACATATTGTCGTTCATCAATTTTAAGGTTTTGTCACAAGATCAAAAGGTATTTCAGTACATTCTACATGTCTTCAGTTTAAAACCATGAAATTCAGAAGTGTTTTTTACTTTCTTAAACTTCGTGTCAAGTCAAAATCAAATTATCAAATCTAAACGGAGGGAGTACAAGAATAAGAAAAAGGAAACTTCACTGAATTCTCCAATGCTAACTGTTCCAAGTGAAATACAGAAAATTACAGCAACCAATGAGGACCTTAAATAAGCATGTTCTTGGCTTGTACTGACAGTATAAAATTTTAGCAAGCCATGTTCATGGATCAGGTAGGAGTTGGACCCTTCAG
>JAPFFP010000080.1:5783427-5809263 GCA_026153255.1 Solanum medicagineum
CATAATACTGTATCGGGATCGCCCCTATGCTAGGTTCTTACGAACCCCCTCGGGCTACCACCCATCAAACTGTATATTTTATCTTTCATTTACCTTTGAGATGATCTTTTGGTGGCTATGATTTTAGAGCTATAAGACAGTATATGTAACATATGACATGAAAATAATCATTCAAGACAACATGACAATAATAAGAGGATGTTACATAAGCAACGAAATGTGTATAAAATGAAATAACTCATGAACTCGGTTTAGCATCAAGAACTCTTATGCTTGGTATCCATGTATGTACATAGATTTGAAGGTAACTATATATATATAGGAGCATATGAACATTTCAAGGGTGTATATATGGCTTTTGTATTAAACTTCGATTCTTGTTCCATTATTGTATTAAAGTAAAAGAAAATCTTTTCTTTGAAGTTTGATACTATTTATTCACGGAGGATGTATACTCCTAATTCTTTCCGTAGAATCAATCAGTAAATTCAAATATGAAGATCATCTACTCTGACAGAGAACTCAAACTATCAAAAATATGAAACATCAACTCATATTTTTGACATTTTAGGAGTCGCATGTGAAAGACAATTACAAAGTACAAAAACAAAAACAAAATTCAATATCGGTCTCATGAAATCATGGATATCTAACCATTGGCCTCATGAAATCATGGATATCTAACTATTGTATCAACAAATAACAAACAAATTAACATAAATGTTAGATAGACAATAATTTAATTTTTGTAGTTTATGATAAAGTACTCCTAGATATCATTATACTCCTTCCAAATACACAAATAACATTAAATCTTAAGCCATAATTCTATCATAAGTGTTGAAGAATGACAATGGGTTGAATCTTCGTTATAAAGTTTGGGCAATCCTCCTCTCTTTGAATTAACTTTTGGATGAAAGTTAGGCCCAAGATCTAAACTTTACAATTAGGGACGAAATATGACTTGAGTGCAGGGTCTCTTGTCTACGCGAATACCATATTGAATTGTGTGATCACACGTCTAACAACTTAAGTTATTAGTGAGGGACCTTTTGATTATTTACTTCAGCTCTGCAACAATGTACAGGAGTAGCTGGTCCTTTGTCCACGATAAGGATATGCTGAGTATTGTTCTAAGAACGCCCTTAATCATTTTGCATTACTTTCTGTGCAGCTTCAGAAACATCATCCATACCACAAATTTGGCACAGGTTTGTTATTTGATGTGTAATGTCTTCCATTTGATTTGACTACATAACCTTAAATCCCTGTCCAGTGTCTAATGCTGCACTAGCTGATTTGTCCTTTTCAGAACATCAACAACAACATACCCACTAAAATCCCACAAGTACGCAGACCTTACCACTACCATAAAAGTAGAGAGGTTGTTTTCTGGTAAACCTCATCTCAAAACCTGTAAGCAAGAAAAAACTAGATATGACAAAGCAAGAGAAGGGGACAGAAAAGAGCGACTAATAATGATAGTATATAAATAAGAAAAACTAACACATAATATGATAGGTTATGCGAACACATAAAAACACCTAATCCGACCATTAGCCTGCTACTCTAATTTGCGACCTCCATTTTTTTCTACCTTTTTAGAACATCAATGGTGTAAGAATATATGTAAATGCAGCATCTTCGGATTTTGGATAACCTGAATCTTGGACTAAAACACTTAATTTTATAGGCAAAAAAGGGTCAGCACTATTAGACCCTCTACCTCCTTTTCCCCTGCTTTAATATACAATATTATGGGGATTGTGTGATTTCATAATTTCCCAGGAACAATTCTTTTGGATTAGGTTGTAGAGTTTACAGCTCCATCTTAGTGCGGCTGTTGTGAATAAACTTTCAATCTTATTGATGTAAAAGAAAAGTTCATTCCTTTGTTTCAATTAGTTCATTATTTTGGTTATCATCTTCGGGTTTTGAGACAAGGGTTCCAGAAACAGCCTTTCTAGCAATAAGGTCTGCGTACATCCTACCCTCCTCAGACTCCACTTGTGGAATTTTACTGGGTATATCGTTGTTGTTGTTGGTTATCAAAAAAGGAACCATTACTTCATCACCTAGTTGATTTTGAAACTACTTGCCGGGCCAATCAAACAAGCATTAAGAACTCCCTATGTTTTCTGTTTCTCTTCTGGAACTGAGAGCACCACCATATTTCCTTCTTTGCTTCATACTTGAGTAAGATTGACCACCTATCCGTAGGTCATATTTTGGGTATTAGTGGCATTTCCATTGCTTTCGTGATATTACTTTTCTGTATTGGGGACAACAGTTATCTGTGTTGCACATTGACATTTATAAACATTTGACTGTTGCACAGGCAATTGGAGGTGCAGCCAAAAGCAAGAGGGTTGAACATAAGGGAGGAGCTTCTCAAATTTTATAAAGAAAATTATTCAGCCAACTTAATGCATTTGGTTGTTTATGCAAAAGGTAGCCATTTATTTCTCTTTTTCTTCCCTGCAAATTGTTATTGTGGAATATCATCTATACTAATTTTCTCTTTTAAGATTGCCTTGATAAAGCTCAGAGAGCATATTCCAACAAGCTCCTAAGTTACTCTCCAGTTACTGATCCGCCTTGCAAATCAGAACGTCTTCAGGTGCTCAAATAGGTGTAGGCGTCATAAAGTTTATCACCAACGTTCGAAAATACAAGCCTATGTTATAGCGGATCTCTTTTCTCTTGCCCCTTTTGTGTTTGCTGGATTGAAAGGTGTTTTTCTTTGTGGTACAAAGATTAGTGGCAAGGCAAGGGAGAAAGTGTTCGTGATATGGCGTCACTTGAACTTATGATTAATAATTTTTACTGTGCTTATGATTTATCAGATAAATTTTGGAATTTGGGAGAAATGAATTTTTTTCCTTTACATGCATTTGATTTTATCTGCACCCAACCTTCAGAGAAGAGGGCTAAACTTCTGGTTATTTCCTACTGAGATTTAGCTTAATTGGCTTTGGTGGACAATACATGAAGGAAACTGGCCCTTTCCTTGATAATGCATCCTCTCTCTCTCTATTACTCTGGAAGTGCAGCATAAGTTGAAGTTTGAATTCCTTGTTAGTTGTGAGGACTAAACTCTCCAGACTATTTCTAAGTACTTACTACTATTTATCTCTGCAAATCCTTGCAGGTTGGGCAACAAGCTTATCGGCTGGAGAGTCAGGCGGCGGTCAGCACTTCTCCTTTTTTGAAGTTTATATTAGTCTGACTGATGCTGGGCATGGTTAGTTCTCTTTAACCCCATCCACCCACCCACACAAAATCACTGCACACCCTTATGTGGAATGTAATTACTGGAGATGTGTTTGTTGTAAAACCCTCCATTTTTTCTATTTTCTCGTTTGTTTTTGGAATTTACCTTCTATCAGGAAGTTTGCTACGCTGACCTTCACGTCTCAATAATTTTCAGACCATTTTGAGGATGTTGTGGCACTGGTGTTCAAATACATTCACCTCCTGCAACAAGCTGGTGCCTACAAATGGATATATGATGAGGTTGCACTTAATTTTGTATCAAACTAAAGTGATTATTGTTGTTTACAGCAGAATAATATACATTCAAACCCTCAGCAGTTGGCCTGGTGGTAATAGACTTGAGCCTTGGGGTTTGCTCCCTTTCAAGGTTTCAATAATTTCTGAGGGTCATCGGACTGGGTAAAACCTAAATTAACTGTGGTGTGCTTGCAGGAAACTCCTTGCCGAGGCCTGTGCACCCCCGAGATTAGTCGGGGCTCTAAGAGACTCGGACACCCAGTGCAAATCAAAAATATATATATATATACACATTCAAGGTTAGAGGAAGATTATTGATAAAGCATAATCGCAAACTAAATTTCCTCAGTGATCTCTGGCTCAATCTGCATATGTTCCTCAAAATTGGCTTCATCCAGAAGTAAATATGTTGGGAAACAAATCACAGGGTTTACTTGTCATGTCCCAGTTAGCTTTTGTTCCCATTTTATAAATATAAAGAAAGCATGATAATACTCAGAATCTACAGAAGGAGAGGATTTACTTTATGTAGTAGGTGTTAGTTGTGTAAGATTCTACTTGTATACAGGCATGTTATCTGAATATATAGAGCTCAGTGGGTGATGCATGGGAATCTCAGCAAGCTTGATCTGCTAGCAGGGACAGGGACCAAGGAAATTTATAGACAGAATTGGAGAAAATACCTTAGTATATTTGGGCAGTTCAAATAGAAAAAGTGAACCCATATCATATGTAACTGTCAAAATTTGTACTTCTGGTTCTGGTGTAGAATGAACTCAGTTTCTCATAGACAATTTCCGGATAGGAGAATGGATGATGGCTGCACACCTAATGAATATGTGAGCGTATTCATAAACCTGATAACTATGCTTACACATTTTCTTGTTCTCAAATCTTCTGCAGTTTGTCCATATAAAGCTTAACTTCCCTGGAGCTTTAGAAACTCATAATGCAGATGAAGATAATTGTTTTCTTTCCATCCTCAATATGACATTGTCAAAAAGGCTTGGTGGTGAATTTCCTTGTTGATTCCATTGCCACGTGAATATAGCGGCCAGCACAAACTTTGTGCTGATGACTATCATTTAGTAGAATACGCTTCTCCAACTCAACCATCTCCTTCTCTTATACTCCCTATGATCACCAATCCCAAAAGTTTCTGTCGATTGTGGACCACTTCCAATTTACCACTTCCCCAGCCATTCTTCTTTCCTTCATGGTAGAAATGGCAGAGGTAACGGTTCGAATCCCACTACATACAAGTACTTTTATCTATCGGAAACAATTTCTCTACCCCACGGGGGTAGGGGTAAGGTCTACATGCATCCTACTCTCCTTAGACTTCACTTGTGGGATTACCCTACCTGTTGGTGGTGGAAATGACGATGAGCTTCTGGAAAGTGGTCTGCGCAGCTCTCTCTCTACCAGAGTTATCTCCAAATGTACTCTTCTCCCCCCATTCTACCTTTAGATTTTATGTGCTTTGAGAATTTTCTCCTTCCTCCCGTGATTTGCTTCCATAAAGCATTTTCATGTGATCTTAATATGCCAGTACACGTAGAGGTCTTTAACTCCCAATTCCTCCATCTTCAAATAGAAAGTAACCTTCTCTAATTATGACAATGTAGATCAATCTCTTCCTTCCCCTCCCACAGAAAATTCAAGAATTCAGAACTGTTGCAAACATTAATCATCAAACCAGCGATTGCCTGAAACCATAACAACTACCCTCTGATTGGGAAGGTGGTTCTTGTCGTCATCACAACAGCTTTCAGGCTTAAGACATTTGTTTTCACACATTCTCTCGATCTTCCTCTTATTTCTCGTAGTGTATAGATAGTTGAGATAAGTTGATATGATTGTGGTCAGGTATACACATTATAATTTTATACACCAATTTTCCATTCTAATAATGAGGATTTATGAAACGAATCAGAACTGCATGTATTTTAATCTTTTTTTTCCAGTTATACCCGCCAGAAGACTGGTTGGTTGGGTCATGTTTACCTTCAAGATTCAAGCCAGACATTATTCAAGCAGTTCTAAATGATCTCACACCACAAAATATCAGGTGAGTTGGCCTCCATATATACATTTATATATTTTTTACTATTGTTTATGCAAAGGGATACTTGCATTACTCAGCTTCCCAGTGATTTCAAAGTCTAATCCTTACAGTTTCTTTTTGACTATGTTCATTCTTTTTCTAATCAAACTTTTTATTATTTCCATTGGATGACCTTGGAAGTCCAATGACTCTACTCCTGATAGTTGTGGACTCAATTTTAAGTATTGCTGCACAGAAGTCAGGTCCTCATGGAGATAATTGTTTTTGCATAGTTCATGGACTTGGTTTTGGTTGGATCCATGGATTTGATATGACAAGAACTTGGTACAGTTGAGGAATTCATTTTGGATAGGGTCATAGTTTGAGACAGAAATGACTGTTAATGACAAGCTCCCTTTCCTTTCTGTATAGCGAGGCAGGATGGAAAATGTTGATTGGGTGAAGAGAAAGGGACTGATGGTGTCTGTCGTCAGTTGCTCAGACTCTTGTAGGCATCTGCATTTCTCTTGCTGCTGTTGACTGGTGTGATGGACTGCTTTGAATGTCACAGCAATGGATGGAGAAGGCTCCTGATGGAAATTTGCATCTACCTGTTCCTAATATGTTTGTTCCTACTGATTTGTCCATTAAAACTGTCTCGAACAAGGTATTACTAACAATAAAACCTCATTTCACACTCTCTCACTTTATCAGTGTTTTTCCCTGAAGACTCCTTCCTCAGAGTTATGGTACAAGCCAGATACATTATTCTCCATGCCAAAGGGATCCTGTATAATAGATTTCATCTGGAAGCTCTCCTGAATCAGCTGTTCTTACCCGCATTTTCGTATCTTTGCTGAAGAACTATCTAAATGAATATGGCAAGTAATCACTGTACTCCCCCGCTTTGATTTGCTTCCCTTTCAGGTTACTGTGTCTGGATATAATCATAAAATGAGGATCTTACGTCATTGATAGGAGTACAAATTTCAAAGTTGAGCCTGCAGATTCTCTGTTATCATGGTAAGGTCTATTGTCATCCCTTACAGCTTTCTTCAAGCAGATACAGTGATTGAAGAACAGATTGCTTGATGGTATCTGGGCCTGCTTCAAATTTTACATTTGATTTTAGGGATCTAGGCCTGCTTATTTTCACATTTGAACTCTGTTAAGACATTTATGTTCATGTCATAAGATTAGGAATACTTTCTTTGTTTTCTTCACTTGTCAGTTTGTATTGTCAACAGTTACATCAAAGACTGCAGTTTGAATCTGAAGCCATGGACTGATAATTCCTTCTCACGGGCTCCTTATATCTTATGAAGGAATTGTTCAAAAAGCAATATCAAGTTTCAACAGCCATACAAGCAAGCTTTGTACTATTGCTCGTTAATACTTTATGGTCATCTCAAGTCCTTACTAATATTGAAACTGATGACCTTGTTAAATTTTTTCCTCTGCTGCTATCAAGGACATATCTGGAGTGCTACATAGCAGGTTCTTTGTTCTTCCCTACTAGATTTCTCGAGGAATTTTTGTCAGCTGTGTAGCATATTCCAGATGAATACATCAAGAATGTAAAACTGCAGCTGTTTGTTCTGTTGGGAGCAGCTTGGTTACATTACATCACTTTCAACTTTCACGGACGTATGCCAACACTTCCCACTTAAATAATCTATGAATGTCTTTACATTTGGGAGACGTGGTACATCTATTTAGTTCTCTTTCACTGCTGAAACCAATGTAATGTTATTAAACTGTAGGAGCGATGCTGGTGTTCATGGACTGCAGCTTATAGTTAAATCGTCAGTCAAGGTAAATACACCATATCTTCTGTATGTAGAGCCAACAAAGAAATATTATGAAAATCCTTTTACTTCAGTATCAAAGACTAATGTTCAGCCATAATACAGGATCCTAGATATATCGAGAGGCATTTCTCAAGATGTTGGAAACTCAGCTTCATGACATGTCAGATGATGAGTTTAAGGTCAATTATTGAACCTCCGTGTAAGATTTCTTTTGGAATTGGTACCATTTTCAGGGTTCGAGTCTGTGGAAGGCAAAAACAAAATTTTCTGGATAAATTCTTCTCGTCTACTTGAGCCTTGGGAGGCAGAAATACCCAGTACTAGTCTAGTTGCACACAAGCTGAATTGGACACTGCAATTAAAAAAGAACAACAATAACACAGTGACATCATTGCGATAACTCTCAGGAAAGTAATATTACCAGAAGTATCTATGCGAAAATGTCATCAGATAAACATCATAAAATACTCAGATTAAAGGTAAAGGCAAACTCAATAAGAAAAATATTTTCCATGAGAGCATTGGAAAGAACTACTTTTCATGAGTAACACAGTATATGCGAGGCAGCATAAATTGTGACACTTCAATCAGTAAAAATTAGAGGTGTGTTCAGTTTGAATACTGTTTGACGTTGTCATTACATCTTCATCATGATGCGTTCAGTAACCATGCAAAAAATTTATGTGGCTGACTGTTCTTGTACTTAACAAGCATTTTCTGCTTTTGTTGAGAATACGATAAATGTGATGCATCTACTATCTTGATCTTCTCGTACTCACAAAATTGATAAGTCTATGTGGCTTCATACGCAGGTTTCTTTAAATGCCTTTCTTCTATTAGCATCACTGAAATAATAAACCCTATCAGTAAAAAAGCAATAAAGTCAAAATCAATGGATGGTGCTGAATAAAATGTTGGGTTGATGTGAAGCTGTATTAATTACTGCTACTTGTCTGCAATCTTGAATATTTTGCCTCAGTACTAAGATTTTGATCTTACCATATACAATGCAGAAAAGTCAAATGCTTTTATTGATACTAAGCTCGAGAAGTTTAAAAACTTACTGGAGGAAACTAATTTTTTCTGGTGGCACCCTCAAATTTGATAGAATCGAAAATGAGGTATGAGCTTTCTTTTATTCATATCAAGCCATTTTTTTTCCCTGGGAATTGAATTGACAGGTAAAAGGAGATTACTGTATGTCTTTCCTTCTCCCTCTCTGGGAGGAGAGGATATAAAGAAGAAAAAACTCTTCCAAGTCTTTCTTATGAGATGTTGACTCCTTGATGGAATATAATTCTTGATTCTTCCCATCGACCTAAGCCTTGGTAGGCAAAGGTGCCGCTGGATAGTCAAGGAGCACGAAAGTTAGCACGAATGCCTTTATTATAAAAAAAATATTCCTGATTTCTGATACTGAATAAACCAGTAAAAGTTACTATGGTTCATTGTTCCCTGAAAGTTGATGAGTCTTCCTTCTTTTTTCCCATTGACCTTTGTTAGTTTTTTGGAGTTCATAATGTACTGTTTGGCAGACTTTATTTAAGCTGGGGGTCTATAGAAAACAATCTCTCTATCTCTACGAGGTAGGGGTAAGGTTTGCGTTCACTCTACCATTCACAGACCCCACTAGTGGGCTTACACTAGGTATGTTGTTGTTGGGAGTTCATAAGGTGGGATAATTGCCTCATTGACGTGCTTTCTTTCTGAAACAAGCATTTTAACTTTGACTTATGTATTGTGTGATATGATGGGATATTGCTTATTAACATTCATGAATCAGGTTGCTGTACTGAAGCAGATAATGAAAACGGACCTGATCGATTTCTTTAATGAATATGTGAACGTTGGCGCTCCTAAAAAAGCATACAAGTCTTTGGAAGCTCACATGCTTCTGAATTCAAGTCAGAGAAAGTCGATCCAGTTGAACCAAACGGCGTCCAGGTTGAAGATATATTCTGTTTCCGGAGATCTCGTCCTCTCCACCCTGCATTTAAGTGAGACTTGGTCCATTTGAAAGCTCACAATATTGATCATCAGTGAAGTTTACAGTACAGAAAATACAAACCTAGAGATGGAGATTTTTAGTTGAACAAACTGTATTCTGAAGTGAGTTATTCACAATAGACATAGCTATTACTTATTGTACTGTGCAAATATAAACTGTTAAAAGGGAAATGAAACAAACAGTTCCGAGGTTCCAATCCCGGCAAAGAAAAAATACTAGGTGATTTCTTCTGAAATGAACTCTTCTTGTTCTCTCTAAGTTGGTGTTGGTGTCTTTGATTGCTTGCAATGTCACGTCATGTTTGTGTGTCAACCCATGAACATTATTGAGTTTCCACATTGGTGTGGGGATGAAAATTGATTCTTTTTTATATCGTTTTGGACAATCCTTGTCTAAAGAACTAACTTTTAAGGTTGAATTAGACACACTCTATTTTCTTTATATGGTTTAGAATCAGACTCATTCCAATTTTACCTGATTTGTGCTCTAATCGAGGAGGTATTGGGTTTCCACAATGGTGTGGGTGCGAGAAATCGATCTTTTTTATATTATTTTGACAACCCTTACCTCATGAACTAACATTTGCGATTAGATTAGATCCGATGAACAAAATTCACATTCTTCTTTGACTTGAGGTGTTTCCTTTATTCATTTGATTTCACAACTATCCACCTCTCTATGATAGAGTTACCAAGAATAAATATGTTCAAAAATAGAGTCGATCATACGTATTTTAAAAAATTCATAAAGTACTACGTACAGAAAAGATTTTGAATTCTTGTTTTGTGACACGAATTCCAAAAAAGTGACCCTCGTCTTTCGAAAACTATAAGTATTGATTAATGAGTCGTCACCAATGAACCCACAAAATTTGAGCTCAAATAGAGTCTATCACACGTTACAAAAAATTCATAGACTAATACATATGAAAAACTGATGAAGTTCTAAATTCTTGTCCGGTGATTCTATAGCTATGGGTATTGTTCATTAGGTTGTCATGGATGGATCCACAAAAGTTAAGGGTCAAACAGAGTCGGTCAGTCAATCATATACCAAAAAGTTCATGGATTATTCATAAAAAAATTAAGAAAATTCTGAAATCTTGTTTCATAACTACCAAATGAGCTAAGAAAAAATTGTGGATCCTCTGGAAGCTACGGATATGATTCACCAGGTCATAATGGATGGCCTTAGCTAAATAAAAAAGGTCAATCATATTTTTGAAAATTCATTTACTAACACACATGAAAAATGAAGAAAAATCTTGAATCCTATTTCATAACCTTTATGCTAAAAATAGTGGTTTGGATCATGTCGAGGCTATGGTTATGGTTACTAAGTCGTTACGGATGATCCTAAAAAAAATATTGAGTCAAACAAAGCTTATTAGTCATCTTTTTAAAAATTCATGCATTAATACACACGAAAAATTTAAAAAAATCTTGAATTCCTATTATATCAGTTCTAAATGCTAAAATATGGCTAACAAGCCCAAAAGGTAATGGAGCAAAAAGCATCTTCAATCAAATAAAGTATAAATCTTTTCAATTCATACCAACCCATGTACACAAAATTGAACACACATAATAATCACACAATACAATAAGGATTTAACTTATATACACTGACATCACGTATAGACACACAAACTTAACACCCCAATCCATTATATTTTCACTTTCAATCCTTCACAAAGATAAGTATTCATAGTTCCATACATACATAGACTTAGTCCAAAGTGTGGACAATGAAGTCTGCAGTGTCAACATCCATGGAAGTCTCGACATCATAACTCTCCGTAGAGTTTGGTTCTTGATTATGAGCAATAAACCCAAGTTTGTCCTTTTGGCAATGGCGAGGAAAATCTGAACCATTGCCATGGATGTTAGAGGGTGGATGGTAATACATTCGAGCAGTCTGAGGGCAATGAGAATGAAACCTAGCTACTATTTTCACACCTACATCCACCATCTCCATGTATTTACCCATCGATTGTGTCTTTGATCACAATGCCTTGATGTATAAGAAAACTTTGAGAAAATTAATGTAAGTGCAGATGCAGATGACTGAAGAAATGAGGAAGAGGAATATACCTAGTATACCAATTTGTAGAGGAGACTTTGAGACTTTTGCTTCTTCAAGATGGCTTTGACATGTAGTATAGTCTCTTGTCCTTTCCATGTAGTTGTGAGTCTTTTTGACTTGTTAATTGTGTCTCTTCCAAATATGGTGGGTCAGAACATCATAGATTTGGTCAGTAATATCTAATTTAGACAAATAATATTGTAAGCTGCAATTTTGATGGAAGTCCTATGGTTTAGACATAAAATAAGCTTTGCAACTATGCTTTTGGCCTCAAGTATATAATATTTCATGTTTTTGTTTTTCAGATGACAGTTTTTAGGAAACAGTCTCTCTATCTCTATGAGGTAGTGGTAAGGTCCGCGTACATTTTACCCTCTCTAGACCCCACTTGTGGGATTTTACTGGGTAGTTTTTTATTGTTGTTGTTTTGATTACGTAAAAGATTTCATCGATGATAACAAGGCCATACTTGGCAATATACAAATATTTCATGTTATTATACATACATGCAGCCTCTTTTAGGCCAAAATTTAATTTCGTGTGGAACTTACCAACTTGAGCTACCTCTGTTTTAGTGCTGTCTACCTTGTCAACTTATCTGCAGCAAAATGAGATAAAAGGTTGAAAAACTTCAGATGAATATGAGGAAAGAAATAGAGAAAAATCTGTGCTGAATTTGCAAATATATTACAATACTTTGACGAAGACAAAAGACAGCATCAGCTATGTTGAAGTACCTTGTCACATGAAGAAACTGCTTAATCTTCTGCACACCACCAAGATCTTCTTATGAGGGACACGAAGAGTAAAAACTGAAATGCTATATTTTTTTTTGGACAGGTGATGATTGCAATTGTATTCACAAAACAACACAAAGGAGTGCTGTAAATTCTGTATATGTGAGGAAAAAAAAAAAGGGACCTCTGCTAAACTTAAGAGGGACTCCATGAACTCTAATAGATTTTCTGTCTCATTATCATATTTCAGTTTACACCAAGAATGAAACACCAAAAGGCAATTTAACCTAATCATCTGTCATGATTTGTCCTTCTCTTCGAAACATATGGAATTCCTTTCTCTCCAGACCACACACCAGAAACAAGGAACAGCATTCCACCAGCTATTTCTCACTTTGGTCTTTTCTGTACTTGCATCAAACATCGGAAAAGATCATGTGTACTCCCAGGCATGGACCACTTGATACCCACAAAAATTCAGGAGGTGTGACGTAATCCATACAAAACAAGGAAAACATAACCTTCAAAATTAATCTCCCTCGTGGACCATAATAACATAGTGACAAATCCATAAACGTTATGATTTGAGGAATGTCCAGATTAATAGCCAGGGGTACCTAATCTGCACAAAGAAACTCCCATAACACCTTCACCGATATCTATTGCCTTCTTAAACTTGTTCTCTTAAACTTTTTTTTAGCTCTGCTTCTTGTCAATGGACCATTACTCGAGCTAGTGGTGCTTACTATCCCAGAATCTCCTTGTCCAGATACTTTGTGCGCATCTCTCTTTTCTTCTTGCTTCTGGTAAACTTTGGTTTTCTTATAGAAGCTAGCTTTCTCTCTTGTTAAAGGGCTGCTAAAGCTATTCTTATCAATATCTGTTTCACTCTCATCATTACAGTTCCAAAGCACTACTTTTCTACATTGGGCATCGGGCACATGGTTATCATCTTCTTTCCTCAAATTAGCAGCAGATTTCTTCTTTTGGGAAGGAGTTTCATTCAGTGAAGGACCCCTGCTTATGACTTGATTTCCACTTTTTGGGTTCAAACTAGAATTTTCACCAACGATAGGAACATTGTCACCACTTCTGCGCGATAGTCTATCCAAAACTCTCTTTTTTGGCATATCCATTGGAGTAGCTTCCCGCACGTCTTCTTTACCAGATTTTGCATCTTGTATACCGCTATCCTCTTGCTTCTGGTTTGTTTTAGCTTTCTTCTTTTGCCTAGGACTTCCATTGAGTGAAGGACGTGGGGGTGTGACCTGATTACCACTTTTTTGGTTCAAAGAAGCTTCATCAATGTTAAAAGCATTGTTTCCGTATTTCTGCACTATTTCATTAAAAATACTATTTCGCAGCATGCTGCCTTCTAGATCACCAGCACTCGATATTAAGAGATCTCGTAAGACATTGGCGGGAAGATGATCAACAGACATGGAAAAGGAGTGACTTGCGCGATTAGCTGATGCACTTGCCGACTCTGGGAAATCAGAAATTCCAGAGGCTGCATTTCCATTGGTTGATTGTCCAAATGATACAGCAGCAGACTCTTCCCAGTTGTATGGGAATCCAAGAAGGAACTGCTTGCAAACCTATTGGTTCAAAAGTTCTGTTTATTATCTTCAACTACAACATACCTAGTGTAATTCCACAAAGTGGGGTTGGGGGAGGGCTGAGTGTACGCAGACTTACCCCTACCTTGGAGGCAGAGAGGCTGTTTATTATTTCATCTTCACAAAACATGACTTTATTCTAATTTGTAATTAACACATGTATGTTCATTTTGGAGAGTCCATTTTACGCTTTAGCAGACTTCCTTTCCTGTTTTAGGTTCCTCAAGGAGTTGGTTAAAACCATAAAAGCAGAAAAAGTCTGAAATTTATCCATAAACTGAGTTAGCTGAAGAAAGACTTCAGAAGTTATTATGGAGCAGAGATTACCCGAAAGAGGCAAGCAAAAAAAAATAAACAAGAAAGGACCCATCAAATAGTAATATGATTCTTTTAAGTCAAGAAGTTGCATTGATAAACACCAAATAATGTGAAAAAATATGTACAAATGTGTGTGCATCTCTGCTGAATCATACATTGTCTTCCACAACAAACTATATATAGTGCTATCATTTCAACAGTTAATGCGACAGTTGGGACCAAATAGAGCCTCTAAAAGTCCATAGCTAGCGTAAACCTCAACCATATGTTCCATCTAATAAACAACTGTAAATGTACCAGTTATATGAAATGAGAACTAAAATAACTTCAATACCTCGGATGAGAAGCCATTTTGAAGAGTTCGACACCTATTAATGAAACCGCTAAGAAGAATGGTGATGCCATCCACTGTCACTAAAGTTACAGAATCATGCCTCTTCGCAATTGTTGTGGAGTTGAAAAGTCTTCCATCTGGCCTCCTATTTGACAGAATGCAACGAAATACCATATTATTGGATTCTGTCACATGAAATAAAATAATACAGTATGCTAGTTACCGTTAAAGCACTTTAAACCAAGACAAAGTTATGAATTAATATGCTTGCATATGAGTGACCCAATAGGGCCATCCAAAGGCAAGGAAAATTAGACTATTTATCTGACATATCATGGAAAATAACCCAAATGGAGGACTTTAAACTGTGTTATGCTAATTATGTTCTGGAAATGTGATCACTGACAAAATTACAAACCTTCCAAAAAACACTTTTATATGCAACTTGGTAAACAATCCAACAAAAAGAATATAACTAAAACTGACTTTCTTACTTGATCAATGCAATTAAACATAGAAAATTAGAACAATTTGTTTAGCTACTTGAGAGACAATCACAGCAAAATCCACATTTCATCTGTGTCTTGAATAAATTTTAACTAAAATAAGAGAATGTTTTAACCCCTTGTGAGATTAACAGTGTTATATATAAAAGAATAATGTGCTTACAAAATCCAACATATCCACAAAACGAATGTTGTAGGAATCGGAAGGATGGCAGGTTTAAGGTAAAGACATGCTATAACAATCTGTTGAGGAGAATGGGAGGAAAATGTGGTAGTTCGTCATGGAGAACAATCAAGAAGACCATCATACACCCTAGGGCTGAGTGCTTCACTTGGATTGGAACTCATGAGACTTGTTTAACACATGACAATCTGCAGAAAAGCGGTCTCATATATGCAGCAGATGCGTTAGATGTGAAAAAGCTAATGAATCAGTAAATCACTTATTGCTCCACTGTAGTTTCACCGGGCAACTATGGACATGTTTCAAGCAATTTTTGGAGCTAAAATGGGTTATGCCGGCTTGATAAAACTTGCTCTAAGTAGCTGGGATGACCAGTATTATTCTGAGAACTGATTATATAGGAAGGCAGCCCCTACTTGCAGTTTCTGGAATGTTTTGAAGGACAGGAAAAGAAGGTGTTCTAATGATAGGAGGGAAAACATACTTCACATTTAATCTGGATGTTTGAAAAGTCTATACTTAAGGTGTAGGAAAAACATTGTATCGGACATGAACTCTATGTTATATTTTTATCCTTCAACACATAGAAGGTAATTTTTTAGCTTGTACTCTTTCTTGTATTGCTATTTTACCGTCTTATTTTCTTACAATCCCACGTACAGTATGTTTGTTTTGAGCCAAAGGTAGGGGTATGGTCTGCGTACAACCTACCCTTGTAGACCCCACTTATGGGATTACAATGGGTATGTTGTTGTTGTACTCTTTCATGCACCTTCTTTGGTACTCTTTAATGAAATCTATTACCTTTTCAATCAAAAAAAAATTAAAAAACTAGTCATATGGAAGTAGAAAAATTAGAAATGACCTGAAAGATGGTGCAAGTAGCACATCTAAAGAAAAAATATGAGAGGTCGCTGAAATGGTTTAATCACATCCTACATAGACCTCCAAGCACAAAGCTATTTGATATTTGAATAGAATTAGCACGGAGTGGAATCAATACAGAGGTTTCATAGTCCGACCACACTTACTTGGGTAGACATTTGTTGATTGATGGATTGATATATTGATTGATAGTAAAAAACGTTGCTCTTAGAACTACTTTCTAAATTTCCAGCACCATAGAAAAGATCCAAAAAGACCAAATGAGCATGTAAATTTCAAATCCAACTCTAAGAAATTCATATTTTTTCCTCTGAGATGATCCATTACGCTCTATTTTAGGGGGGTCAAATCATGTGATCTGTTACCAGCATAAAAACATATTAGAAATTTCACCATAGAACTAGTTTGTTGAAATTTCACCATAGAACTAGTTTGTTGGCTTTATTATGCTCTAAGAAACTGCTTGAAAATTAAAAGAACAAAAAGGTGTCATTTAATGGTCAATGAAGTGGGAGGAGAACCATGAGTTCTTAGGTTCATATCCCAGCAAAGACAAAAAACGTCCGATGATTTATTTCCATATGCCTAAGCATTGGCTAGCAGAGTTATCAGATGGAAGGTAGCAGGTACCTAGTGGCTATGTCGCACAGACTCTTCAAAAATGCTAATGGGCATGTGTCGGCTCCTTCAAAAGTAGTGCATTTTTGGAGGATCCAACAAGGGTGCAGCAACATTCTCGGAGAGTTTGAGCAACATAGCCTGTTGGGATAGTCAAGACGCAAGCTGACTAATTCACCATTATCGCAAACAAAAGGACAACCTATGTTGGTCGAACTGTGTGCCGGATCCTCCAAAAGCAGTATTTTTGGAGACTCCAAGCAACATAGAGAACAACTACTCTGATTTCAACTTTCATTCAAGACTCAACTCCCTGAATTGCAAACAAAAGGACAACCTATGTTGGCCAAACTCTTCAAAAATATTGATGGGTGTGTTTCAGATCCTCCAAAAGCAGTATTTTTGGAGACTCACAGCAACATAGAGCACAACTACTCTAATTTCAACTTTCATTCAAGACTCAACTCCCTGCATTGCAAACAAAAGGACAACCTATGTTGGCCGAACCCTTCAAAAATACCGATGGGCGTGTTTCAGATCCTTCAAAAGCAGTATTTTTGGAGACTCCGAGCAACATAGAGGATTACTACTCCGATTCAACTTTCTTTCAAGACTCAACTCCCTGAACTCGATGATGAATTACTACCTCAAGAATCTTAATACTCCCTAACCAACAAACTTATCAACAAAAATTCCAACTTTCATTCATGAATAAGCACATCCAACTCCCTGAATTCAATAAATTATTTACTAACTCAAAAAACTTACACTCCCTATTTAACAGACTAACCAACAATAACAAAAATCAGCAACATACTAAAGTAAAGCTAAAATTTTACTCTTTTGCAGTGAATCCTCCAACACCCAATCGCTTGATTCCATCACCAATTTCAATTTTTATCAACCACCAATCGAAAAAGTAAACCTGCAAAATTTAAAAAAAAAAAAGGCGGAATATTAATATTAATTGTAATTATAATTATTATTTTTTTCCAATAAAAATAATAATGATTAAAAACAAATTTACTTCTTTAAGGAAGGAAGAAGAGAGAGTGAGACTATTTGCTTCCGCCATGTGAATGAACCCTAAATCGGAAATCGAAATGAACAAAACTCAGTTTGCTTTCTGATTTTAGCGCCAAAAATAGTCCTTTTTATATACGAGTAGGGGTATTCTGGTCTCTTAAAATATACCATAGGATTTTGAATTTAAAGATTGGATCGGAAAAATAAGTTATTCCGTGATTAATTATTCAATATCAAAGAAAAAAATAACTTAAGTATACTCATTAGCTATAGTTTGTTGTTTGCTTAATTACACTTCATAATTATAATTTTGTTTGTTATGAGCATTTCTGTTTGTGCATTTCACTTGTCAATATATTGACACGATAAGTATATACGAGTCATGTATATAAAGTTACGAATTTCTCAAAATTTATATAAATTGCATGTATCAACAAATTATATACAAAAAGTTAACAGTTTTGAATTTTTCATAATTTAATAGAATAAATCAAATATATCAACAAACTATAAACAAATAACTAGGGTAAACATATACAAATCCTGAATTTATACAATTAGGATTCGAATAATACTGATTATAGAAAAATTAATCAAATTGTAACTGTGTTCATTAATTAACTTAAACTATATCTAAAGAACATAATGATCATTAAATGTTTGTCATTTCACATATTTTTTTCTTTTAACACTATGAAAATAAGTTATCCATGGATTTTATCTCAAGTAAACATAGAATAAATTCATCTTAAAATTATTCTCGAAATTAATTATTTGTCATCCTTCATATGAAACGCCCCTAAGAATTTGAGCTCAAACTTCTACATATAATCTGAGGTATGATACTAATTTATGCAAGCAAATGAGATTTCTTATTTACTAACCAATGTTCAGATTTTTTATGCGTAAAACTAACGACCTCTCGTAAAAAGGCTATAAAAACTTAGAAAAAATTATTGGACTATAAAATCAATTCTCCCAATAGATTTGTTACATCCCACATCTCATCACATAATAATTGAGAAACATAGAAAGTTTTCAAAGTATGGCATCAGAATACTGAATATTTAGCTATTGCAATGAGTGTAAGATGCAATATAAAGAAACATCCTCACGCGCTCATTTCTCCTAATTTCACACCCTTGCTGATTGTGTGTGTCCACGTCAGCAGGTGAGGTGTCACCTATGCGGTTCACAAGATCTAGCTGTGTTTTAGTGTTGTCTATTACCTTTATCAACTTATCTGCAGCAAAAAAGAAAAAGACAAATATTTAGAACAACAATGGAGAAAAATCTAGGGGTGTGAAAAAATTGAATTGACTAACAAATTGAATTGATAAACAGTTATTGGTTTATTGTTATTGGGTTATTAGGTTATCGAGTTTTAATGGTTTTAAAAAAATGATTATTGGGTTATCGGTTCGATATCGATTTTTACTATTGGGTTTATTAGGTAAACCGATAACCCAATAAGATTGTAATAATTTATTATTTTACTCCTTCGTAAATATTAAATATTAATAATTTAATAATAATAGGACACTATAGCAATACTTTGCATATTTTAATCTTTATAGTACTTAAGTGATTAGCTATCCACTTTAGTATTTTAGTTTGTAATTAACTAATTATAACTTTTGCAAGTTTATAAACATAATTTTCGTACTCTACCCGTTTTTTATTCATACAAATTCTCATTATCATTCTTATCGGGTAAACCAAAAATTGAACCGCTATGGACTTAAAACCGATGAACCGAAAACCGATAAAATTATTTTATTAATTTCTTATTGGTTTACCATATTTGAAAATCAAAAATCAATAAATCGAACCGATAATGTACAAAATTAAACTGAACCGATCAATACATGGCCCTAGAAAAATCTGTGTTGAATTCAGAACATGTAAAGATGATGTTAATGCATCATGCATGCAACAAGTCCATTTTTAATCTAGTATATTAATTCCCATCCTTAATTTGTTAAAGGTGGAAACTAGTTAATCAAGCTAAAACTCTGATGGAAATTTTTCTGGCACAAATTCGAATTTAGTAAGATTCCAAAGTAATTATTGGACAGAATGAACAAAAAGAAGTTAATCAGAGACGGATATCATAATGTAAAATTTATCAGAGAAAGTTAATAAAAGACAATTGAGAGATTGAACTTGATAGTTGCAAGTTCAGCCTCGCATGGGCCAAATGGCTGTTATTTTTTTTGTTTAACTTACAGAAATCTCACATTGAGGAAAAGAAATTTCAATTTATCTCAACCTTTTCCATATTTACAAAAATTCCATAAAAAGACAATTATGCGGATTCATTTCATTTTTACGGATACACTTAAAAAGATAATTTTACGAATACACTTCATTTTTTACGGATACACTTCGCCATACATGATTCATAAGTCATGATTCATTCTAATCAATATCTAATGCGGTGAATCAGTCATGTGTTAACTATTTTATTGCAATGAAATATATTGTATGATCCATTATCTCAATGAATCAACCCATTAATATGATTCATTGGTGTATTATCCTTGTATGATGCACCCAATGAATCATCAGCCTATAATAACTAGAAAAAGTATCCAAATAAATCATTGTATTCAATTCATACAGTTCTAGTGAATCAACAACATATATGACTCGATTTTTATATATAAATGAATTACCATATTTAATCAATCACTATACAAGATATATACCACACACATGAATCACTATATTTTTCCTAAACTCATATAGTCCCAATGAATCAGCAACATATATGACTCAATTTTATATCCCCATGAATCACCATATCTAATAAATCATCATAAAAAAACTAAGAAGGAAGCAAAGTGGTGGGAAGAAAATCAGCGTTCTGTCTACAAGAAGGAAGACATATTTTCATTCTCAGATCTTTCTTCTATTCTTTACAAATGTTGCTTCTTCTTCCTGCAATTCCCATTTTCTCTTTGTAATTTTTTGGATCTGGGTGATTTGATTTCATGTTTCCACTGAATTATTGACCCAAATTTGTATCTAGGTATGCTTTAATTATCTCCCTTTACAAACCCATATGAATTATCTCCCTTTACAAACCCATATGAAGAAAAACTATTCATTTGGGTCTGGTAGTCCTAAATCTTTCTAGGCGATTTAGGATGATGGGTTTTATGTGAATAGGGGAGAGTGTATCAAACGTGGAGAGAGAAACAAGCAAAAAAGAAATTTTAGTAATTTGTAAAATACGTAGGGAATATTTGAAAATCTTTTAATATAATGTGGGATTTCTGTAATTTTTCCTATTTTTTGTTTTCATTTAAGTGATATACATAGAATTCAGAGAATTAATTAAAAATATTGTGAAGTAACATATTTTTTAGAAATATTTTAGGTTATTAATTATCACGATTAGCAACATATTTAACACTAAAAATAAGACAAACAAATTACGACAAAAGAATTAAATAAAATTACTGATACACCCTCAAACTGCTCAGGTAGACATGTAGGCCTGATGCCTGTTTGAGCATCTTCAATTATCATGATCAATAGCCTTTTTAAACTCTAAAAACAAGACAAACAAATTACAAAGGAATAACCATAAAAAGAATATGGATATACCCTCGAGCCGCTTAAGCAGGCATGCCGACCTACTGCCTGCTTGAGTAGCTTTAATTATCACGGTTAATATAAAAATTTTTGGATGCACCCTCAGACTACTCAAGCTGGCATGTCGACCTGCTGCCTGCCTGAGCGACTTTACTTACCATGATTAACAATATGTTTTAGCACTAAAAAAAAAAAAAACAAGTTATAACAGAAGAACCATAAAAAAATTTGAGTGTACCCTAAAGCTGTTCAAGCAGGTATGTCGACCTGTTGCCTGCTTGAACAGTTGCAACCGGAAATTATCGAAGTAGCCCTGGGCGGTAAGCTGGCATGTCGATGGCTAGCTACTTCCCATGGCTCTTCTATAATATAGTAATTTCAAGTCTCTCCTTTATTTTTATCAAACTCCACTCAAAGTCAAATTATGTTAAGCTGCATATTTTTCTCCGGCGTGTCTATCTTCATGAGGTAATGGTAAACTCTACGTGCACTATATTCTCTCTAGATTTGACTCGATTTTATCTTCGAATTGAATATTCTATTAAATAGAAGTAATTCACCATTATTTTGTGGGATTTCACCGGATATGTTCCATATACATATTCTCTCCATTCATTTTTACTCATTTACCATACTAAAAAGTAATGTCCAATGAGAAAAATCAAGATGACAATGTATCAAAAAAACGTAAAGATGGACCGAGGGAATACTAAGCTGAAGATGGAGGATTAATTTACCACATAAACATAGGGATCTGTCCGACCTCCTGCCCCTGTCCTCTTCACCTCTTCCAGCCTCAGCAATCTGAAATAACCAATTAAAATTCACAAAATCAGATTTACGACGTCATGCAGTTGTACATTTCGCACTGATGATTGTACACATTATGAGTATATCACAGCCATCATAAAATTGTACACTGTGCAACGACGATTGTACACATTACTTGTAAATCACAAACATCGTGCAATTGTACACTGCGCAGTGATGATTGTACACACTAGTAGAATATGATCACAAACATCAGGCCATTGTACACTTTAACATTGATGATTGTACACACTAGTATGTGTTCTATGTGTATGCGTGTGTGAGAGAGAGCACTAAAGCGTTTCGTTTTTGTGACTTTCTAATAGTGTTTGGATACGAGTAGATGACCCATATATCTCACGAGAGAAAATTAAGTTATTTGAGCCTTCGGAAAAATATCCATATTGATAGGTCCGAGATCTATAGGGAAAGGGAGAGACTGACATTCTCAAGGCTTTGCTGGTATCTGGACTATCACCAAGCAGCTCACGAATCCTAACTTCAGAAGCACAGCCATGAGATGACAACACCTTCAATATGGCTTCAGCTCGACGCCGCATGTGAGCTGAGAAAATCACCTTCATCTTCCTCGGAGCATACTCTCTTTCCTTTAGTACTACTCTAGTAGCCTCACAGCTTCTGCCGCGGCTTGAGATGTCACCGGCGGCTGCAGAATCAATCGACGCACATGACGAAACTGATGTAGAAGAGGTAGTCAGAGAAGTGGCCGTTTTCGGCTTGCCGAAGTTGATTTTCACGCAATCGGAGATGCATAAACTCTTAGATCTCCTCCTCCGCACAGCCTACAAGTTTAGAGATTTTGTTCAGAAATCAATCAAAAACAGAGAATATTGAATCGAAATCATATACTCGTGACACGGTACTGTGTGATTTTGATCGTGAATTCGGGCATCTAATAGCAGCTTCATGACAGATCGAAGATTAGAATAGAGTTGTAATTCAATAAAATCAAACTAGAATTACAATCAAAAACTCTAGATCACGTTCATTTTCTAACAGTACTTCAAGTTTTTCAATTTTAAGAGTAAAACTGATCACCTTGAGCTTGTTAATGACACGAATCATCCGAATCATCTTCATCTGACGAGCATTTACTTTAGCTTCACCAAACGAGGCATCATCGTCATAATCGTCATGCTCCTCCTCCTCATCCTCAGCTGTTACAGTTGAAGAATCAGTTGATTTCGACTTCGGGTCAGATACGGACGTTGCATAACTCAATGCAGCTATCTGTGAAGTCTCAGGTATGCTCTTCACTCTGCAAATTACCCAAGAAAACACAAAAACTGAACAAATCATGGTAGCAACAATTTCAGGAATTCGAATTCGATAGAAAATTCAAATTTCGTTTCTACTTTGGAGATGCAGAATGTATATAATGATCAGCTGTTACAATCGAAGAATCAGCGGATTCCGACTTCGAATCTGATACCGACGTCGTATAACTCAATGCAGCTACCTGTGAAATCTCAGATATGCTCTTCACCCTGCAAAATTATCCATAAAAAAGCAACAAAAACAGGCCAAAAAGAAAAACTCATACTGGCAACAATTTCACTAACTCAAATTCAATAGAAATTTCAAATTTCATACAAAAAAACACGCCAAAAAACTCATAATCGCAACAATTTCAATTATATGAATTCAAATAGAAATTTCAAATTCGTAAAAAAAAACATGCAAAATAAACTCATAATAGCAACAATATCAGTAACTCTAATTGCGTAACTCAATACAGATATCTATGAAACCTCATAGATGCTCTTCCTTCTGCAAAATTGACCCAAAAAAATCATAATAGCAACAATTTCAGTTATTTGAATTCGATAGAAATTTTAAATAAAACATGCACAAAAAACTCATAATAGCAACAATTTCAGTAACTAAAATTCGATAGAAATTTTGAATTTCGTTATACTTTG
The DNA here is from genome assembly GCA_026153255.1 of Solanum medicagineum. Taxonomy (NCBI): domain Eukaryota; kingdom Viridiplantae; phylum Streptophyta; class Magnoliopsida; order Solanales; family Solanaceae; genus Solanum; species Solanum medicagineum. The sequence continues at coordinate 5,807,475 of JAPFFP010000080.1, forward strand.
GAGATGGAGAATGTGTATTTCGTAGAAGGACAAGCGCAGAAGCAACATGAAGTTCATCTTCATTCGGAAATGCTGCTTCTTCTTCTTCTTCCATTGTTGAACTTCTTCAACGTTGTTTTTGTTTCTCTAATGGGAAAATTTGAAAATGGCGCGTTTAAAGTTGTTTAAATAAATATTAATTGGGCTACTATGAAATGGGCTTTATATCGGATCCAATATGCTTCTTTTGGGTCCGGCCCAATATTCTAATATCTATACTGAATTTGGAGGATCATTCGTTATTCACTAATTACACTATAGTAAGATGCCTATTATCATATTCAAAGATGTGAAGCCAAAAAAGTTTCAGTAACGGATAGCCGATAGAATTTGCCGATAGGCACGAACAAGTATAGTGAATCACATAGATAACCCCCAACCTACCAACGTATGGATATATAGGATGGATGAAACACAAAACGTAAAGGAAATGTATGTCTAAGTTATTTTTTTAATTTAATAATCGAACATATACCTAGTGTGATACAAGTTTTTTTAGAAACTGAAGTCATGTTCGTGTATAACTTATGAGATATTATGATACAAAGATATAAACTTACGTCGAATGAAAAAGTTATTTATCATGAGGAGCAAAAATTAAAAATCATCAAAAAATAAGGGACAAAAATGCAAATGACCCAAATTTTGCTTTCAGCCCATTTGGACCTATAATAGTACCCAATTGCCAATTTTAGCCCAATTTTGGGATGGAGTGCACAAATAGCACTATTAATTTAAAGAATAGCCAAAACAGTTACAAAACTTAAAAGTTTAGCTGCTTCAAAGTTGATTACTTAAATTATAAGAGAGTACTTCAAGTCAAGTTTGATCTCTAGTAACACCATGATCCATTGATCATTTTACCTTTTTTACTCTACTAATTTGAGCAATTTGCATCATACTTAAAGATAATCAGTTTACAAAAAAAGTAATTCAATTTTAATCTTTAAGTGTTTAAAGTTCGATCATAATTGTTTCATGGATAATTAATTTAATTTCATTTTCAATATTAGATCATCACATGTAAAGTTTCAAATTAACGTGTTGGTGACACTTTCGAAATAACTTCAGGTCAACATATAAAGTAGTAAATACTATGTGAAAACCTTTCAATCCTAACCTTAATTTTCCTAACTCACAACTTCAACAAATTGCTTACACCTAAAGTCATGTTCTATTTTCCCTTTCTTTTTGCTTGACTTTTATGTTTTTCGTCCATTAAAATGATTTCTTCTTTCATTTCATAAAATTTTTTTTGAGTCAATTTTTTTTATATTCAGTATTTGATATTCACATTAAAGTTCAACTGATTCATATTCGATTCTTACTATGTAGGGTTCATTCATAAGAAACACTTTCTCAAACACTTTCTGCCAATGCATTTTTTCCATATCCAAATACTCGAAATCGAAATTTTTGATTAAGAAGAAAACAACCTCATCCATTGCACCATCTAAATCTGGGTCAATACCAACAAAAACATTTCTGAATAAGATTCTAGCATCATGCCAAATGTGCCCGAATAAAATAGCAAAGCAAACGAAGCATGCCCAAAAGTAAACCAATTCCTTGAACTGCTATGAAAAACACCATCAGATTTCAAAGTAGCACGATCAAATTCGAAAATTTCACCCAATTAAGAACGTTTAGCATATTTTTTCACAGTAGCAGAATCACTGTAACTTAGTTGACGTCGTTGAATTCACCGTCGTAGAATTCAACAATTATAACTACTTATTCAACATTATAC
>JAPFFP010000080.1:5811056-5821474 GCA_026153255.1 Solanum medicagineum
ATAGTGAAAATAGAAATGGTAGAGTCCAAAAGCGACACTTCTCACCAAACTACCCCAACTGAAGTTAACCTTCAAGCTAAAGGAACCCCACCCCCACGCCCACCCCCACCCCCACCCCCTTGTCGGCAAAAACCGAAAAACACACATTTTTCACATATTCTTGAAGAGATTCAAGCTCTAGTCAAATGCTAGATTGAAGAAGAATCTAAAAGACTTGAATTTCAAGAACTCAAAAAAACCATAAAGCTGTCATTTTTACTGTGTCTGTGTGTGTGTGTTTGTGTGAATTTCTGGTTGTGGGGTTCCAATGTTAGTCCAAGATCGTGAAGATGGTGTTCCTAATTCACCAAAAGGAGCAAAACCCATTAGAGAAAGATCATCAATTCCTCTATCAAGAACCCCAAAACGTTTCAATGGAGCCAAGAATCTTGATTTTTCCACATGGGTTTCTGAAAATCTTTACAAAATCCTCACCATTTTGCTCTTAATCTCCACCATTGCTATATTCTTCTACCTTCGTAGTGCTGCTGGTGACACCACCACTCTCCTTTGCTTACAGTCAACTCAAACTCAATCCATCAAACCTGAATTTCCAAGAATCAGCTGGAATAACATACCAGCTATCCTAGATAAGTCTACTCCTTATGCAAATTTTCGATCTGAGAAATGGGTTGTGGTTTCTGTTTCAGATTACCCATCTGATTCGATTCGAAAGCTTGGGAGGATCAAAGGGTGGCAAGTTCTGGCAATTGGGAACTCGAAAACCCCTAAAGATTGGAGCTTGAAAGGTATAATTTTCTTGTCTTTGGAAATGCAAGCTAAGTTAGGATACAGGGTTGTAGATTACCTGCCTTATGATTCTTATGTTAGAAAAACTGTTGGTTATTTGTTTGCTATACAACATGGTGCTAAAAAGATTTTGGATGTTGATGATCGCGGTGATGTGATTGATGATGATATTGGTAAACATTTTGATGTTGAATTGATTGGTGAGGATGCTAGACAAGAGGTGATTTTGCAGTATAGTCATGATAATCCTAATAGGACTGTGGTGAACCCGTATATACATTTTGGGCAACGGTCTGTTTGGCCGAGAGGTTTGCCATTGGAAAATGTAGGTGAGATTGGGCATGAGGAGTTTTATACTGAGATTTTTGGGGGGAAGCAGTTTATCCAGCAAGGGATCTCGAATGGTTTACCGGATGTTGATTCGGTGTTTTATTTTACTAGGAAGTCAGGGCTTGAAGCATTTGATATTAGATTTGATGAGCATGCCCCGAAAGTGGCATTGCCCCAGGGTATGATGGTTCCGGTTAATTCATTCAATACACTTTTTCATTCATCTGCATTTTGGGGTTTGATGCTCCCAGTTTCTGTAAGTACTATGGCTTCTGATGTTTTAAGAGGATATTGGGCGCAGAGGCTGTTGTGGGAGATTGGTGGATATGTTGTGGTGTATCCTCCTACTATTCATCGGTATGATAAAATCGAGGGATACCCCTTTTCAGAAGAGAAAGATCTACATGTGAATGTTGGCCGTTTAACCAAGTTTTTGGTAGCATGGAGATCAAGTAAACACAGGCTGTTTGAAAAGATTTTGGAGTTAAGCTATGCGATGGCTGAAGAAGGCTTTTGGACAGTGCAAGATGTCAAATTCACTGCTGCATGGCTTCAAGATCTGCTTGCTGTTGGGTACATGCAGCCTCGACTAATGTCTTTAGAGTTAGATCGACCAAGGGCAAGCATAGGCCATGGCGACAGGAAGGAATTCGTACCTCAGAAGTTGCCATCTGTGCATCTTGGGGTAGAAGAGATTGGTACAGTGAATTATGAAATCGCCAATTTGATTAAGTGGAGGAAGAATTTTGGCAATGTTGTGCTCATAATCTTTTGTAGTGGACCTGTTGAACGTACTGCCTTGGAGTGGAGATTGCTTTATGGCAGGATATTTAAGACAGTTATCATATTGTCAGACAAGAAGAATGTCGATCTTGCCATTGAAAAAGGAAATTTGGATTATATATACAGGTTAGTCATCAGCATCTTTTTTCTTCAAGTTTTAGTTTTTTGGTAATAAGTTATGGTTTCTGTATAGAAGGGGTTATACGGTTCTTTGGACTGATTGGTTCACAGATTTGTTAACTTCTAAGAGGTCCATTGTCCGAACCTGGACATGTATCCTTTGAGCCAAAGGTCTACCGGAAACAACCTCTCTACCTTCAAGGTAGGGGTAAGGTGTGCGAACACTTTCCCTCCGCAGATGCCACTTCTTTTGTTATTCTGTATAAAGGGGTAGTCAGTATGAACTTGGTCTGCCTTGTTAGTATATAAAGCATATCATCAATTGATTAATGACCTTTTTTTCCAAGGCTCTTTTATTTGGTATACATTTTTTTTTTTCCGTTTCTTTTGGAAGAGGTGATCATAGATACTTCAGTGAGTTCACTGAGAGTTGTCATGTAAGAGTGAAAACTTATAACTTCACTCTCTGATTGTTGAAAGCTCATTAAATGTAATGGAGGCTTTCTTTAAAACATCTAATTCCTTTGCTTCATATTCTAATTCAGTTTTGGATAGAACTTTGGTAGAACACTTGTTGCAATCTGCAACTCTTGTTAGACCAACCAGTAAATCAGTTCTAGCAGTAACAGAAGATACTTCGACCATGAATGGTAACATATGTAGATATACCAGTATTGTATTGTGTGACTATCTCATCTAAAAGCCCAAGCTGCTAGTGACTAGTGCGAGTACACTTTTATTTACTTGATTATATCTCCAATACACCCCCTTCACATGCATGCTTGATTCATTTGCCAAGCTGGAAACTCTTTTTGATAAGGGTGGCGGTAAATGGAAGCCTAGTGCACCAGACTACTTTTTAATGGGTGACGGTGAGACTTGAACCTCAGATGATACCTGGTTAAAGTGTGTGATTATCTCATCTGAAAGTCGAAGCTGCTAGAGGATTTATTTTCTCAAGTGCAATCAACCATGAAAAAAATGTGTTACTTAAAAAAGCGAAAAAGCAATTGTGTGCTTGTGAGCACCTGCCACGTTATTTCTTTTGTATGCAGGATCAACAATTCCTCAGTCTCAAACAATTTGAGAGCAGCTACATAAATCCTCATTGACCATATTTGTCCATTTAATTTTCTCCGTGCTCCTACTTCTTTTAATAAGGACCTCTTGACAATTCTATTTCAGGTATGCGCCAAAGATATTTGATAGATACACTAGTGCCGAAGGCTTTCTATTTTTGCAGGATGATACTATCCTTAACTACTGGAACTTACTTCAAGCCGACAAGTCAAAGCTCTGGATAGCAAATAAGGTAAGTACAAATATGAAGTCCTGATTGTTGGTATTGACTTCTTGTGAGTGAAAGGTTTCGATTAATTGTTCTTGTTACAGAGTAACCCAATTCTTACTTTCTATGGCTCAGTTAAAAGGAATTTACTGTTCTATGATTTCTTCTGTTACTTGTACTTCTTGCTGTTATTCAAAGGGAGTTTAGCGCGAAGTATCTATAACAACATTTCTAGTGTAGTCCAACAAGTGGGGTCTGGATAGGGTATGCAGACCTTACCCCTACCTTTGTGGAGTAGGGAGGATGTTTCTGATAGACCCACATCTCAAAACAGATGTTTTCACAACAGGGGAAATATGATAGCAAGAGACAAAGTAAATGAAATAGCAGAAAGCACCACACCTTGGAGGATAAGAAACCAAGCGATTACTAACTACTAGTACTAATAATATGAGGGAGGAGATGAGGCTAGACTTCTAGCCCTCCCACATAAAGTGCCGTACATTCAGCTACCTATGAACTGTCTATTCTAACTCTCGACCTCCAATATATATGTAGAATAATCTATGTAAGGATCTTTATATCTTGATTCAGCTCGGAGAGGAGATTATGTAACTAGACATAAGACATCCGAGTCTATCATCGAAGGAACAGTTTCATCCTATGATGTGTTTAGAAATTGGGATGTCTACTTTATTGTAGCTTGAGTTTTTTACTTGTCACTTGCTTGATCATCCAACTGCTTCCAGTGGGGAGGGGAAAAAGGGAAACTTTTTAGAGTTATTTAACATATAGTTGCAAATGATTAGCTCTCAAACCTGTCCTAACCAAATCCATCAAGCAGTAGCCATCTCATTTCTTCCTTATGCATATAGGTATCCAAGTCATGGCACGCTGTTCCGATAGCTAACAAATCGGACTGGTTTGTGAAGCAAGCTGATGTTGTTAAGAAAGTCGTATCAACAATGCCGGTACATTTGCAAGTCAATTACAAAGAGTCAATGAAAAGCGACGAGACCTTAACGATATGCAGTTCGGAGATCTTCTACATCCCTCGGCATTTTGTATCTGACTTTGTCGACCTCGTTAATCTAGTAGGGGATCTAGACCTGCATCATAAGGTTGCAGTACCAATGTTTTTTACGGCTATGGATTCTCCACAGAATTTCGATTCTGCGTTGAATTCAATGATTTACAAGAGGAACCCTCCTGGCAATTTAACGACATTCTATTCAGCTGAGGCGCCTGCAATTCACCCATGGAAAGTGTCAAGTGAGCAAGAATTCATAAAGCTGATCAGAGTTATGGCAGCAGGTGACCCCCTGTTAATGGAGTTGGTATAGTGTAATGATAGATTACTTGGAAGAGTCAACAGAGGGAAAATGTAAAACATGTAAAGTTTATGTGCAGCTGAATTCTGTTATTCTTTTGTACCATCCATTAGTAGGGGGGAATGGGGTGAAAGAAAAGGTTTTGTGTTCTTGTAGATCTTTGTTGTAATACTGTTTTAACTCTTAAAAATTTTGTGCAAAGAGAATTGAAGGAGAAAACAGTGCAAACTTTCTTCTGATTTTCATTTTGTCTTTTGAATATGATAAGTTTCTACACAGAAATCTTTTGTGTATCTTCAGTCTTCTTACATGTATACATAGGAGAAATCAAGATTGCTTGAACATTTTATCATCTTTATGAGTCCAATAGTTGACTACAAATGTCCACGTTGTTGTGAACTATGTGATAGAAAATATTTAGATACACTGTCATTTCAAGTGAGGCTTTCTGCTGTGATTCTAGATTAGTTAGGTCCTAGAGCGGGTACCATATTTTATCTTGTGTATTCATACTTTTAGAACATGGGTAGGTGATTTTTGCATCAAGGGTGTTCATAATTGATATATATCAAAATATCTATATTTAACCTATATATTCGGAAAAAAATTCCGACGAGGGATGTTCATCTGACCACCCTTGAGTGAATGTAGCTCCGCCCCCGGACTACCATACACAGGAGATCAGAAAAAGTAAATAGCGTAGGAAGGCAATTACAACTTTCAAGATCAAATTTGAATATATGGAAGCAGTATTTTCTCAGATGTAGATAGAAATCCCCAAAAAATGAACAAAAATTACACTGGGGACTATCAAAGGAATTCACATCAGAAATTGTTAGGAAGCAGAAAGGATTTATTATCCTGAAACAGAAACAGGCAACAATCAGATATCATATGTTTAGCTATACATTTATCGATCGATTCCTTCAATCTTGTCTTCAACTTCTGAGTACAATTGCTTAAGTTTCTCAATGTTCTCTTCAGAAGTCTCCCAGTAGCCACGCCCATTGGCCTCCAAGAATGTCTGAAGCAACTTCCTGAAAGAATTTGGATTTGTGTTCATGAGCCTGTTCAACATCTCTTCATCTTTGATGAAAGTTGTGTTGGCTTCTTCATACACCCAATTGTCAACTTGGCCTGAAGTTGCACTCCACCCCACTGTGTTGGTCAATCGTTTCTCAATCTCACGAACTCCCTCGTAGCCAGTGGATAACATGCCTTCATACCACTTGGGGTTCAACAACTTTGTCCTTGCATCAAGCCTCACAGTCTCAGACAACGTACGTACCTGAATCATCACAGATAGGGATTAGGCATAGAGTAAAACAACTTCTATCAACTTAACAAGTTGACATCTTTCAAGTTGTCCATCAAGTGATGACACTCACCTGAGCATTAGCAGTAGTGGTGTCAGCAATGTATGCACTGGGCTTCTTTCCGTCCTTCCTGAGGTTCTGGACGAGGTTGGTTGGGTCTGAATCGAAGTAGTGACTAACATCTGTGAGTGAAATTTCTGACGAGTCAAGGTTCTGGAACGTGGCATCAGCTGTGCTTAGAGCCATTTCAAAAACTTTCCTCTTCTCCATCATGCCAGCACCAGGAGCATCACAGTCAAATGCAAATGACTTACGGCTCAAGTACATGTCTTGAAGTTGCTTCTCGTCGTTCCATGATGAGTTCTCAACAGCAAGGTTGATGTTGGAAGAGTAAGAACCTGAAGCATTTGAGAAGACCCTAGTAGCTGCTTCACGAACATCAATTCCGAGTGTTTTTGCCTGTTCTAGTGCATGTTTCCTGACATAGTTTTGGTCTTCTGGTTCATCAAGCTCAGCAACCAGCTTGATTGCCCGGTCAAGGAGATTCATCTGTAATGAATAATAAGTAATGATCAGACATTGCACTAATTGTATCAATCTAGTGCAGAATCAGTAGAAAAGGAGAATGACCAATACCTGATTGATGAAGAGATCCCTGAACACCCCAGAGCAGTTGACAACAACATCAACTCTAGGCCTTCCAAGCTCTTCAAGACTAACTGGTTCCACGCGGTTAACACGTCCAAGTGTGTCTGCAACTGGCCTAACACCGATCATCCACATCACTTGTGCCAATGATTCTCCATATGTCTTGATGTTATCGGTTCCCCAGAGCACCAGAGCAACAGTCTCCGGGTACTTGCCCCCGTTGTCAGCCTTTTGCCTCTCCAACAACCTGTCAACCACTATTTTGGCACTCTGCAATGCTGCTGTTGTTGGAATAGCTTGTGGGTCCAAAGCATGGATGTTTTTCCCAGTAGGCAAAACTTTTGGGTTTCTGATTGGATCCCCTCCAGGACCTGGTTCAACATATTTCCCTTCAAGAGCCTGTTTCAAGCTTCCCACCTCATAATTAGCCACAATTAGCTTCAGACACTCTCCCAAGAACTGGAATAGGACTCTGAGTTTTTCTCTATCAGCTCTGTAGAATTGGGTGTTTGACAAATACTGGATCCATGGTTCATTAATACCAAAACCAAGGAGTGCGGTCAGCTTGTCAGAAGTGTCAACAACCTGACCCTTGCTGTTAGTCGAACGTTGAACGAATGCTGATATTGCTCCACGTGATGCCTCAGTAATTTGACGAAGCAGCTCCACATCTCGCAAGACTCCCTTGTCATTTCCTCGATAGATATCCTCAATGTTTCTTCCAACTGTAGCAGCCAGTATAGATGGAAGGGAAGACATACCATCTTCAGGACGGTCCAATGCAGCAATGTTGACAAGAGTAGCAACTGCCTCCATGGCGGTTGGAGGTTCACCAATGATGTGAAGTCCACATGGTAGAAGACGAGACTCGATCTCCATAATCTTAGAATATACTTTTCCTACCACGAGGTCACGTTCTTTGGCATCTATTTCCTGTCCTTCATCTGGAAGATCGACATCCTTGTCAAGATTACACTGTCTAGCAGCACTAATGATAGAGCTCACAATCTGAGGGCCACGGCCCGAGTCTTTCAGTGATTGGTACGACGCAATGAGCTCGCTGAGCTGCTTGAGTCCTTTGTAGAGTCCAGCATTCTCAGCTGGGGGAGTCAAGTAGCTAATGGTATTCGCATAACTCCTTCGTTTGGCAATGGTTGCTTCGGATGGATTGTTTGCTGCATAGTAATAGACATTTGGAATGTTTCCAATGAGACTATCCGGAAAACAAGCATCGCTCATTCCCACCTGTTTTCCTGGCATGAACTCAAGAGAACCATGAGTACCAAAGTGGAGAACTGCATCAGCTTTGAAAATTTTCTCCACAAAGGAATAGTATGCAGCAAAACCATGGTGCGGGCTAGCTGATTTAGAGAACAGAAGTCTCATCGGGTCACCTTCGTATCCAAATGTAGGCTGAACACCGATAAAGACATTTCCGTACTGTTTTCCATATACCAAGAGGTTCTCTCCATCAGAGTTCAGATTACCAGGTGCTTTCCCCCAGTTCTCTTCAAGAGCAGTGGCATAGGGGGTTAGCTTCTGGTATTCTCGGACGCTCATCTTGTAAGCTACGTTAAGATTTGGACTGTTGAACTGAGCTTCTTTATCATGAATTATTTCTTCAATCAGTTCAGCGGAAGTCTCAGGCAGCCCCTCAACGTTGTAGCCATCTTTCTTGAGATCTTTGAGCACAGAGTATATGGAGGCAAAGACATTCAAGTATGCAGCAGTTCCGACATTGCCTTTGTCCGGGGGAAAGCTGAAAACAGTGATTGCCAACTTCTTCTCAGCCTACACAAAGTTCAGTTATACATTGAGCATCAGTAGCAGAAAGCAATTAGACAACTCTTATAAACAACATATCAGATTTATGAAGCCACTGAACAATTCTTGCTGACAAGGATCATAATACTCGTTCAGGGAGAATTACTTATCAAAGTTTCAATATTGTTGTCCCTTTGGTTTGTGATCACTGTATGCAGAAAATGTCTATGTTGCTCAGACTTTCGAAAAATGCCACCAAATGCATATCGTATCCTTCAGAAGTAGTGCATTTTTGAAGTATACAACACGAGTGCAAACAACATTTTTGGAGAGTCCGAGCAACACAGGAAATTGTAACTCAACCCTAAACAGGAAATGAAAAAGTTTTGGTTTCATACACAAATTTCATCCGAATTTGCAACTTGTTATAATGATAAAGACATCAAAACATTCATTTGTGAGTTCATGGCACTTGCTGAAGTCCTAATGGAAACGATCAAAGTTTAAACGAGCAAGTTCATGGCATTTGCTGAAGTCCTAAGTAGTACTCCTTCTGTTTCAATTTATTTGTCTAGTTTTGACTTGACACAGAGTTTAAGAAAGTAAAAAGACTTTTGAATCTTATAGTCTTAGACTAAAGATATGTGGAATGTACCAAAGTGTCCTTTAATTTTTGGTCTATCATATGGAAAGCCATAACTAAAGAGTTGTCAAAAGTGGAAAGAGACGTTCTTTTTAAAACGGAGTAAAGAAGAAAGTAAGACAAATAAATTGAAACGAAGGAAGTAATATATAAGGGAGTTCTACTAATTGATAGTGGTAAGGTTTGCGTATATTTCACCTTCCCCAGACCCCACTTGTGGGATTCCACTGGGTATGTTGTTGTTGTTGGTCAAAAGGAAATTCCTACTTACTCAAAGAGATGGATCCATGTTAATCAAGTATTTATAAGTCATTGACCATGTACCTTTGATTTCCTCTTTAACTCTCCCCATTTGATTGCCCTGGTGCATAGCTGCTCAACTCTTTTGTGAAGAGCATGTGATTTCCCTGCATATTTCAAGTCAAGAAAGGGAAAAAAGAAGATGTAAAAGTTAGTAATGTTGAGCAAAAACTAATCAAACTAAACATAGAATTTGCATTTCATGTCCAATAGAAAATGTAATCAACATGACAAAGGAAACTAGCCTGTTCTTGGATCTCGTCCAGAGAATACGATAGGCTCCATGCCTCCATCCAGCTCAGGTAGAGCAACTTGTAGAGCCACCTGAATTGGGTGCAGCCCCAAAGTGCTGTTCAACCATTCCTCTGTTGTCTGGAAGACCAATGGCAGTGCCACAATGTAAGGCACATCAAGCTTCTGTAACGCCTCGACAGCCCTCGGATGGTCCTGTCTTGCTGGCCCTCCAACAAGAGCAAAACCAGTAAGTGACACTACTGAATTCACAAAAGGCTTCTTTGTGATAGGATCAATGAAGTATTTCTCGACTGGCCCAGAAAAGTCTAGACCTCCGGCGAAAATTGGGATAACTTTAGCCCCTCTTGCCTCTAATTCCATGATCACAGCCACATAGTGACTTTCATCACCAGTGACAATATGACTCCTTTGCAAAACAAGTCCAACAACAGGAGCATTAGAACTCTTGAGTTTCTCATTAGTATCCCTCCTTGTTGCATACCAATTCAAATACTCCTTCACATCATCATACATACAAGGAGCCAAAGGGTGCCAAATTCCACTATCCAAATACAAAACCGGATCCGAATAATCCATTTTCACCCCTTTTAGAGCAGGAACATAAGAACCAGACACCATTTTCAAGAAATTCACCAAATTATCAGGTGAACCTCCAAGCCAAAACTGCAAACTAAGTATATACAACCTAGCATCTTGAGCCTTGTCACTTGGCAAGTACTTCAAGACCTTAGGTAATGTCCTCACAAGTTTCAACATCTGATCAGAAAAACCAGCAGAAGATTTCTTCTTCTTGAAAAGCTGAAAAAATGGACTTTTTGATTGCCCCAACTGTGACATACTAAAAGATCCCA
>JAPFFP010000080.1:5894900-5930781 GCA_026153255.1 Solanum medicagineum
CGTAAGCAGAAATAACTAGATATGACAGAAAGGGACAAAAAGAGCAACTAACAAGATAAAACTAACACATAATACTCGTCGTATAAAAAGTATGATAAATACTTCAATAACTCTAATTAAATAGAAGATAAAGTAATCATGTATTTTATTATAAAATTATTATATTTTATAAAGGTATTACATTTCATTGTTTCAATTTATTTATCTTGTTTTGATGTGACACAAAATTTTAAAAAGCAAAGAAGATTCTTTTTTAAATTTCACGATTTTAAACTGAAGATGAACAGAATGTATCAAAATGTATTTTAGTCTCGTGATTTTTTTAACTATGTTATATGAGAAAGTTGAGATTAAGGTGTCGTGAAGAAAAGTTCTTTCTTAAGTAGATTAAAAGAGAAATATGAAAAGTAAATTGGAATAGAGAGAGTATTACTGATAGAAAATATGCATCAACAGGGTTAAAGTTGAATTTAGAATTTGAAGTCTATATGTTTTAAGTTAAGTTTTAGAGTTGGATTCAAAATTTGAAGTATATATGTTTTTGGATTAATTTGAATTATGATCAAATTCAGAATTATGAAAAGTTTATAGATTTTTATATTAATTTTAGTTAGGGTCAGATTCAAAATCTTAAGTCTATAGATTTTTATATTAATTTTCATCAAGTCAAAATTCAGAGTTTGAAACGAGGGTTCTCATGAAACAACCTCTTTATCTCTCTCTGTGATAAGGTCTGGCATACATTTTACCCTCCCTACACTTCACTTGTTGGATTCCACTAGGTATATTATTGTTGTATTTCGATTATAATTTGATTCATAATTTAAAATCTATGCATTTCTATACTAATTTTGATTAAATCGAATTCACAATTTAAATTCTATAATTTTAGATTAATTTTGGTCAAAGTTGAATTCAATTTGAATTTGAAATCTTTCTAGATTAATTTTGAATTTTTTATTAGAGTCGGATTCTAATTAAATTTGACATGTATAGCTCTCTAAAGTAATTTTGAATAAATGTTTATTAATTATTAAAATTACTGTTAAATAGTCTTAAAATATATATCATAAAATTTGGAAAAAAAATTAACCATGGAAATTTCAAAGTCATTTTAAGGTATATAAATGAATTTTCTTTTCCACCAAGTAACAATTATTCTAATGGTTTAGTTTGATTCAAATAAAGTAAGAATCTTAGAAATAATTAATTAGACTTCCTATTATATATAATAAATTATAAATTGATAAAATATTGAGCAACTTTTAAAACCTCCATTCTACTTTAGGAAATATAATTAGTTTGGTGGTTAACTTTTACTTATTAATTTTGTGCATAATTTGAAAACTTACAATAGTAGGCACTATAAATGTGGATGGTTGCTTGAGGTTAAGACGGATTCAAAATTTAGAATTACGTAATAGATGTTATATTATTATAAGTATAAACGTGTTGATATTTATAATATTCAAATAAGAGTAATATAAATATCTATGCGATCTCATCCACTTTGAATTTCATTTCAAATTATTCATCTTTTCAATGTATATAAACAAATTGATAGTCTAAAAAGGAAAAAAAATAATTAGGACAACTTAATTTATTGTTAATTTTACTTAACGAGTTTTTATATTTTAGAAACATTCAATAACAACAACAATAACATTTTCAATATAATTTTACAGGTGAATTTAGAAAGACAATGTATACAGTCTGATTTTCGATAGATTTTCACCTAAAAAATTCTACATACATTTCAGAATAACATAATTATTTATATGTGAATATTTTATGCTCAATGCAATACTACTTTTCCAAATTTAAGTAACTTTGATGTAATTTTATATAATGTAACAAAATTACAAAGATTTCAAATTCAAATATTTGTGATAAGGCTGCAGTGAAACGGATAAGATTGTTTTTCCCTTAACTAAAGGGGTCTTGGGTTCGAGCATTGAGTATAAAAAAATTATTGGTAAGGAGCGGTTCCTCCGGATGGATCCTATGCTGCTCGAATCCGGAGTAGTCGGGGTTCCGATGCATGGAAAAATTCTTGACAGGACACATTTCTCTAGAATGGACCCTATGCGGTGCAAATCCCAAATGATATGGCGTAGTGGATGGAGCTGCTCCTCTATTAACTAGAGATTTTGAATTCAAGCCCTAAGTATGCTCCCCTAAGTAGACCCTATGTGATGTGAATTTGAAGTAATCGTGTTCCAATGTGGGCACCGAATATCGAATTGACGACAAAAAAAATTCTATGTAATTGACATGTAAAAGCATATTCTTATATTTCAAAATCAACAATTATGATTTTCATAGAAAAAAAATTGTTAAATTAAATTTTAAAAAGGACAATTGTAATAATAGCCAAAAGGTGGGGGCTACTATAAAAGCGTCGGTGGAGAGAAGGGGTAGATTTTAATAAATGTGGAAAATATGTGTATTAATGTTGATGAGTTATGAAAATAGAGGGGCCACCCAATATTTCTTTTTTTTTAAAAAAAAATGCATTTTTTTTTGGTAAGGAAAAAAATGCATTATTAAATTCTATTTCTACTTAATACGAATTTTAAAGCGAATATTATACAAAGTATTAAAAAAAAATTATGTTTAGATATTTTGTTGATCTTGCTTATTGATATCATTATATGAAAAGAAAATACGTAATTAATTTTCAGGTTAGAATCTTGGTATGAGAATGATGAACTTTTTGATAGAACGAAACTTAGAATTATGGATTAATGGATGAAAAAGTCTAGTTTTTGACGTGTTTGAATATAAAATTGTTCAATACATGTGCCGATAGGAAAAACAAATAAGTTAAAATTAAGAACAAATGTGCATGTATTTTACTGAATAGAAGAACAAAATTTTAATTTAATAAGGTAATTGTGAAACAAATATAATTGATATTTATAAAAAGAAAAAATTAAAATATATGTAATAAACTATGTTTCAAGAAGTAAACTAGTCTTTGAGAAACTAAGAAAAGAAATAATAATCAATCCATTGATATTCTTTTGCATTTAAATAATAAAAAAAATGTTACTCTCTTCGTTCACTTTCACTTGTCACTATTTCACTTATCGAAGTTAAACTCTATGATCTTTGACCAACATTTTAAGATATATTTTTTTCATCATATTAATATGAGAATGGTTGCAACTTATAGCATTGTTTATATAGTTTTCAACCATCTAAATTATATATTTCAAATATTAAATTTAGCTACTTCAATTTAGTTTTGAAATTTAGTTAAGTTGACCTCAAAAAGCGAAATAATGATAAGAAAAAGTAAACAAGGAAATAAGAATTATTTAAAAGTATTTACTTCTATCAAATATCATGATTTTTTTTTAGTGGAGTATTTATCAAAAATAATTTTTTAATTCTTTACAATAATAATTATTTAAAAGCTTTTTAAGAGATCCACTATGTCTGGGAGAGTCAAACTGAACCTCCCATTATGGTCTTTGTCCCAATAATTTTTTTTTGTTTTTTTATTATTGTCAAAATGTGAATTATAAATTATTGTAATATCATAGAACTTTCCATGTAACATGTGTGATGTGCCAAAGTTTCAGTAGTTATTGCTAGGAAAGTAGTAGCTGCTATAGTACTTTTAGCAATTAGTTTACACTGCAAAAATGCACATATTTTGAGGTCCTTTCTTTGGTTCTTGGAACTAAACAAACATATATAATAACATATACATGCATGGCCTAGATTTGATCATCGATTAGAGTGCTGGACAAACAAAAACTTCCATATTCAGAAGATGTAGGTGGCGGAGATGAGGATGTTTAGATGGATGTGTAGATATACCAGATGTGATAAAATTAGAAACGAGATCATTCGAGAGTGGTTAAGGGTGACCTCTATGGCAGACAAGATGAGAGAAACGAGACTGAGATTATATGTGCATGTGCAAAGGAGGAGTGTCGATGCTCCTGTTAGGAGGTGCGAAATGTTGGATTTAGGAGTTTCGCGAAGGGGTAGAAGTTGACCGAAAGTATTGGGGGAGGGGCTGATTAGACATGATATAACACAACTTCATATCACCAAGAACATGACCTCATATAGAAAGGAATGGAAATCACGTATTAGAATAGAATGTTAATAGGCTAATAAGAGTAGGATGTGATCTTGTCTTGTAATATAGTAAGTATGATTAGTTGTGTCTTTATATATTGTGTTGTTATTTTACATCATTTATTTTGCTATATTTTAGTATATTTATATAGTTATCAATTGCTTTTCATTCTAATCGTTAGTCTATATCTAGTTTTTTCTTTTTACTTTTAAGGCTGAGATATTTGAGTTGAGAGTTTCAGAAATAGACTCTCTATTTTTATGAGATAGTGATAAGGTCTGCGTACATTTTATCCTCCCCAGACCTCATGTGTGGAATTTCATTGAGCATATCGTTGTTGTTGTAAAGTTCTCAAGTTTGGGTCATAGAAATGCATCATGGTTGACTTTGTTAAGGAGTGTCGGTTTTACCCTAAAGTGAGACTTCTTGATGCACACATGTAGGTAGATCTATTTCAATTGAGCTTGATGTATGTATATAAACTTAAAGGAGGTAACTCTTTTTTTTGTGTGATTAACTTATCGATACAATGGACGCTTGAGAACCATGTGCAAATTGTTTTCGAAGTTTGAGTCGAGAATGTCTAGCTAATAGAAATATTTTATCTTGTATATAAGTGTTCAATTAGAACATGCAATAATTTGAGTATCTAAACAAAATATTCTAGTAAGTTTAAAGAGTTATCGATGTGTTTCACTATTTTAGTCGAGAGGTTTTCAATTTGAGATTTGAGAATAAAGTCATCTTTTAAGAAAGAGCGTTCAAAAAACACCCCACCTACCCAACTTACACTTATAATGACATTATGTCCGGTTGGAGGGGATATCATATTGTCCTTCATATATGTCTACTCAACTTCTAATCAATGCACAATGTAAAAAAAAAAATTGTAGTCATCTGTTATTTGATATCGAATAATTCGACTAATTTAAATTTGTATTACAAAATATTTAATAAGAGGAAGGTAATTTCTATCGGAAAAAGAAAATGTTCCTAAAGCTCTCGCAAAATAAGGTAAAACTAAAATGATAAAGATTACTTTACTTTTAATCAAACATTGAAGGTTCAAATCGTGAAAACGTAAATCTCTTTATTTGTAAGAGATAATTAAACCACTCTTCTTAATAATATAGTAATTTTTATAGCATAAATTAAATTAATCGAATTAGTAATTTTCAAATAATGAATACTCAAAGGAAAATTAAAATGCTTTTCTAGTACAACCAATTAGGTGGTGGAAATAGTAAATATTCCACCTCTAGTACAACCAATTATATTTCCACCTTCCACTCCTTTATTACTTAAAGTCCCACCATGTCCACCTAGGTTTATTTTTTATAACATTATTTATTCGATATTTATTTTCTGCTTAATTGATTAAAATTTGAATCAAAATGTTTTACTTTTAAGAATAAAGATTTAATTAAAAATAAAGAAATACTATCTATCATTATAAAATTAATAGATTCAGAATGAGTCGTTAATATATGTACAAAATTTTATAGTACTTTTTTTTAGTGTATAAATATATAATACATAATTTGAGAGTTGAATATTAATTTAGTTGTTTTCACATAAATGGATACTCTTATTTTGTAGAATTATTGAGAACGACTTAAATTAGATGATTTGATTTTTTAATTTTTATGAAAAAATCATAACACAAAAAGATTTACCAAATTCTTTTTTTTAAAAAAAAAAAAAATGAAATGAATCAAATGTATTGAGGTCTTATTTTACATGGACTCATGCACTTGTCTTATTGTCTATGCAAATTAAATTTCTAGGGAAGTGTGTGTATTTATTCTTCAAGTAGATCTATTATTATTTCATTTTATTATTTTGCAACATAGATTTTTTATTTATTTATTTTAGTAGATACCCCATTTTGTGATTATATTGTAAAGTTTCGTTAGCACAAATATCAGAGAATTTTATTTATAGATAATTTTATTTATGAAATTAAGATAAATAGAGAATATTTACTTGTATCTTTTAGGCCCATCGTCTATGCCATGTTTTATATTTTCTCTGTCTCATTTTATGTGACATTTTTTGACTTGACATTGTGTTTAAGAAAAAAGTAAGACTTTTGAAATTTGTCGTCTAAAATTATTCTGGGAGTGTGGTTGAGATTTACTTTATTAAGGGTTAAATGGAAATTTCAAAGCCAAATTGTTTCCAATTAGAGTAACGTGATATTCTTTTTGAAACGGATAAAAAAAATGCCACATTTTATAAGTTTTCACTTTTTTCTTTTTATCTTTTCACAAACATAATGAAACAATCTTTTGTGCTTGATTGGGATGGGTAAAGTGGATTCAATTGGAAAATGGGAAATCCATGTTAGGATGAAGAAGAATCTGATTCTTAAAAGTATGAAAATGACTAAAAATATGCCTAAAAAAAGTATTTTATCCATTCAAATTTATGGGACGTAGTTTAATTGAACGGACAACATGTTCAGTGAAATCTCATGAGTGGATTTAGGAAGAATGAAATGTATGCAAACTTTATCATTACCTCATAGAGATAGAGAGGTTGTTTCCGAAAGATCCTCATAGTTTGACTGCGCGCAAAAGTTAAAGAAAAACTTTGCAGCGTTTCAAAACAACTGTTTAATTAAATGAATTTTTAAATATGTTTGACGTTCACTTTAGACTCTGAACATCTCTTAAGAAACAATAACTAATATCATGAGTAATTTATCGCGATATCAATATTAATTGATGTATAGTTTTAGGTCTTGAAAAATAAGTGACTAACATAGAGGGCAAAACAGAGAAAAATAAATTGTTGTTTCTTGATATATTAAAAGTGACAAGTAAAGTGAAAAATCCTTTTTTTTTTTTTGGGAATAATAGACAAGTAAAAGTGAATAGGTAAAGTAAAAAACTACATTTTTATAAATGTTTCACTAAATAAGTGAGATTTAACACGAATAAAGTAATATGTTAGTTTTCGTTACAACAACAACATACCCAGTGAAATTCCACAACTTGAGTGTGGGGAGGGTAGAATATACGCACCTTACCATACCTCATAGAAGTAGAGAGCCTGTTCCCTGGAATCAATTTTTATTAGACTGACTAAAAAAAATTGAGACAAAAGTAATGCTTTTTAATATGTGAAGAATAAGTACAAACTACCTAATTGTTTTTTGATACATATTATATACATTCACATTTTGCATTTTCTAGTGTATTAATTAGGGGACATTCAATAAAAATTGAATAGATACAATAAATTTACTCGCATCTAGTATTTATATATATTAGTGTGTGTATATATATATATCAGTGGATGTCATGATATACACATATTATCATATCATAATTAACTAATGATTTGATCTAAATATCGTATATGTGCAATTTCTTATGCAAATGAAAACCTTTTCAATGGGTGCCTACAACCTCCTTTGTATACTAAACCCGATGTAAATTTGAATTAGTCGAATTCCTTTCCTTTAATCTAACATCAAAATGTCATTTGTTAAAAGGTCACTAGGCCATAAAGATATGTTGGGCTATCTATGGGTTTGTTGCCAAATTAATAAGTTGGCCCAACATAATACAAATTAATTTTGTCATAATTTAGTAGATGCCTATATAATATGTGACAAATATTTATAGAAAGATGTTCTTATAATATGAGACGAAGGTAGCGTATACTTACTTTCCATTTAGAAAACAAGTCATGAAACAATAAAACTTATCGCACGATTAATCAGGTCTCAAGTTCGAAACTCCTTACTAGTGAAAAATAAGGATTTTGCCTTATTGCCTAGTGACGGTTACCTAGCTTACATGTTTTGTGAACTAGCCTAGTGATGGTTACCTAGCTTACATGTTTTGCGAACTATTATATAAAAGCAACGATTTACCCTATGCGCATTCAAAGAATAGCGACGATGGTTCCTCGTCATTAATTTTTTTTTATTTTTAAAAAAACTAAATAATATTACTATTTTCCTTAAACCCTCATCCTTAAACCCCTAAACAAGGGACAAACAACACTGTCTCCTTCAATGGATTCTCAAGACAACAGCAATGTCTTCAATGGCAATTCCGACATATGCCAACAACTCCTCCAACGTTACAGCAAATCCTCAGCACCCCAACATCGTCATCTCTGTGCTATTGCAGCCGCCACTCGTTCCATTATACAATCAGAGTCATTACCACTAACCCCTTTTTCTTACTTTGCTGCCACAATTTCCACAATTTCAACTTCTCAAGATTCTCTTGACCCACAAGCTCTATCTGGGTTGTCTTCATTTTTGTCTATTGTTCTTCCTTTAGTTCACCAGGAAGATGTTTCTTCAGATAAAGGTGCTGATGCAATTGGGGTTCTTGTGGGCCTTCTTGAAAAGTATACAGTGGAGAGTGAGAGTGGTTTGGGGACTTCTGCTGTCAGGGCTTTTGTTAAGTGTTTGGGGATTTTGATTGGGTTTTGTGATAAGGAAGATTGGGATTCTGTGAAAGTGGGGTTTGAGGTACTTGTGAAGTTTGCCATTGATAAGCGTCCAAAGGTTCTTTCTTTGATCCTTTGAGCTTGTATTAAATTGTGTGTTTATATAAAGTGTTCATTATTTGAGTTATGCTTATTGGAAAAAAAATGTTATCTTTATTTTGATTTGCTATGGTATGGTACTAAATTGTGTATTTATGTTGAGTGTGTGTTATTTGAGCTATTGTTGTTGAAAAAAATTGTATCTTCACTTTTATTTTCGATGGGGTTATTGCGGGTAAAGTTGCTGTCATGTGATCGAGAGGTCACATGTTCAAGGTTTGGAAATAACCTCTTATAGAAATGCAAGGCAAATTTGCATACAATAGACCCTTGTGGTCGGGCCCTTCCTCGCACCTGCGCATGGCGAGAGCTCCGAGGACTCCGAATGTGAGGGCTTTTGTCAAGTGTTGGGGGATTTTAATTTGTGATAAGAAAGATTAGGATTGTGAAAATGGAGTTTGAGATACTTGTGAAATTCTCCATTGATAAGCATGCAATGTTTCTTGCTTTAGTCCTTTGAGCTTGTATCTACTTGTGCTTATGATGTATATGTCGATTGTGTGTATATATTGAGTGTGTGTAATTTTAGTCATGCTTGCTCGGAAAAAATTGTATCTTTACTTTGATTTGCTATGGGATTACGAAATGTTGAAATTTGTTAGTTAATTCTTCCCCGGAACTTACATTTTGGCTTCAAGAATCACATTCATCTCAGCTCAACATTATTATTATAACTTTTTTTAAAAAAAAATTGGGTTGGGAGAAGGGGAAATGGGGGAGGGGATTGCAAGGTGGGGAATCAGGTCCTTACCAACAAGGTGAAAGTTCAGGTAGTCAACCAACTGAGCTACTAGGATTCTCCATCTCAGCTCAACATCAATAACCTCCATTGTTGGTTTTGCCTGTTCCGTGAGTAATTTAGACTCACATAGGCTTCGTAAATGATAAAAAAGAGCTCTTGAAAATGTTAGTTTAGTGTTACAAATTGATAGTCTTCTCTCTTGCCTTTTAGTTAACAACTTGGTCTTTAACTCTTGCTCAACCAAACCAATCAAAAACGTGATCTCAATAATCTTTTTTTAGTAATTTACTATTTTAGTATTCTGTGTTCTTAATGAAAAAGTGATTCTATACCCAATAATTGTATCTTTACTTTGATTGCCGTGGGGTTATTGTGGGACTTCTTGAAAAGCATCCATTGAAGAGTGAGATTGTTTTGAGGATTTCTACTGTGATTGCTTTTTCTAATGGTTTGGGAATTTGGTGGGCTTTTGTGATAAGATTGGGATTCGGTAAAGGTGGGTTTTGAGACACTTGTAAAGTTCTCCATTGATAAGCGTCCGAAGGCTCTTTAATCCCTTGAAATTGCACCTACTTGCGTTTATGATGCATACTTGTGTGCATATATAGAGTGTGCGTCATTTGAATTATGCTTGTTGGAAAAAATTGAATCTTTATGGTAAAGGTTACAGTTTTTCTAGTTAACCTTTCCTGGAACTTGCATTTTGGCTTCAAGAATCAAATTCAGTTTGATCTCAGCATCAAGAGCTTATTTTTTGGCGTTGTTTGTTTCATGAGCTATTTTGACTCATATTGAGTTCAGAAATGATAAAGAAGAAGAGTTTTTGCAATGTAAATTTAGTCTTTCTAATTGATATTCTTTTCTTTGGCATTCTGTTACCGCTTTGTACCAGCTCCTGCCCAACTGATTGAAAATGTGATCTCTAGTGTTTGTGTAGTGATTTACTATTTTAAGCCTTTAAAGTGTTTATTGCTCTTTAGAAAAATATAATTCTATCTCCAAATTATATTCTAACTTAAGTTGGGCATTGCAAACTTTTAAAATTGGAAGTAATCTGTGCATTAGATATTGCTGATCTACTTAACTAATGATGTTGCAATGATCTGTAATTTATTTGGCTGAGTGACTTTTCTTTGTAACCCTGCTTGCATATGTCTATATAAGCAGTTCATTTGATAACCTTTTGCCTGAATAGTGATATTTATGTACAGGGTGTTAGTACATTAAGGAACTGTGTACGAGAGGCTGATGGTTTTGAATGGATTCATTGTCCCATAAATATAGAGAAATAGTTGATAGGGTCCTGATCTGATGTTACTTGTCTGATTTCTTTCAGGTGAGGAAATGTGCTCAAGATTGTATTCTGACTGTTTTCAAGTCATTTGGTTCGTCTTCTGTGGCTAAGAAGGCTGGTGAAAGAATTTACTGCTTGATAAAAGGTAACATTGCATTGGCAATGAAACTAAGTGCTCCAGAAGAAGTAAGTGGATCTAAAGATGAGCATCAAGAAGTGCTTCACTCCCTGAATATCCTGAAGCCTATCATCCCGTACCTTAGAGTCAAAATTAAGGAGAAGGTACTTGCTCAACTAGTGGACCTTATGAGGTCTCAGAGCTCAGCATTCACAAGACATAGTTTGGATAATATTAAGGCAATATTAGATGTGTCAAAGGTTAAAATCATTCTTCTAGAAGCTGACATTATTATGAAAGCTCTTAACTCATACATGATGTCCACGGAGACCCCTGCTGACAATGTATTGTTTGCCGCAACTTTAGCAAAAGGCATCATTGACAAGCTCCATGATGGCGGAATGAGTGTTTGGCTTACCTATTTTCCTTTGGTTGTTGGCTCCATATCAGGTAAAACTATGTTGATCGATTGTACCATTGCTATTGACTTTTCATGATTTGTGAGTAAAGGCTTTGGCCCTACTGGCTGGACCTGCTGTTTGTTCAGCATTCAGTCTGGTTATCTTATTTCTCACTTGACTAAAGCATTTGGCTTTTCATTTGGTCTGCTCTACGGAAAATTTAGCCATCAATCATTTTTCTGCTTTTGGCAGTCTTGGAATCTTATGATTTTGGTAAAATTTTATGAGTCATGAATCAATAGAAGGCCATCTAGGAGCATACATTTCTGGATCTCGCTTGAGCTTTTATCTATTAGATGACATACGTGTCTATGATAGCTATACTATTGATAGGGTACCTCTATAAGACTATGACCATGACTTAACCTAGATATTTTTACTACTAGGTACAGCATTCCACTGCCAATATATGTGGGTTCATTGCATTTTCCTATCATTCAATAAATAATAAAATTAGCGCATACCCTACTTTTACATAGTTGAGTCAATTAGAAATAGATGTTCTTTGTTATTTAGAGGACATAAAGATGAGGTCAGTGGGTTTCCAGTTGAATAAGCCTTGCAGTGTTACTCTCTTTGGAAGACAGGTTAATCTGTACATAACAGGTAAGAAATATATCTTTTTAGTTTCTGAGTGGTTCTCAAATAGTTAACATAGTGAGACTGATTGATGTCTCTACTTGGTGGATAATTTCGGAGAGCCAAGTTGATGTTTACCATGAATCTGGTAAGGTTCTCCTGAATATAGTTTCCTTAGATCTTGTAACAGCCTATGGATCACTGTCTGTTTAACTTAAAAAGGTTCGTTGTAAAAATGCCTTGGGCAAATTCCACATTGGAATGGTCGGGGAAAGATTAGGGGGTCACAGGGTGAGTTCAGGATTCAACTGTCGAGTTGCCTTTTGAGTTTAAGTCAAAGAGACAAACTTGTGAGGTCTGAAAGCCTTGAGGTTGACTTATGGACAGGTCAAGGATGGAACCTGAATCTCAGAAGGAATTTAAATGACTGGGAGCTGGCAGATTTAGAAGTTTTTCACAACACAATGGCAGATTTTACCAACATAAATGAAGAGGAAGATAGGGTTTTTGGCAAGTTGGTAACAAAGAATTTTTCAGTGTCAAAGCTGCTTACAGCAGCCTCAACCATCCTACAAGCAACTCCAAGCTTTGGCCTTGGAAGATGATCTGGAAAACAAGAATCCCTTACAAGGTGAGTTGTTTCATATAGTTGCTGGCAAGGGAGGTGGTTTTGACACAGGAAAACCTGAAAAAGAGGAAGTTTCAGATGGGTTCAAGGTGTTATACGTGTGAGGAACAGCTTGAGACAGTCAATCATCTCTTTTTGCATTGCAGATGGGCAGACCAACTATGGAGAATTTTCAGCAACCTCAGGCAAATCAATTGGGTAAAACCTAAAGATATTGAACAATTACTCAGTTGTTAGATTAATGTGGGAAATGCTTCAAGAAAGGAGGAGAGATGGAAGATTATCCCAGCTTGCATATGGTGGGCCATTTGGAAAGAAAGGAATCAAAGATGTTTTGAGGGCAAAAAAAGCAACATCCAGACTTTTAAAATGAATTGTCTAGCTCTTTATTACTTTTGGTGTAAACAGGAAATCTTAGGACAGGCAGAAGATCTTTTTGATGCAATCAATTATCTGTGACAAAAAAACTCAGATATAGTATTATCTGATGTAATATTTGCCAGGGGGACTACATTTTAGTAGTATACCTGTGGATATATATAATAGAAAAGTTACCTTCTTCAAAAAAAAAAAAAGCCTTGAGGTGGCCTAAACGGGCAGGGCTAGAGTGGACAATACCTTTGACAGTTAGACCTTGGCTGTTATGGTTCTTTGTTTCTACAATTTAACAACTTAATTTTTGTTATTATGTGATGCCGGTGGCTGATGCTGACATTCTCAATGTTTCTTCAGGTCTTCTTACACGTCCAGAAAATATTGCTTTACCAGCTTCAAATATTTTGAAAGAAATGATCAATGTTCATATTGATGGGAAAAAGTTTTTGACCGGTAAAAAGCAGGCAGTGGATGATGAGGCTCTCAATGGTTCTGAATTTGAAGCAGTGAAAGCTATTTGTTTAGTCTTTGAAGATGTGCTTCTCAGCTCTTCTGGATACCCAAATGACCATATATTGGCAATCCTGTCTGTTATGTTCCTTAAATTGGGTAGGTAGACATTGACAACCCAAGATGGAGCTTCCAGTAATCACTACTATCCTTGTAAAGTCTTGTGGTCTTATCTAAGAACTAACATCTATGATGAAATATTCGCTCATGTAGACAGTAGAAGAGGTCTACATAAACTTTTGATAATTTTGAATCAACTAAGTGTTTAGGCAAAAATCAGCAAATTTTACAGGCATATATCATCCTCACCTGCCATTTCAGGGATGTGCGACTTCTGCTTCACTTATAATATTCCGCTTCAGAAATAGCGGAAAACGAGAAGTCCTCTCATGTGCTGTTCATTTTGCATGTTCTTTTTTCCTTAGGGTGTATCTTGTATGACACATAAAATGTTCTCATCAAAGGCAGGTGAATTTTTGTGTTGTGTTTTATTGGTTGGTTGGAGGAGACCTTGGCCGCCAGTTAATCTAGAAGCCTGATGGTGTTCAAAAGAAACTTTGAAGGGATGATGTTGGATAATTTATTTTCTTAGAAAAAGAACAAAACTTTTATGTTAATAGTGGAAAGGCAGAGACTAAAACAACTAACAAGAGTTTATAGCTTAATGTGGAATGTAGTCCTCAACCTCAGCAGTACAAAAGTTAGGAGGATAGCTTTGTGTCAAAAGATATCTTTTGAAGCTGTATAGAGAAATTTTGTCAGATTACTTTATGGACAATGGAAACTGTTAAATTTCCCACATCCGTGGAGGAAGTTGGTTGTTGTTTGCTTATGGTCTTGGATGATTCTCACCTCCTGAGCTGGCCTTTGGAGAAGAGTTAGGTCCATGATCTATTCCTTATTGAAAACAGTGGCTTTGCATATACCCCTAGACCATTTATGTATGAGCAAATATCAGTTGATAGGTTGTTCTATCGATTTTCTCTTTCACAGCTGTTTGTTCTTACTGTATTGCATCTCTGTCTCTAGGTTCGGTCTTGGACTTCTGTGCAAAGGGTATAATACTTAAACTTGCTGATTTTATGATTGTTGCTTCTGGAGACGCTGCTTATGATACAAAAAATGTAAGTCCTACAAAAAGGCCTTTGTTTGTGTTACAAGAAGCTCATTGGTTCACTTTCTTCATTGGAATGTTCTTTATTTATTTTTGGTTGTTTAACATGGCTGGAGCCTGGAAGAGAAGTAGATGATATATGGTTACTCCTGCTCTATCAATCTTTGAGTGGTTAAAACTTAATGTGGAAGAGTATCTTACTCTTTCAACCCTTTTTGTCACTACAAGAGCAAATTATTTGATCTTTCTCTTCCTACCCTTCCTTTTTTGCTTGTGTTCCAAGAAATTTATATTATGGTTAATTCCATTAGGAGGAGGGGAAGGGTAGAGGAGATAAGCTCAGCGACATTCTTCCTTTGGATGAAGTGTCAGTGTTTTGCTTTTGAGTGTTTGATAGTTTTTGGAAGAGTGTAAAAGAAATACTTCCTCTTGCTAGTTCAATTTACAGGAGCAAAAACTTGACATAGCAGATAAACTAACTCGTCCACTTTAGTTCCTACAGGAACAAACTAAGCAATAACTCTCTTAAGTCTTATCACAAAAAACTTTCAATTTAAGTACTTCGAAAAGCCTCACAAAATGGTTCTCGAGTAAAAACATTTTCCTTATATCTGTCGATGTACTAGCTTTTGCTTTCCTTCTCTTTTCCCAAAGTTTCTGTACATTTTAGTATATTCTAGACCTTTGATTACTAAGAATGATTTCCTTATCTTTCAAAAAAATAAAAATACAGTTGTTCAGAAAGTTATGAACCTAAAACTTTTATAATTACCTTCCCTTCTTTGCTTTCTTTGCAGCTTCAGGAGTGTATGGGATCAGCTGTTATTGCTATGGGACCAGAGAAATTGCTTGCCCTGTTACCCATCTCCCTGAATACGAAGGATTACTCTTTGTCAAACAGTTGGTTGATTCCTGTTTTAAATAAATGTGTATGTGGATCATCACTTGGGTTCTTCATGAAGCACGTGGTGCCACTTGCTGTGTCCTTTGAACAAGCATCATCAAAAGGTAGGCATATGTTGATAATTCATTAAGCTTTGATAATGCTTATGGTTGTTTTTGTTGTATCCCAAGTGAAATCCTCATTTACTATGTATTTAGATTCATTTGAACTCTATTGCTTCTGGTATTTTGAACACTTGAATTTTGCTCATTATATAAATCTCTTAAATGTGTAGGTCTTTCATGTCAGACTCTTCTAAGAGTACTGCTAAGGTCTGGATAATACATTATTGTTTTATTAATTTTTGTGCTTGTGTGATTTGAATTTGATAGTTGTGATTTGTTATTTGATGAACTCACTCTGTTTAATGTGATTCTCATTTCCTTCTCTTTTAGATACTTTCCTTTGTTCATTCCTTTTCTTCTTATTTTTCAATCCATTCATCGAGGCAACTTGGATGAAATGGAGGCTTGCCTCTAGAGTCTTGTGTGGTAAAAAGATGCTGCCTAAATGAAAAGTTAAATTCTACATAATGGTGGTTAGACCGTCTTTATTGTATGGGGTGGAGCAGCCAGTTAAAAACTAACATATTCAGAAGATGTATGTTGCAGAGATGAGGATGTTGAGATAGATGTCTGGCATATTAGGAGCGACAAGATTAGGAATGAAGTTCTTCTGTCGAAGGTGGGATTGACATCTATGGTAGATAATGCGCACCTAAAGGGTAGTGGCTGCGGGTTCCCCTTGTCATAAAAAAATTTGTGGTAGACAAGACGAGGGAAGCAAAACTCAAATATTTTGGACTTGTAAAGAAAAGGTGCGCTGATGCCCCAGTTAGGAGGTGTGAGAGGTTGGTCGTAGGAAGTATGTAGAGAGGTAGAGGTAGGCCAAAAAAGTATTGGGAAGAAGTGATTAGACAGGACATGGGCCCAACTTCATATTTACCGAGTACGTGATTTTAGATAGGAAAGAGTGGAGGTCGCGTATAAGGACAGAAGGTTAGTAGGGGTAGAGTGTTGTTTTGCCTTGTGAAAGTTTAGGCTTGTTAGTGCATGTCATTGTGCTAGTCGTGTTCTTGTAGTTCTTGCCATTTGTTGTTTATTATGTTTTGATTATCACACAATTTTTTTGTTATTGTTGTCTTCTGTTGTAGACCTTACAATGCTTTTCATATTGATTGTTATGCTTTATTCATTATTTTCTTTCTTGTAGGCCTTACAATGCTTTCAACATTGATTGTTATGCTTTATTCATTATTTTCTTCTTCTTCTTCTTCTATTTTGGTTTGATGCACTTGCGTGGAGGGTCTTTTGAAACAACCTCTCTACCTTCACGAGGTGGTGGTAAGGTCTGCGTACGCTCTACCCTCCTCAGACCCCACTGAGTGAGATTTCATTGGGTGGTTGTAAATTGATTTCCTTTGTTCCTATAGTTATGCAGTACTCGTAACTTTCCTTGTAATTGTAGAAGTGCCAGAATTTCAAACTTGTACATCTGATTAGTGTTAACTCTTGTATGTTTGACTCAATGATACTATTTACTCCCACTGTATTTATTTGTCTTGTTTTGACTTGGCATGGAGTTTAAAAGAAGAAAACTTTTGAATCATGTGGTCTTAAATCAAAGCCATGTCGAATGTACTAAAATGTTAATTAATCTTGTGGTCTTAAACATGCCACGTAGAAAGTTGGAATTAAAGAATTGTGGAAAAGATAAAAGAGACATCCTTATGAAACAAACTAAAAAGGAAAGTAGGCCAAGTAAATTGAAACGCAGGGAGTAATACTTCACAAATAGACATGATGGTTATAGGTGAAATAGCAACTGTTTCTATGACAAATAAATACCGAAGCATCATTATCTTTAGTCTGATGGGGAAGAGTGGAGACTGGATAACCTCAGTTTCCTGTTTTAGACTGGAGAGTTGAATCCAAAAAAATGCTTTCTCTACACCTGGCATTAAATTGGTTCTTTTTGTCAGTTAAGAAGTCAGTAATTCGAGAAGAACTGCTGGCTTATGCCCGTGAGTGTTGGGGACTACTACCTGCCTTTTGTCGCTGTCCATCTGATGTTCGCAAGACTTTCCAAGCTTTGACTACACTTTTGATTCCTTTTCTAAAGGACTCCTTTATGCTTGAGAATATTTCTGCAGCTTTGCAGGTTAGTCCAGAGCCTTGAACTATTTATATTGTTTTACTTCAGGTCTTGAATGACCATGCCTTGTTTGGATTTAAGTTATCAGCTGTCTCTTTTCTTATAGGAACTGGTGAATAAGAATAAAAGTGTACTTGCATCTGATAACTTATCTGGAGAGTCTATAGTTCACCAAACGGAGAATGAAAATCTTGATTTGGCATTGGAGTTCAAATGCAAATGCTCTTACTCAAAGAATTCTGCTAGCAAAAATATTAAGGCTTTGGCATCTTGCTCTGAGGAATGGCTCCAGTCTTTAATAAATGTTTTCTTTGAGTCATCTCCTGCAAATTACCAGCAGTTCAAGGTATGTCTCGTACTTTAGTCTGACACAGACTAATGCTATGCTCTTCTGCTTGACATATGTTGCTATGAATATTTATATCTGTGTTGTTAGCTGCAAAAATATCTAATGTTCCCAATTAATATATTTTATATACACTTAAGGTTTGTTTAATACATCACAAAAGTGGGAAATATTGTCTAAAACTAACCTCTGCCTTTTCCTTTGTGTGTATTTTGGATTGTTTAGTTAGAATTAAGCGTATTTGTTCTGAGGGAAATCAGAAAATGTGACTTGTTAAATGAAGATGCATCCAAAACTTAAATTTTTGGTGTAAGGTTATTTTGTAAATGATGTAGACGTAGTACTGGACTTCTTGGAATCTTAAAGTTATAAGGGATCCATCTCCAGTCAGCTTTTGTACACTGACACTTCCATTTTGGTGCTGTTGATAGTAACATTTGTCTCGACTTATCAAAAAAAATTAAAAAAAGAGATAAGAGGAAACCAACCTCTCAACATTCTCTCTGAAAAGCACATAATTATTTTGTCCTCTGTTTTCCTCAATTTTGACCCAGTCCGACCCACTTTGAACATTCCCACAGGTATCATTGAGGCACTATGCAGACTGCTCTGTTAGTTTAGGCAACAGGTCAATAGACATTTGATATGTCATCCTGAGCATTGGTATAAATTAGGCAAAAGGTCATCAGACACCAGCTTTACCTGGTTAATTATGTGTAGATAAGTTGATTTAACCTATAAATTTGAGTAAGTTCTCCAGTTTATGTTCATTATCATGCTTCAAGGGAAACTTGTGGACAAGATTCAATTATTCAAGAAAGGATCTTCAGTGTTGTTGAGTATTAACATTTATCTTTCTCTCTTTTATCGTTCCTCCTAGCCGAGGGTCTTTCAGAAAAAATCTCTCTACCTCTACGAGGTAGTAGTAAGGTCTGCATGCACTCTGCCCTCCCCTGACCCCACCTAGTGGGATTTCATTGGGTACGTTGTTACCGTTGTCTTTTATCATTCCTCCTTTGGTAGGGGGTTTACTCTGGACTTGTTTGTGGTCGACTTTAGCTTGCTCCTTCTTTACTTGGTTGAGATTACTGACATCTCCTAGGTGGAAGTTTGAGAATGCTTTCTGCAATTTTTTCTCTATCTTTTAATAAGATCGTGGAACAATATTGCATGGCCTAGATACTTCAGTTGTCTTATTTTTTTGAAAACAAATAATTCTCAGCAGGCAATAGAGTGCTTGGCGTCCATCACTGATTCTACGGTAACCCAAAGGATCTTTACTTCTTCAATGGAGAGAGCTGGGATTACAAATGATATTGGTGAATACAAGAAGCTCGGACTTCATTCAACAGATGACAAAGAAAATAACTCCATTCTTCTTGGGGAAGCAGCCAAGAGGTAACAGCTGTTAAACTTCACTTCTTCTTTAATTTCCATGGATTGTGAGACATCATCCTGCTTGTACTTTGGAATGGATTTATTCTGATATATACAGTTAGCAGGCTTACTGTTTCCTACGTAACTTGTCCCTCTAGAAATTGCTTTCTAATTAATATTAGCCGCTTACTCAGTTAGGTAGGCTTTTTAAGGTGAACTTTCTTCTCCGTTAGGTACAATTGACTGTAGTGAGATCTTCAGTGAGTTTGCTTCATTCAAGTGAAAGCATTTGAATTTTGTGGCAATACTGTATGAATGTTTATTTTCACTTTATATTTACCAACCATAATGATATATGCTGCATGAACAGTGGCTGTTGACATAATGTCACTTTAAAATGGAACCCTAACCTTTCGCTGCATATTGTTAAAGGTGCATGATCTTGGAGTTGGGATCGTGCTTTGTTGAAGGATCTGGTGAGGATCTCATTAAAGTCCTCTTTGGTATGGCTAAGGATGTTTTGGAGGTAAGTCAGTCTCGAGTGGCTGCAGATAGTGTAATTTCTATCACAACCTTACCTCATAATAATGTTAGTTTTATGCTTGTAGACGACTCATGGAGCTGGTCATCATGAAGCATATCACATTCTAAGTAGAATAGTAGAGGTCTGTTGGCTATTAGAATTTTTTCTTTTCTTTAGTTTTGTGGTATACTGTCTGA
This sequence comes from Solanum medicagineum, assembly GCA_026153255.1. Lineage (NCBI taxonomy): Eukaryota > Viridiplantae > Streptophyta > Magnoliopsida > Solanales > Solanaceae > Solanum > Solanum medicagineum. The sequence continues at coordinate 5,914,936 of JAPFFP010000080.1, forward strand.
TTGACTTGAGCTTATCTTGTTTTGGCAGAAACATTCCTGGTTTTACTCTTCACATGCTGAGCAGTTGATGGATTTGTTAGCTAGGGTGAAGCTTCCAGCTGATACAAAATTACTTACGAGTCGCTTTGCCTGCTTCAAAACATTGTTGATCGATGCATTACAGGTACGTTGTCCACTATGGTCATTCATTCTTCGAAAAATTCATTCAACAACTAACACGACTGTGATTCCACATGTTTATTGCAGGGTAATGATGAGGAGAACACACAGGCCTTTCTCATTCTGAATGAGATTATTCTGGCATTAAAAGATGTAAGACCTACATGGTTAAGCTAAATAGTTTCCTTATAAAAATTGACCAAGATAAATAGTCTAGTCAAGCTTTGGTATGAGAAAAGAAGGGTAAAAGTGTTAGCATCAAACTGGTTGTGTTAGCCAACCTGTCCTGTAAGAGGATGTTTCTTGAAATGGAAGACTTTTGACGTAATTGCTTGTCAGAAAGTACTATTCCTTCTTTTGTTAATGCACTTAGCTTTCATATCAAAGGAAGTTGCTTTGTAGGCTTGTCATATCAGCTGAATGTGCGGAAGTGCTAAATAGAGAAGTCTTGTACATCATGTAGTTTAGTGATTTTAGCACACTGGAATATGGGATCTAATCACAGACAACTCTTCCTGTCTAAATCTGGAAAAGCCAGCCTTGGTAATAATGAACTTTTAAAGCATTTACCAGCAAAGTTTCTTCTTTGGATGGATGAAATTATCTAAGTCACTGGTTGGGTTTAAGCATGTTTGTTTGCTTCCCATTTTTGTCCATGACTTCCCTTTGCCTTCTTCTTTTTAGCCAAGTTGTCATTTTTACCAGAGTTGAAATTAGAGGCCATACTGTGCTTGCTGTATATTTTTCATCCTTTCCATGGATTTTCACCTAAATATTCATCACTAATAAGATGTTACTTCTGATAAGCTTATTTACATTTTAATGCAGTCCACAGAAGAAGGTAGAAAGACAGCATATGATGTCCTTATTGGCGTGTGTTCTAGCTTGAGAGACTCTTCATCTGCTAAGTCGAACGAATCTTATAAGAAGTTTGTTGATATGGTTAGTAAATAAATGTCTTTGCAACTTTTATGTTCTTGCATTTGTATGCTTAGTTGTTTACTGGCATCAAATATTGGTGTCGTTAGAAATTCTTGGAAGTAGTTATCTCGACTGTATGCTTTGGAGAAAATGCAAGAGATGTATTGGGCAATAATGTTCTATTTCAACAAGTGAAACCTCTTTAATGATGAGCAAACTGTAAATTTGTTTTGGTCTACATGATGTCAGAGATGGAAAAACATTGTAACTGTGCTAATTTCTGTTGCTCTGGTTAGTTGATCTCTTTGCCGCATTTTTTTGTTGTTGAGTAAATTTTTTTTTTTTTTGGTGCATTGGCTTAAGGGATCGTGTTAAAAATGGATGCATGGGAAGTCTTCTTAGTATTTTGCGCTTCTGAACTGCCATCTGGTCATTATTGGCAAATTTTAAATGTATGATTTGCTTTATGTTGGTCACTGCTTGAGCCTGCCTTACTATGTACAGACTACAGCGCAGTGCTACTTCATTTTCTTTAAGTTTCTGCTCTATATTCCTTTAGACTATTGATGGTATCATTTCCCTTTCACATCATATCGACATCAATGATACATGTGGGGAGACATTTTTGCTTGAGCAGAATGGTTTGTTCTAATTTTTCCATGTTCATTTCCGTGGGCATAATGTGTGGTCTAAATAATTCACATCATTGTGTCTGCCTATAATTTCTCTAATTTATGTTTCTGAGGTTTAAAAGACACTGAAATATGCAGATTATAGCTTACCTTTCTGGTTCGTCACCGCATATAAAAAGTGGAGCAGTCTCTGCACTTTCTGTGCTGGTTTATAGTGATGCCAATATCTGTCTCTCAGTTCCTGATCTGGTCCCTTCCGTTCTGACTCTGCTGCAGAGTAAAGATGTTGAAGTTACAAAAGTAAGCATGCCTTATCCACTGTAAGATACTTTTCTATTGTTTGATGCTTATGAGCGTGCTCTATTGACTTTTGTAGGCTGTTCTGGGATTTGTTAAAGTATTTGTATCTAGTATTCAAGCAAAGGACCTGCATAATTTGCTCTCAGACATTGTCAATGGAGTGCTACCTTGGTCATCTGTGTCGCGCCATCATTTTAGATCAAAGGTTTGTAACAATCCTTTGATTGGATGTGAAAATAGCTAGGTAGTTATGAAGCACAGATGCATATAATATTGCTTAAAATGTGCTGCTACTTCTGAGTTCTAGCACAGGATTTTTGCCCCCTGATGTTGATACAATCTGCATTATTGGCAGTATACACAAACCATAATTTGATCCCTATTAATTCTTGTAGTTGCAAAGTTGCCCCACTGATTGAAATACAGCAACTTGTTTTATATCTGTAATTTACTTATTTTGCGTCTTGTAGCAGTTTCTTCCTGTCGCCTGAAAAGTATCAAAGAGGTAGAACTTGTTAAGGAACGGCCCCTTTGTTGAATTGACATCGTGGTTATGTTGTATTAGAAAATTAATTTGGAAGGTGACCATTATGATGTTCTCACTCATCTGAACAAAGGGGGTTAGCTCTTTTTGCTATTGTATACTTTGTTCCTCCACAAGATACTTTACTCGCCTGTTTTAGTTCAATATTATCATCGTCGAACTTCACTTTCTAATACAATGTTCTGTTTGCATTGTGGGACATGCATGTGAATATGTGTTTATAAGAAACCCATTTTGTGGGATTATGCAGGGTACGTTGTTACTGTTGTTGTAAGTGTTTATTAGAGGGATTGAGCTAAGGGTTAGTTGACATCGCAGCCGGCGTCCCCCTTCTTTCTACTTAAATGATCTTTTTGTATGCTTTTGAAAGATGCTATTTTGTCCCTTTTCTTTTGAAAGTTCAATGTTTCTGTGTCATCTTAAAGGTTACAGTTATCACGGAGATCTTGATGAGGAAGTGTGGAGTTGCTGCCGTTAAGTCGGTTGCAGCTGAGAAGTACAAAAATTTCCTCAAGACAGTCTCAGAGGTATGTTCTCATTTTAGACGTACGGCCAATGCATGGTCAAAATGTCTAGTTATATAGATCTTTTGGCAAGTGCTTTTAGGCCCAGTTGGTAGATGATTTGAAATTAGATCGATTTGAAGTTGAACTTTTGTTTGGACATGCAAGTTGGATTTGTTAAGTTGTATTTTATCTCATAAACATGAAAACCCCATAAGCTGTGAAGACTCAAAAAATTCCTATTTCTTATGCAAGCAGATCAAATGTGCAAACCATAGTTCATAAACAAGATATTGAAATATGCTAAAGACGTTGGGCTGATAAATCATACATGTCCATGTTCCTTTTATAAATAAATGTTTACGATTACGTACTTTCAAATACACATAACTTTGTAAAGATCCACTAGTCAACATTATTAGCAACTGACTATTCTTTAATATAATCCGCTCACATGGTATGGACAATCATGCTGAGTATGAGTTTTCTTTTGCAAAATTTGAAATGATGGGTCTTTTTTTTTTTTACAAAAGATAAAGTTATGTTTCAAGTTTTATATTTAAAAAAGGTTGGGATCACAATTCGGAAGCGCAGATCCTGCTTTTTCGAGAACTTGGAACTTGAAATCATGACCCCAAATCGCATGTCCAAACGCCTGCTTGGTTTTTGGTGAGACAGACAAGTATGGTTGCAAATGAAAGTATAGTGTCTGAACTATGATATCAAGTGTTCCTTTCATTCTATTGAGATGCCATGTTATGGTCTGATTGTTTCCGGCTTCTGTTCGCTGGTTTTTTTCTACAGAATCGCCATGGCAAGTCAAGCTCTAGAGAAGATGGTAACGCTGAGACGGAATCAACTCCTTCGGATTCAAGGTTAGGTCGTTGTGCTCATCTTATAGGATCTTTTGCTTCTTTCACATGTTTCGCGGAGAAGAAACTTGATTTAAACTATATTTATCTTCTTATAGACAGCATAAACGGAAGGATAGAGACTCTAGTAATTCTCTCAAGGAAAAAGATTCCAGGGGACTTCAAAAAAGAAAGAAGAGAAAGGAGGATAAAAAAGATTCATCTAATTTTGCCAAAGAACGTGTCATCGGAGGTAAAACAAGGAAAAACGAGATGAAAAGGAAGAACAACACTACCGATGAACCTTATAAGAAGCTGGTTAAAAGAAAGAGAGAATTTGGTCATCGGAAACAGGAAGGTGATAAAGCAACACCACAGAAGAGAGATAACGGAGGCGAATTGAAGAGGGGGGGCTTCCCGGGGAAGGGAAAGATAGATAGGCAAAAAAGGCCAGCTGATGGTGTACGAGGTTCAGGTGCTAGTAGACGACAGAAAACTAACAAAAACAGCTGACAAACATACTGATCTTGAGACAAACAGTTTGCAAGATCCCTCGGATAGAGAATGGAAGAACAATCTCTTATATTGAAGCAGATTGAACCGATCCATGCTTCTGCTTCGAAGATGGACTTTTGGCATCACAACGGTTGCTGCTACTGGAAGATATCAACGATGCGCCAGTGCACAAATCATACTACATATGGTGCAATTTGCTCTGAGAACTGTCAATCAAGTTTTTGTTGTATTTTGTCAAGAGTCTAGTTTCAATTTTGTATTTGATTATGGATGGAGTATCTTTTTAGGTAGTTTTAGACTACTTTATAAGATGACAAATCTTTTATGCACTTGTAGTTTGGGAACATAATGCCTGTTGATATAAATACATGATATAAATCTGTTTGATTTTGTCTAGAAATGATATTGAATGGGGTGAGACACATATTTTTTTTTGGAAAAATATGTATGTTCTTGGACTTGTGCAATCTTTGTGTTAACATTACTTCATGCAACTTAAAAAACACTATTTAAACACTACTAACATCGTTAAAAAACCACCTTTCTACCCAACAAAAGATAAGAGCAAGACATACATTGATGCTATTTACCACTACTTCCTACTTTTAACGAGACTTTCTTAGCGTTAACACTACTTAATCTTATTGAGTGGTATTTATTTCCACTTAAAATTTTGAATGATACATGGTATTCGATCTATTTATGTTTGACTTAACATATCTTTAAAAAATAGTATTATATTACTCCTGATTATTATACGTCATCAAAGTATTGAAAAAATTAAGTAGTAAATTATCTTTTGATTTTTCGAACTTTTTTTTTATTAATAATAATAATAATGTATAAGTAGAAGTGAAGAGAGAAAATACTACTTAATGCTATATAACAAATTACCTACATTGAAACTCGATTAAACTTGATGAGTGAAAATTGACATCTATGTTTAATAATAATAATAACGAATAAGTAAAAGTGGTTAGAGAAAATACTAAATTATCTGCATTGAAACTCGATTAAATTCAAATTTACACTTTGCACCATCCATCATTCATTTTTGGTTCGAATCCGAGACGTTTAGTTACAAAATTTTAAGTATTTTAATATAAATACTATTTGGAGATACAAAATAGTGAAAAATTGATACTTAGTTTATCCTCAAAACGTCCCCTCCGAAAACATCAAGATTTCTACCATGGCTACCATACAAAACTCCCATATCTCCACACTCCCACAACACCCAACTCCCAAACTCAAAACCCATTTCAGAAAATCCATTACAGTCTCCCAAAACCAGCAAAAACCCAAGAAAGAGAAGAAAGCTGCTTTTGAGGAGAAGAAGAAAGCTTCTGTTGACTATGACAAAGGGATACACACAGTAACCGTGAGAATTGATGGGTTCCGGAAATCTGATTTGCCTAAACACCAACGTTTACGAGTTGAAAGGGATAGGTTTCAGAAAGATTGGGGTGTTTCTGAAGTGGTGGAGAAGATTATGAAGATTAATCATTGGGATGATATTGAAGGTGTTTTGAATTGTTGGGCTGGACGTTTTGCAAGAAAGAACTTTCCCATTCTTATAAAGGTAACCTTTTTACCAAAATAGTTTTTTTTGGGTGTTTTTGAAGGTTGGTATGAAATGAGCTTGAATGCATGAAATGGGGATTCATATAGTCGACTCCGACTTGTTTGGGACTGAGGCGTAGTTGTTGTTGTTGTAGAAGAGTAATCATTTAGTAGGAATAAATGGTTATGATTAGAATGGAATGGGAAATGGATATTAAGGATTCATATAACTGTAATCGATTCTTATAAAGGTGATTTTTGTACTAAAAGAAAACTTTTTTATGGAATGAGCTTCAATACATGAAATGGGAATCCATATAGTGGACTCGGACTTGTTTGGGACTAAGGTGTAGTTGTTGTTGTTTTAGAAGAGCAACTATTTAGTAGGAATAAACGGGTATGATTAGAATGGAATGGAAAATGGATATTAAGGATTCATATAACTGTAATCGATTCTTATAAAGGTGATTTTTGTACTAAAAGAAAACTTTTTTATGGAATGAGCTTCAATACATGAAATGGGAATCCATATAGTGGACTCGGACTTGTTTGGGACTAAGGTGTAGTTGTTGTTGTTTTAGAAGAGCAACTATTTAGTAGGAATAAACGGGTATGATTAGAATGGAATGGGAAAGGGATATTAAGGATTCATATAACTGTAAGTGATTCTCCTAAAGGTGATTTTTGTGCTAAAAGAAAACTTTTTTATGAAATGAGCTTCAATACATGAAATGGGAATTCATATAGTGGACTAGGACTTGTTTGGGACTAAGGTGTAGTTGTTGTTTTAGAAGAACAACTATTTAGTAGGAACAAATGGGTATGATTAGAATGGAATGGGAAATGGATATTAAGGATTCATATAACTGTAAGTGATTCTCCTAGGTGATTTTTGTACTAAAAATACTTTTTTGTGGGTGTTCTAAAGATTGATATGAAATACGGATTCATATAGTCAGCTCCAACTTGTTTGAGACTGAGGTGTAGTAGTTGTTGTTGTTGGGTGTTTTGAAAGATCAATTATTTAGTAGGAGTAAATGGGTATTGATTAGAATGTGATGTGGAATGGATAAAGAGGATCTGTATAACTGATCCTGATTTGTTTTAGATATGTTTTAATGTAATTGATTCTTACAAGGGTGATTTTTTTACTAAAAGAGAACTTTTTTGGGTGTTTTAAAAGATTGATATGAAATGAGCCTGAATGCACGAATGACGATTTATGTAGCGGACTCTCGACATAGTTGTTGTTGTTGTTTGAAAAGATAAATTATTTATGAGGAATAAATGGGTATGATTAGAATGGAATGGAAATAGATATAAAGGATGATGTTTTAATGTAGTTAATTCCCAAAAGCCTTAATTTTTCTTTGAAAAATGTCATCTAGCTATATGTATGTTTTCAGGTTGGTATTGTTTATTTAGGGGTGGAGGCATAGGGTGTGCATGGGAGTTCAATTGGCTTAGTGTGTGCTTCAGTATCGTCATTAAGGCTCTAAGAATCCTAAAGATGTGACAATAAAAAATTGATGTTTCACTTAATAGTAATTTTTCTTTTCAATTTCTTTGTTCATATAATTTTTTTCATGCTTCTTCTATCTATTAGTCTTGGAGTAAATTTTTTCTCTATTTGTGCTTTTTTCTATTAAAAGCCCACACTTTATTTGTGTTTTGTGCTTAAAGCTCCAATGGACCTTTTGAGCTTTTCTGCTTTTGATATTAATGGAATGGAATGTGAAATGGATATAAAGGATTAGACCGTTGAACTTCCTTTTTTGAATCCCCTTGGCATAAGACCTTTCTTTTTTTCTTTTTCTTGAATAACCTTATTTGAGTTTCTAGCTCTGCTACTATGTTTATGCGCCAGCTGTAGTGTTCAACTACTCCTTTGGACTAGCATACTGAAAGAGCATTTACTAGGAATATATGTGTATGATTGGAATGGAAAACGGATATAAAGGATCCATATAACTGACACAGATTCATTTTAGACAATGTTTAAGCGAATCATGAAATTTCATGTAATTGATTCTTAAAAAACTGTCTTTTTTCTTTGAAAAATGTCACCTTGCTATATGTAAGTTTCAGGGTGATGTTGCTTTTTGGCAGCTATAGTGTTGTGTTGGTACCGTTTGGAAAGACTACTCCTTTGTACAAGCATACTGAAAGAGGCTCATTGAAAGTTCAATAATTTCTTTGTTATATCGTGATGTAGGAAATAACTCAATCGGGTTCAATTGAACATAGCATCCATGTTTTCAATTGGATGAAAAATCAGAAGAATTATTGTGCAAGAAGTGATATCTACAACATGATGATCAGGTTACATGCTAGATATAATCAGGTTGATCAGGCACGTGGCTTGTTTTTTGAGATGCAAAAGTGGAGGTACTCTTATTCCTTTCAACTTTCAACAATTTTTTCTTTGTTTCATTGGCAATCCAAATTGACATGATGAAGACTGCCATAATTAATGTAAATGAAGATTTCCTGCAAATTTACGTTAATGCTATGGTTAAGAAATGTTGCAACTCCATAACAAGAAGCCAGGGTACAAACTATATTGTGACCGCGGTTATAATTTAGTTGTTCATGGTACCATATGATTTTCCCCAAACAATGAATTAATCTCTTTCTTTTTTGTAAGTTCTTTTTTCCTGATATTTGTTGAATTCAAATTCTCTTTCATATCTAGTATCTTCTGCTTTTGGGGCCTGGTATTTTGAGCTGAGTCAAAACACATGGTGTGGATCGAGGTTCCAATTTATTAGTGGAATATGGTTTGAGCCATGGGTAGCACAAGCATCCAAAAACTTTTATGGAATCATAATTAGGCACAGTCTGAAATAGGATTTCAAAAGGTGATTTATTTTGTAGATTTGGTGTAGTCATCCTATTGATCAAATAAACAACTTGTTGATAGGCATAACTCCAAAACGTTGAAGGTAAGGATGCTTGGTTTAATAAGGTGCGGGCTGTCTCGATGACATGCCGTTAACGGCATTCAACTAAGGCTACCCTTTGTGGCGTATATGGGGGGGACACTCAATTCCATGTGTTTTTAGATAGGAATCTAATTTTTGAAACTCACCACCACTATTTCTACGAGGTAGTGGTAAGGTCTGCGTAGTTTTTAACCCTCTCCAGACCCCACTTGTGGGATTTCACTGGGTATGTTGTTGTTGTTATTTGTTGAATTCAATAAGTTTGTTGCTCTCTTATTAATTTGATTTGCACCTCTACTCCATCTATTTACACCAGTTTGTACTTGCTAATAATGTATGTTAAGACTCTTTTTAATTGATACCATGTATGTCAGATTCACTGCATGGCCTTTATATTTGTGTTTTTGGTTATACATGTTCATGATGCCTGTTATTTTGGTAGGTGCCAACCTAATGTTGAGACCTACAATGCGCTTATCAGTGCGCATGGTAGAGCTGGTCAATGGCGTTGGGCAAAGAATATCATGGAAGACATGCTCCGTGCTTCTGTGTGTATTTACTCCTCTTTATTACAATATCTGTGCGTATTGATGTGAGTGTTTTCCTTTTTTTCTTTTTCAGTTTGTTTTTGACATTTAGATAAATACTAAACTCTTCTTGCGTTAGTTCTATCGGTTGCTTTAATAAGGCTTTTCTTGAAACAATTTTCTTTTTCCATGTTTTAGCTTTTCTAATACCCTTAACTTGCTCCCACTTGATTTTCCACATAACCTCATTTGAATTTCGGTCAAAGTTTCTGGCTTTGGTTGTTGTTTCAAATTTCATGGATGTAGAGTGATTGGGAGAGCTATGTCATTACCAATAATTTGTGGAATATCCATATATTGATCATATTTTCCCTTTCTTGGTGGTCTTACTCTGATGTCTCGTGGCCGTCCATAATAGAATGGATAGGCGAAGTAGTCAATAGATAGCACTCAGTAGAATAGGTGGTCTGTTCTCGCCTATCAATAGATAGCAGGTTGGTTCCAAGCTCAAACTTTTCACTCACTAAGCCTTCACAAGTTCAATATGGTTGGACGTCTGCGTATTCTTGCAGTTATACATTTTCGAAGCTTAATCCTTCCAAGGTCTCTAGCTTTCAAGACATAGTTGGCCACAATTTTAGCTTAATATCCGGACCAATACCGTTTTGCAGTGCTTCTGCTCCGATAATTGACAAGTGATAAGGTGCTGTGGAACATCACTTCTTTGGAATAAGCTGTCAAAGCCATTCACCATCTAAGCCATAACGTACACCCAATTGCCCTTTGTTTATGAAATGTACATATGTCTAAGTCCTTCTGCTCGCTCATACTGTATATAATTAATTTGCTAGCTGTAACTGAATGTACATACCAAATTGATTTTAGCATTGACAATTCAGTGTTTATTTGTTTTGAATTTTCAGTTTTCACTTTTTGTTGTTTTGGATTTCTTTGCTCTTGGGTGCTCATGTTCTTATGTGACATGTTTATCTGAAGAAATTTGCTTGTGGAACTGCTGCAGATTCCACCAAGTCGATCAACATACAACAACTTGATCAATGCATGTGGATCTAGTGGAAATTGGAGAGAGGCTCTTAAAGTTTGCAAGGAAATGACTGAAAACGGAGTTGGACCTGACCTGGTGACTCATAATATTGTCTTATCTGCCTATAAAAATGGTTCCCAGTATACAAAGGCCCTTTCCTATTTTGAACTAATGAAGGGAACTAAAGTCCGTCCTGACACTACTACCCTTAATATTGTGATTCACTGTCTTGTAAAGCTCGGACAATATCATAAAGCTGTTGAGATATTTAACTCAATGAGAGAAAAAAGAGCTGAATGTACTCCCGACATAGTCACGTTTACCACTATCATGCACATGTATTCTGTTTCTGGTCAGATCAAAAACTGCGAGGCTGTTTTTAACACAATGCTTGCAGAAGGTCTGAAACCTAATATTGTTTCATATAATACCTTAGTTGGTGCTTATGCTTCACATGGGATGGCTCAGGAAGCTTTGTCAATCTTTGATGGGATGAAAAGTAATGGCATCCGCCCTGATGTTGTGTCTTATACCTCTTTGCTTAATGCTTATGGGAGATCAGAACAGCCTGAAAGGGCCATTGAAACATTTGAACAGATGAAAAGGAACAATTTGAAACCAAATTTGGTTAGTTATAATGTACTGATTGATGCTTATGGATCTAATGGTCTTCTGGACAAGGCTGTCCAAGTGCTACGTGAAATGGAACATGATGGCTTACAGCCCAATGTTGTTACTATTTCTACCTTATTGGCTGCAAGTGGCCGTTGTTTTCAGAAAGTGAACATTGATTCCATCTTAGTGGCTGCCAAAATGCGGGGAATTGAGTTGAATACAGTCGCCTATAACTCCGCTCTTGGGAGTTATCTGAATGTTGGAGAATACGAAAAGGCTTTGACCCTATACAAGTCGATGAGGGAAAAGAAAGTTATGCCTGATTCTGTAACATATAATGTTTTGATAAGTGGTTTCTGTAGAATGTCAAATTATTCCCAGGCACTTGAATTTCTTGATGAGATGATGGATCTGAAGATTCCTTTGACAAAGGAGGTCTGTTCCTCTGCAATATGTGCTTACACTAAGCAGGCAAGTACTTCAACACAACTTTTCTTCTGAGTAAAAAACAAAAGCTGACCAGGCTCCCTACCTCATTCCAGGGTAAACTTGACAAGGCAGAATCTATGTTTTCGATGATGAAAATGGAAGGCTTTCAGCCTGATGTCATTGCGTATACAACAATGCTAAATGCATATAGTGTTGGAGGTAGATTTTCCTGTACATTCCATAGGGATATGTTGGCTGCCTGCACTGACTCATATAACGAGAAACAATTTTACTTTGCAGAAAATTGGGAGAAAGCTTTTGCAGTATTTCAAGAAATGGAATTGAATGGTGTTCTCCCTGATGCTATTGCTTGTTCAGCTCTCATGAGGTCTTTTAATAGAGGATGCCAACCTGACAAAGTTTTGCTTGTGGCGGATTTTATGAGAGAGAGAAATATCCCTTTCACCGAGGCTGTTTTGTTTGAATTAGTCTCAGCCAGCAGCATGTAAGTCCTCATTTTAAAAGTTGCATGTTCCTGTATATGCAGAGGGCTTGGATTTATACAGAAAGCTAACATTTGGAATTTGTTTATCTGCATAGTAGTATTTCCTAGGATTGATGGAAGAAGTTGCTATTTGTGGCTATTAAATGCTTGCATTGGTATAATTATCAAATAGTTGTTCAAGCATTACACTCAAAATCATGTAAATTGGAAATGTTGACATCTTGTCTATGAAATAAAATGAAAAGTTAAAAAGATATTTTCAGTAAGTATTACACACATTTATAAAAAAAAATTCAATAGACGGCATAAAGCTCTTTTCTGTTTAGACTGTCATTTCGTATTTCATTTCCAAGGTATACTTGTAGTTATTGTCAGTGTTGTCAAAGGCGTTCTTAAGCCTTGAAACAAGGCACAAAACCTGTTGAGCGCTTCACCTCGCATAGTGTGCAATTTGGTGTTGTCATCAAGGTTCTAAGACGTGCTTTGCCTTGCCAATGAGCATCTCTTGAAGAGGCAACACTATACAATTGATGTTTTCTTTATCGTAATCTTGTTTCACTTTCTTCTTCGTATATTTGCTATTCATGCTTATAATTATTAGTCTTGGACAAAAATTGTTCGTATTTTTTCTCCATTTGCTCTTTTTTTCCTGTTAAAGCCTACATGTAATTTGCACTTTGCGCTTAAAGCCCACATAGACCTTTGAGCTTTTTTTGTGCTTCCCACTTTTGGTACCACTAGTTATTGCCATGCCCATTATCTCCAATTATTAGACTATATTCTGTTGTGGCATTACTCGACAATGATAAAGCTAACACTTTTTTGAAGATTACGAGATTGGAGGATGATTGCAGAAATTATTACAACAATGGAGGATTTACTCCCTTATGTGTCTGTTGGAACGCTGAACCAACTGCTGCATAGTATTGGCAAATCTGGAAAGACTGAAACCATGATAAAAGTAAGTGTGAATTTCTCAGTAGCTTTATGTTCAGTTTAAATGTCGATTCAATGCGGTATCGTCAAGCCTTGTACTTCCTTTCAGTTAGCTTACATTTTCAACGTTGCAATTTAAGGCAATATCTGACACCTTTCCTCCACTTTTCTCACTGATGCAGTTCTTCTATAAGGTAGTCACATTAGGCACAGAAGTTAACTTAACAACCTACTCAGTTCTGCTGAAAAATCTTTTGGCTGCTGGAAATTGGAGGAAATACATAGAGGTAATACCTTTAGAACTTCTGGCAAATATTTTTGTTTATTCGTGGAGACAAATGATCCTTTTGTTGTGGCCCTAGAGCTATCTTTGCTCTCTCTTTTTTGGATGATTCGTAGTGGTTCTAAAAGTCTAAATCTTTAAATATAGTAAAACTAGTACCCCTTTGTTTCTACTTATTTGTCTGGTTTTGACTTAACATGGAGGTTGAGAAAGTAAAGAAGACTTTTGAATCTTGTAGTCTTAAACATAAGATATGTAGAATGTATCAAAATGACCTTAATCTTGTGGTCTTAAACCTGCCATTTGGAAAGTTGAAATTGAGGAGATGCCAAAAAGGGAAAGATACATTCTTTTTTGATATGGACTAAAAAGAAAAGTAAGACAAACAAATTGCAATAGAGGGAGTGTAATTCTACATTGTGAGTTTCACAGAATACACGATATGTTAACTTAACACTCTCTCTCTCTAGGAATTGGAAGCACACTTAATATGCAAGAACTGGTCTCGCCGACATTCAGAAAAATCTTTCTATGCTTGCTACTATCCATCTTATTGGTTTGAAAACACTTGTGCTCAATCATTTCTAAAATTGATCGGGAAACCAATTTGGTGAACTTCTGATGCAGGTTTTGGAGTGGATGGAGGACGGACGACTTCAGCCATCAAGTTATATGTATGACGATATACTCTTCTATGCTCAACATAGTGGAGGGACCAAGAATGCTGCTGTTATAAAACAAAGAGTTGGTAAGCTTTGTTTGAAGCACTTGTTAATATTCACTTCCCTTGTGATGACCGGTTTCTGATGATAGTGCTTAAAAGGATATCTTTGAAGATTAAAGGTTTAGTACCTAGATAGCCCCTTAAGCTTGACACGTTTTCTAAGTTAGACGCTCAAACTTAGTTAGTGGCCAAATAGACACTTGTCAACCTAAAGTTCTCGCATTTCTGTCAAGTTCAAGTGTCTATCTGGTCACTGACTAAGTTTGTCTCAAGTTTAAGGGGCTATCTAGGTATTTGGCTAAGGTTAAGTCTGTCAAAACTTACAAAATTGATCTCCATATTTTCTTTTCATTTGACAGAATCCTTAAGAAAGAAATTGGGACATGAAACAACAAATGAGCTTCTTTGTAGATAATCATTGCCATCCTACCAATGCCTCGAGCTGCGTGGACATATTTGTTAGCGACCTGCTGCAGTTTCAACCAATTCCTTCATTGGATCGAGTAAATAAAAGTGTACCATGGCTTTGTAGTCATCGTCATTTCTGTTTGTGGCCTTTTGACCTCGCATGTGCAAGCATACAGTCCTTCATCGACTAGTTACAACAGGATACAGTCGATGAACCAATTTGCAGAACAAATATTGTAGATGAAGCAGCAAACACAACAGCCTCCCTGCATTTGAACACGAGTGATCGAACATCATGGACAAAACTTCAATATATTACCAGCTTATATATATTTTTCGAGGTTTCTACACCTTCCTGGAAAAAAGCTGTAAATTTTAGGTAATGCTATAGATAGAAAGTAAAATACCTTTTAGAATGGTAATTGTGGTGATACTCAGAAGAAACTATGCTTGTAAAGTCTAGAGAGAAATATGTTTATGAATAAATGTTCTTATTTTTCATGTTGCTTGATATTGAAACCAAGCTACTAAAATGTCAGATCCATTTGTGTTTTGTTTCATGGAAGATAAAACGACATTGCACCAGGTGTTTGCACCAAATCAAACCAATAAATGAACACAACCTTATTCCTATCTTTACAGGGTTGGTAGGTTGTTTCTGATTAGCTTTTGACAATCCTCCTCTTTTATTCGAACTTGAATCAAATCTTCTGGCGTTAGGAGGATCCAGGAAAGAGTTATGCCTCAAGGGTTTACCTAATGCAAACATTAGCGACTGCTGAAACTTTAACCTATAATTTACTATTACTCTTGTGCTCCCCTTCCTCCTTCTAAACAATGGTAGAACAAATACTTTTTTTATGAGTACTTTTCTGAGGTAGGTGGGAGATGTCAGCCTATTGAATTCCAATGTGGCCACACAACATTAGAATAACCTAAAAATGATGGGACTTATACTAGGTTCCTTTTGCAATCATACAAATTGAACACAATTTCCCAAATAAATAATTACTAGTAAATGAAAATAATATGATTTGATGTGATTGCTACCTTTCTTAGCTTTTGAAATCTTAGCTTCCAAAAGAGGACCAATAGAAGATAATATTAACTTATTTTTATCATTAAGTTCCGATAGACACAATTATCAAATATTTATAATATCACCCTTTGTAACAATTAAATGCTAGTAAGTCTATCTGAACAAAGCGATTCCATTGAAGGATTACTAGTTGAGCATCTTCATCGAAATATTATATTATTATAAAAGTCAAATATTACTATTTATTACATATATGCGCATTAAATCTTGAATACTTCAAAGTTTTTCGCTTTTACTACTTGTGGTCCATACAAGTTGTTAGTGTACAACAACAACAACAACATACCCCAGTGCCTCAAAAGGCTCCCGCTCATTGCGGGGTGAGGGGGGGTCGGATGTAC
>JAPFFP010000080.1:5930881-5948135 GCA_026153255.1 Solanum medicagineum
AGAGCCATTTTGCTTTATTCCATCATACTCCAAGGCCAAAAAATAGTCAATCTTTGGCTCCATCCGAAATTGATGGAAATCATACAAGTTGTTAGTGTATTTTAGGAAAATTCAACAACTATCGTAATCTCAATTCATTTAGATAAAATTCTAAATATACAGTAAAATAATTATAAATTGATTGATATTATGATAACCATCACTATTCAAAATAAAATTTTTTAATGAATTTTGAGAAAAATATTATATTTTCGACATAAAAATTTTCAGAATGCTAATTTTGGACAAATTAAAAAAGGGGGAAAAAGACAAAGAGTTTTGAATAATAAACTGATTGTGACATTCAAAAGCAGCCATAGATTAGGTTGGTTTCTTCCCACTTTCCTTGTTTTGACATTTATCATTTTTTTTTAAAAAAATTATATTGCAATTTGGTTGTACATAAATATTAAAATATTAAGTTGCTTGGTATTGTTTTTTTATTTTATAAAATAGAATTCCTAGTATAATAAAATGTGATAGAATATTTAATTGGTCAAAAAATAGTACTCAATAGTATTTTATTTTGAGTTTTAGAATGAGGAATTTTCGTATATACCCACTCAAAAATATTTTAATCATGCTTTATAATTATAGTTTGAGTAATCACATTTGTAACTATTGTTATAGCAATGTTTATATAATTCGCGCAACATTTGTATACGCTTGTATAATTCGCTATAGAATTTGTAATTTTTGTGTACTTTGCTGTATAACTCTTGTACAACGTTTGTATAATTCACTGTCCAATTCACAATATCTTTATACTTCGCTATATAATTTGCCTCGTGCACAACTTATGTATAATCACGCAGAACGTTAGTATAAATCGCGCAAATTATATAAAACTCAAACTGTAATTACATCTAAATATTTATTGTGAATTGTAATTAATTCAAACTATGACTATGTTAACTAATTAACTAATATATATTTGCTTATCCGCTTATTTTTTTTCTTTTAGAATTGAATATATATTTAATTGTGAGGGAAAAGTCAAATATGTTATCCACCCACCATTCTTTTTGTCCAACTTTTAATGTGTGATATTTGATATAGAAATTTGATCAATTTATATTTTAATTGTACAGAAAAATTTCTTTTTTTATTTGATTTTTTACTCGATGTCGAAGCTCATATAATCTCGACTAAATTTGGATCGCGTACTGTAGGATTCATTCGGAGGTGACGCTCTCAACATGATTATAATTAAATTTTTATTATTAAAAATAACTTTATTTACAGAATTTATACTCAAACATTTAAGCAAGAAATTATATAATATTTAACCCTCCATCATTATTTGTGTGCTTTTTATGTAGCTTTTGTCATCTTATGAAACACTATTTTGGCACATGTTAATTCAAAAAATGACATAAATAATCCCTTATATTTGACAATACATTTAAAATAGTTCCTCAAGTATACACTAAATATTTTTGATTCTTTAAATTTTTAAATATTAATATTTTGAATCTCTCTTGAGTATTTGTCAAATTATATCTATTAGAGATATCAAATAAGTATAAATTCATATTTAGCACAATTTTTAATTGTCTATGTTAGTTCTGATTTATTTTTAGAGGTTTTTTTTTTTTTTTTTTTTGCAATTTTTGAAGGGGTAACTTCTTTTTTTTTTTTCTTAAAAAATATAATTAAAATATTATTTATGTCATATATTTAAGATTCAATGAGATTTTATGATATTATGATTAAATTATTTTCGTTATTTCAGTCAAATCTAATATATATTTCTTCTTATAATAAGCGGCTAAGTTAAACAGTTTAGGGTTGTCGTGCCTGCTTCAGATTCCTATTTCAGTTGAGTAAAGCAAAAGTATAACGTATCTGCTTAATTTTACTGAGACTATTATAGTGTTTACTTAATTTACTATGTCATTTCTATTAATTATTATTTAATTATTTTTTCATCTATTTCAACTAGGTCCAATATATGTTATTTTTTCTATCTCAATTTATTGTGATATAAACAAACACTTTAATAGCCACAAAGGATCAAAACTGTTCTATACATACATAAAGAGGGTACTGTTTTGAACTTATCATCAAACATAAGGGACCATTTTTGTCATTTTCATTTGGTGTTAGTTTGGGAATTGGTTTCATTGACACAGTGTAGAGAACTCACTTCCAAAGTGATTCTTCTTCCTTTGCCACCTTTTCCACCCCTAACCCCCACCCCCACCCTCTTCTTTGTTTTTTCTGTTCACTGGCTGAAGAAAAAGGAACTAATTGAAGTTGGGTTTTGCTCAGTTTTCTGTTTAAATTCTTGAAATTGGAAAAAGGGGTTTAACAGAATCATGGAGAAGAAGAAGGTGAAAGAAAAAGAAGATATGAGGAATTCAAGAAGACAGCTCAAAGCTATGCTTAGAAAGAATTGGCTTCTCAAAATTAGACATCCTTTTGTTACCTGTGCTGAGGTTAGCTCATGCAAAAAAAGACTCAATTTTTATTCTGATCAAGGAAAAAGAATCATTTTTTCTGTTGTGGGGTTTGCTTGAATTATCATATATTTTTATCATGGACTATTTGTTGCCTAAAGTTCATATTTTTATCCAAGACTCTATTTTTGGTGATCATGTCTTGATGTTAATTCCGAAAACAGCCTCTCTATCTCTGGGAGGAAGTGGTAAGGTCTCGTCCCCAGACCCCACTGTGAGATTTCAGTCGATATGTTGTTGTTAATTACTTATTTTCTTTCTATGATTGAGTGAGGAGATAATAGTTGTTTTATTTGGTGATCATCTTCTCAAGGAGTTGTTATAATCCTGGGAAAAAAGAATCAATTTTTCTACTGTGGGGTTTGCTTGAATTTTGGTATATTTGTATCATGGGTTGTTTATTTCCTAAAATTCATATCTTTATCCAAGATTCTATTATGGTGTTCATATTTTGTTGTTAATTACTTATTATGGAGTGAGGAGATTATAGTTGCTCATCCTATCAGGAATTGTTATAATCCTGGAAAATGGTACTCTTCACTGGGGAAAAAGGATTTGTTTTGATGAAGGAAAAAAATTATGAGTTTTTCTTTTTTCGGATCTTTCTTGAATTTGGGAAATTTTTTGTCATGGATCATTTGTTGCCTAAAGTTCATATCTTTATCCAAGATTACATTTTTGGTGTTGATGCCTTCTTATTAATTACTCATTTTCATTCTATGATGGAATGAGGAGATTGTAGTATGCTTTATCTGATGATTATTTTCTTAGGAGTTCTTATAATCCTGGAAATGATACCGTTCCCAAAAATCCAAAAACATTGGGCCAGGTAGTTGACTTCTCAGTTATTCTTTTTGCGGGTTTGTGTGGGGTGAGGGGGTGGGCGGGAGGTGATGCTGGAGTAAAGGGAAGGGATGTTCTGCTAAGGATCAAATACACCTGTAGGAAAAAGATGTAACAGGGAAGCTTTAACAGATAGTTAACACTGAACCCGTTAAGTCTGATTAGCTCCATTAGTTCTTGTGTTCCTCATTAGCTGTTGTCTCTTATACATAAAAATATTTGGAAGCATTGCAAAAAGAACAAGTATCATGGGCGACCAGAGTTCAAATGACAACAGAGACTAAAATAGCTGGGGTATTCGTCCCATCTGGTTAAGCTTTGGTAAACAGAGTTATCCGCTACTTGTTACACCCGTTTTCCCTCCTCCCCCAAAAGAAAAAAAATGTTACATTTCGTCCTCTCTTTTTATGATCTACCATATGTTACTGGGCAACTATCTTAAAAATTAAAATACAGAAGTACATGTAGCAGCTGTGTGGGATTTTACTTACAATCATGCTACTATGAAGACAATCAATGTTTTCCATTAAAATTTTAGTACCAATAAGAAAACCTTAACCTTGACAGTGGATAAATGAAATTCAATATAAATGGTTCCCGGGAATCAGTACTGGACCATTAGAAAGCATTGCATTATGTAACACTAAAAAGCATTGCATTATGTAACTATTTAGTTGATTCAAAATCTGATAAGTAGGAGATAAGAAAAACATGAACTTCAGACTTATGTTTTTGGCTTCTACTTTATATTGGGGATGCAGATCTAAACAATTTTGGGATCGGGGTATTGCTGTAGAATCTGTTTCTTTCCCCCTTTTGTGATTATCCCTTCTTTGGTTACTTGAAAGTCTTACTCTTTTAGCAACTGTTACTGCTTAACCGTTTAAGTAATCGGTAATTCTTTTCTTGTATTTTAATGTTTAAAATACATTAAAACTGCAAGAATGTGCGGTGAATCTGATTACAACGATGACTTAGTTCCAAACAAGTTAGGATCAGCTATAACTTGCTTGGGACTGTGGCGTAATAGTTGTTTTTGTAATCAAATTCTCTTAAATTTTATGTTCCGTTTTCTGTCAGTGGGTTCTTGAGATGTCATAGCTTTCATTGAGAGAAGAGGCTCTAATGATTTCTTTGTAAAATACATCTTTTTAATTACAGATTTTACTCCCAACTCTCGTAATGCTGTTGTTGATTGCTGTGAGGAGTAAATCTGATATCCGCATCCACCCAGCTCAGCCGTATGTTTTCCTCAACTTAATTTTAACTACTCAGAATAGATTTATGTTCATTAGCATTTTTCTCTTTGTTTGCATAGTACTTGCGTCTTTTGGAAAAGCATGAAGCTCTTTTTCCCTTCGCTATAGGTTAAGTGAATCAACGTGATTTATTTTCTATTTGTTGCATTTTCCAAGTGCCTATATAAACATAGTGAGAGATTGAAGAGTGGCAGAAATATATTTCTAGTTGCTGCCAATGTCTTCTGTTTCGTCCAAGCTGGTCCATTGATAATTAACGTTTGTTAACCATATCCTTCTTAACTGAGTTTCACATTATCAGTTGATTCCCTGCAATGTCAGGATTCTTCTCTCTGAAATAGGTAAATACTAAATATGCAGGTATATTCGGAAAGGGTCAGGGATGTTTGTGGAAGTTGGAAAAAGTGATACTTCTCCCCCTTTTAACCAAGTTCTGGAGCTACTATTGGCGAAGGATGAGTATTTGGCATTTGCACCTAATACAGCTGAGACAAGGATGATGATCAGCATTTTGTCTCTAAAATTTCCTGTACTGAGGGTAAATTCTGTGATTTACCTCTTACTGATATTTCATCAATACAGTTTCCTTGAAGGGTGTGTTCGGTATGATGGAAAATGGTTTTCATGGATTTTTTTGAAAATGTTTTTAAGGAAATAAGTGGGTTCCTTACTTATTTTCTTGTGTTCAGTATGCAAACAAACAACATTTTCCTAAAAGCATATGTATATAATCTAGACAAATAGTATGGGCGGTGAAGATAGAGGCCAGGGGTGTGGGATGGTGGGAAAGGGCGCTAACAGGGGTCGGGTTGAAGGTGAGGTGTTGGAAGGTAGGGAGGATACTCTCAATATGGAATGCCACTTGTGTAACGTGTTTTTCATACTTCCATTAGGGAAGTCATTGTCCTCAATTTTAAAAGAACTTATTTTCCTAGAGACGATGATCTCCAAAAATTCTGAAATAAGGTCTAATTTTTCTCTTTTGACGAAGTATTAAGATGTCTGTAATGTGGGAAAGGGCATAATAACTTCCAAGTGGAGTTCCTTCTTTTTTTATATTATGTGTTCTGGTGTAGAAGTGTTTCACAATGAGTCCACTGGCTCTTGGGGATATCTCAGTTGTAAAAAGAAAGTGTTCCTTTGTAAGTCAATGGTTTCAATGCCTAGCTTTCCAGAGAATTTCCATATATAATATACTTTACCATTATTGTGGAATCTTACCCTGGTCAATTTCATTGATCTATTTCGGCTGGTGGGAACAAGGTTATTTTTATTTGCTACTGTGAAGGGCACCGTTACAATGATTAATGCACTTGTAACTAAGAGTGACAGATATCTGCTAGACAAGGAAAAAAACTGGTACTGATCAACATTTTGTAAATACAAACATGTTATAATTAACTCAACTAGTCTGGCTGTCTCTTAGTTTGATGAATGTCTTCTAGATTTTTTTTCAGTTGATGCTTAGGATTTATTCTTTTGCAGCTAGTTACCAAAGTTTATGAAGATGAAGCAGAACTTGAATCATATCTACGTTCAGATCTCTACGCTGTGTATGACCAAAATAAGTGAGTTATCTTTTCGCCTTTATTTTGGTTTATCCTATCTATGAGGATATGGCTTGGAAGTTGGTTGTGATGATTGTTTTTAATAAGGCTAGATAATTTTATTACTGTTTTGAAAAGCTCCCTTATACCAGCAATACACAAAAAGAAGTTGGGAAACCTACATCAAAGTATTTCTCTTTACAAAAAATCCCAATCTTAGATTTCGTGGGTTCCCCGAAAAGAAATTAGAAACAAGGCTATTCCTTAAATGTACAAAGTCATTTTGTTCTAACCATGGTGTTCAAGCCGGTTTGCTCGCACCTTGACTAATTCCACGGGGTACCTGCTATTGCTCACCTGCATCTACTGGATAAGTGTGTACACCTATATTGGATAGCTCTGTCTACCAAGGTTTGGATATAGTAAGAAATCACCTAGTGTTTTTGCCTCCGCCAGGATTTGAAGCCAAAACCACATGGTTTGCGATCTACTTCATTGACTAGTGGGCCACACCTTGGGTGCAAAGTCATTTTCAGTTCCTTCTAACACTCTCCACTACCTCCTTCCATACTACCCACATAAGGGATAAAGGGCCAAACTCCTGTGGCCATAGTTAGGGGTGGATCTATGTAGGTGCCAAGGGGTTCATCCGAACCAACTTCTATTAGCTTCGGATCTTGAGTCAAATTGATCGTGTCATGTGCAACGTCCATCGATGATGGTTCATTAATATCCATTGATTTAGAGTCCTTCTCCCCCTCAACAAAAGAATACACTGTATATATAAGGTAGATTTCCTATTTCTGTACATATACTAATTTTGAAGCACGGAAAACAAGGAGGAGAGATTGTCTAGTGGTATTAGACTGCCCAACTTGGGCTGCAAATACTATCTCCAAGTTGTAGTTCCATTCCTGTTGGGTGCGTAGGCTGCCTAATTTTTTGATGCTTGAGAAGTATTATAGTGATCTCTTTTTTGACTTTGTACTTTGCCATCTTGTTCATACATTTGCATTTTATTTTCCGAACCCCCCGAATGAAAATCGTAGATTCGCTACTGGCCATGGTCTTCTCTTTCCTGCAATTAATGTCCAACCATGCAGTGGGGCTGTATTATACCTGGTATCACCCATTGTATCCTGGACCACTCTTCGGACCCGACGCCACCTTACAAGTTGGATATTTATGATGTAGCTGAGGTTGGTTATCTTAAAGAAGTCATATTGAGGAGACTGTTTATTGTATGTCATTGTTGCGTGGAATGTTCTCTGGATTTTCCTCTTGCTTGAACATAAAAAGGTTTTTTCTTTGAACTTTGAAGTTAACTTACCTGCTCGACTTTCTTCAGATTACGTTTTCCTGAAAGTTTGTATTGATGGTTTATGTTAGATCATCTCTTCATCTAATATATGTGTATCAATACTTTATGCTTATAAACCTATTAGTAAAATAAATTAAAAAGAGACGAGTACTTTACGATTACATAACTACAATATAGACCCTGCTTCTGTCACCAGAAGCATGAAGCACAATTAGGAAACTTTTTCTCCTATATTTTTGTCTTATTATCTTGCTGAATGTTGTTTTTACATGTTATTGCTAAGTTTGTGAAATTTAAGTTCTTGATACGTACTGTCTGATGGAAAATATTTGCTTTGGGAGGTTTCGTATGCTTTACCTTATGGTATATCAATGTTATACTTTCATATTTAGACTAAAGGATAAAATGCCAAGTTATCTTTCCGTTTTCTTGTTTTTTTGTAGGAACCTTACAAACCCCAAGATTAAAGGAGCAGTTGTATTTCATGAGCAAGGTCCTCAATTATTTGATTATAGCATACGCCTAAACCATACATGGGCTTTCTCGGGATTTCCTGATGTTAAAAGCATAATGGACACAAATGGTCCATTTCTGAATGACTTGGCACTAGGCGTCAACACTGTACCAATTTTGCAATATGGTCTCAGTGGGTTTTTAACAGTAAGAGTTTGTTAACCTCTCTTCTACCTTTCGGATCCAATGGTTTTGTTAGTTTTTAATTTATTTATTCTCACATCTTATTGCTAGTTCCATGGAATATTTGGCTTGATCTGTAAAGTGAAGCAGCTAATTCACACCTAGAGGTTGTATTGAAGACATAATAGATTAGTAAATACCTTACGAGCTGGTGAAAAAGACTGATTGAACAAGATATGTGTTGCATGCATTAAGATCTAAAACTTATTGTATTTATCTTCTTTGGCTGCTTAATCTTTTGGATGAAGTGGAGAAACAGAGTTAAATATGACCATTGGATTAGATCATTTACTTTGCATATCCTGGTACAATTATGTGTCATAAAAATGACTGAAGTTCTCAAAATCAATTGCCAGGTTGTATCTTAAGATTTCATTCTCACCCCAATAGCCTCTGTACATCTTTTTGAGATTCTCAAAAACTCTTTCTTTACTTCCTTAACATTGTTACATAGTTACCATAGTTGGAATCTTTTGACTGCACAAGGATGAACTTGATTAAGACTACTAGGGTAGAGGATCTATATGAATTGTTTAAGGTATTTGGATGAGTTGTCTCATTTTTACGTGCAGGTCTTTTACATTATTCTATTATACTAATTTTGGAGTTAGTGTCATATGCATTGTAGTTGGATGAGTTGTCTTGTTTCAAGGTGAAAGCTATTTACATGGTACTCTAGCTTATTGATTTTTAAGTGTTTCACATGCATGGACTGTAAGATAGCATGAAGGCGTTGATATGGAAGATAGTTTTAGTCTGTGGTAGGATGGCAAACTATTCAGGAGGTAACTTTGCACCATACATTAGGACAAGATCCAAAGGTGAAAACTTTTTTGACGACAGCGGTATCTTCTTTGTGAATAAGGAATTTGGTGTCTGCAAAATGTCATATACCTGTTCAACTAAGTTGACCAGCTGATGTGAGATTGACCACATGTATAAATATTTTTCCTTTTTTTTTCCTCTTCACAGCTCCAGCAAGTCATAGATTCATTCATAATATATGCTGCTCAAGAAACTATGACGAACTTACAAGGGTTGCCCAGCCGCTCTCTTGATTTAGATGCCCAGCTCAAGATACCATGGACTCAGTTGAGTCCTTCAGACATCAGAGTTACTCCATTTCCAACTCGTGAATATACCGATAATGAATTCCAGTCCATCGTCAAGAAAGTCATGGGAGTGCTGTATGTGAATTCTATATTTCTCTTCTCTTGGGGTCATTTTGACCTTCTCCACTTATATATGTTTTCCAGTGCTTTCATTATTCTATTTCATGCTTTGATGTATTCGTTTGTACTTTGTAGGTATTTGCTGGGGTTTCTTTATCCGATTTCTCGTCTAATAAGTTATTCTGTCTTGGAAAAGGTATATCTGAAAAAGAATTGCCTTTTTTTTCCCTCCCCAAACGTTCTGGTTCGCTTTCTAACTTAATTGCAGTTGTGGAAATATTGTTCCTAGCATTACTTTTGACATCTTTGATCTGTAGGAGCTCAAGATAAAAGAGGGCCTATACATGATGGGTTTGAAAGACGAAATATTCCATCTCTCTTGGTTTATAACATATGCTATTCAGGTAACAATGCAACATTTATTTCCCTAAAAGACTATTCCCCAACATAAGAGAAACATAATTGCGGGTGCCTGCACACATGACACCCAAACCAGAAGAAGAGGAAAAGTAAGAAAGAAAAGGAGAAGCTTTTTCCTGTTGTATGTCTTTGTTTAGAGAAGCTTTCTTCCGTTGTATGACCATTAGTATTTCGAAATCTTTTGGTAACAACTGAAAATAAACGAACTAACTCTTTCGAAATTCTAGACATGATGTCTATTACTTCTGTTGTTCATGAATGAATTGAATCACTACAATTTCTTTTTCTCTTGTCTGATTTTAGCATCTGATATCTTTTTTCAGAACCCTTGTCATGAATCACATCATGTCTGAATTATACTGCTTATTAATATTGTTTGGTATATTGGACATAACTCATCAATACTGCTTGTTTAATATTTTGTTTCTTTGGCAGTTTGCTCTTTCTTCTGTGCTACTTACAGTATGCACCATGAGTACCCTGTTTCAATACAGTGATAAGACGTTGGTGTTCGTGTATTTCTTTTCCTTTGGCCTCAGTGGAATAATGCTCTCATTCATGATTTCCACATTCTTCACGAGAGCAAAAACCGCGGTAGCTGTGGGGACCCTTACTTTCCTCGGGGCATTCTTTCCCTATTATACTGTTAGCGACGAAACGGTCTCCATGTTAGTCTTCATTCTATGTGATCCCGCAGTTATAGCGATATCTGCCATGCATAAACTCCTTGTTTATTTCTCTTGTAGGATAGTGAAAGTGATTGCTTCATTCCTTTCACCTACGGCCTTTGCGTTAGGATCCATCAATTTTGCTGACTATGAGCGTGCTCATGTTGGACTCCGGTGGAGTAACATGTGGCGGGTGTGTTCTTTCAGATCTCCATCTTCTTTTCTTGTTCATTTCCTGCACTTCAACATGTTGTTTACTCATACTGTGACTACAGGAATCTTCAGGAGTGTGCTTTTTGGTCTCTCTCCTGATGATGTTACTTGACAGTCTGTTGTACTTAGCAGTTGGTCTGTATCTTGACAAGGTAACTCTTCCGGACAAAAATTTTCTTCAAAAATATCTTCTCAATTCTGCTTTCTCCTCCTTTTATTTCCCATAAGTTTCCCAACTCACTATAGTTGCTGTTTTTAACTTTTTCAATTTGTTTTTTCTCAAAACTTCTTTTTTTTAAAAAAAGATTTGGAAGGGTCATTACAGCTTTGCTAATTTTAGGTTCCTGTTGGTTTTATCCATCTTAGTTGTTTGGAGTATTCTGTAAAAATAGCTACAATGGTATCATTTAGGATGAGTTTAAGAAGTTTGCTTATCCAATCAGGTCCTCCACAAGGAGATTGGATTTTGTTACCCATTGCGTTCCTTGCTTCAGAAGTGCTTTCGGGGGAAGAAGAATACGAAAGATAATTATGCATCCACCTCGGAAGTCAAGTTCACTGAGAATTATGATGAAACAAGTAGTACTGATTTTATAAAAGATGTATCAGGACCAACACTAGAATCAATGAGCTTGGAGATGAAGCAGCAAGAATCAGATGGCAGGTAAATTTGCATCCTTTGGATTTCTATGATTTTAGTGCATACATGGAATAGGTGTTTGTTTGTCTTACAGTGGTACCCGTACTTTACTATATTTGCAGATGTATTCAGATCAGGAACCTGCAGAAGGTGTATGCTTCAAAAAGGGGAAACTGTTGTGCTGTTAACTCTTTACAACTGACTTTGTACGAGAATCAGATTCTGGCACTTTTAGGTATTCATGATTGGTTGTCTCTGCCATTTTCTGTGGTTTCGCTGGATCATTAATCTCTAATTTACCAAGAACAAGCTGGTCTTTAGTCCTCAAAGACAAACGAGGATTGAGAAACAAGTGTTGCAGGACCAATGATTAGTTTAATTTTGTGCATACTTATTTGATGTGCAAAATGTGTACAACCTTTGCTTTACCTTTCAATTTCTTTATTATGAGACACGGCAGTGGTAAGGTTTGCGTACATTTTTGGAAACAATCTCTCTATCTCTACGAGGTAGTAGTAAGGTCTGCGTAATTTTCGGAAATAATTTCTCTATCTCTATGAGGTAGGGGTAAGGTCTGTGTACATTTTACGCTCCCTAGACCCCACATGTGGGATTAACTGGGTATGTTGTTGTTGTTGTATGAGACACCGTACTGTCCATTAAATTTGTACTACTGGAACGAACTTCTGAAAATGTTATGTCCCTTTTTTCTATTGGTTTATAAGATCACACAATGTTGTCATTAGTAGAAAACCATGTACTTTTCTAAGATTTCTATTTTTGCTATACTTGTATACAGGTGTGTTTTTGCCATTCTTTAATGAAATTCGTTAGTTTATTTGAAACAAAAAATTATGTAATGGCCTGTGAAGTCTTTTGTCTCACTTTGTCAGAATGTGAGCATTTCATTTCACAATTCCTTCAAGGAAATATACCTTTTACTAGTTCTCTTGAATTTATGATTTGTTTTTCTTGCCTTGTTTATCTCATTTATTTCTCTTGATTTTGTTGATTGAATATAACTTAATTATTTTGAAGGACACAACGGGGCTGGTAAAAGCAGTACAATAGCCATGCTTGTTGGTCTCGTTTCTCCTACTTCTGGAGATGCTCTGGTGTTGGGGAAGAACATCTTAGCTGACATGGTAAATTGCACATTGAGCCTTGAAATGTTGATATAAGCCACTAGGAATATGTGCATGTGTCTTTTTGTGCCAAGTCATCAAACCCTGATGAAAAACTTGTTTAGTGGTTCATTTAGCTGTGAGAGGACGAGATCGAGAGAGAACTCAACTTGATTAGTCCCACAAGCTATTGGGGTTTGATAGCTGAGTTTACATGTACTAAAAAAACAAGGAAATCAATACCTAATTACAGGAGGAGTAAATCTAGGAATAAATCAAGTTACCTACTATATTTATACATATGCTATGGAATAGTCTAGGATTCTAGCACTCCCTCTCCAGCTAGTATATACAAATTATATGTTCCAAGCTTGTTACATGTATGACTTGTTCTAGGACCAGATAGGGACTTAGTGAATATGTATGCAAGCTGATCACTTGACCGTGTGATGATGTCTCCTGAGAGTACCTTTTCTTTGACAAAATAACTATCAATCTCTATGTGTTTGGTCCTGTCGTGAAATACTGGATTTGATGCAATGTGAAAGTGCAACTTCATTATCTCACACAAGTTCCATTCGTTTAGTATCTCCAAATTTCAACTCCTTCAGTAGTTGCTTTATCCATATGAGTTCACATGTTGCCACTGCCATAGCCCGATATACTCGTTAGATCTAGCAAACCACATTTTGTTTGTTACTTTTTCAAGACACCAAATTTCCCCAACTATAACACTATATCAAGAAGTGGATCCTCTGTCAGAGGTTGACCTTGCCCTATATGCATTTGAATATCGAACAATGTTTTCATGTCCTTGGTCTTCATAAAGTAGTTCTTTCCCTGAAGCAGATTTTGTGTATCGAAGAATGTAATCACTGCATCTCAATGATTGTCACAGGAAAATGTGCAAGAATTGACTTAACACTAACTGGGCAGGTAATATCAGGTTGAGTCACTTTGAGATAATTCAACTTTCCTACTAGCTTTCTATATCTTCCTGGATAGCTAAGAGGCTCCACTGACCTGGTAGAAGCTTAACATTTGAATCCATTGGAGAATCAATAGGCCTACAATCTGTCATTCCTGTCTCTTCAAAAATATCAAGTGCATGCTTCCTTGTGAAATGGCGATTCCTGATTCGGATTGACCAACCTCAATGCCCAAGAAGTACCTCAATTGACCAAGATCCTTATTTTGAAAGTGTTGGAAAATGTGATGTTCAATTTGGTAATTGCCTCATCATCATTACCCGTGATAACTATGTCATTAACGTACACTACCAAATACATGGACAAACCTGGAGCACAGTGACAGTAGAACACAGAACGATCAGCTTCACTTCTTACCATGCCAAACTCCTAAATAACCATGCTAAACTTCCCAAATCATGCTCGAGATGACTGTTTTAGGCCGTAAAGTTCTCGTCGTAGTCTGCACACCATGTTACTAGACTCCCCCTGAGCAACAAAGCTAGGTGGTTGCTCTATATAGATCTCATCTTCGATATCTCCATGAAGAAAATCATTTTTAATATCCAACTGGTAGAGAGGCCAATGACAAACAACCACCATAGATAAAAAAATTCAGACTGAAGCAACCTTGGTCACATGAGAGAAGATATCATTATAATCAAGACAAACCTCGTGAATAACCCTTGGCCATTAGTCGAGCTTTAGGCTATTATTCTATCCATCGCGGTCAACTGTCACTGTATATACCTAACAACAACCAACTGTGGATTTATCTAGAGGTAGAGGAACAAGCTTCCAAGTAGCACTAGAGTGTAAGGCAGACATCTCCTCAATCAAGCTACCTACTATATTTATACATATGCTATAGAATATTCCTAGGATTCTGAGAATCTCAATGAAATTTATTGTGGTAGTTTCCATTCTCTTATTGTTCATTTTGAGTCTCTTTTGTTCAGAATTTCAGATACTTTGGTAGACTTTGGTTATCTGACGTAGTTTTGTTGCTTTAACAGGATGAAATACGGAAGAGCCTGGGAGTCTGCCCTCAGTATGATATTCTTTTCCCAGAATTAACTGTAAGCAAGTTATAGTGGCATGGGAGATGCTATTGATACTTTCCTCTTCCCACTTTGTGAGGATTTCAGTTACCTTGTTATCTACAAAAGTGTCTAGTTGACTCGTTAATTCTGAAGCGGTGTCATCTAAAATATTCACTTCATTTTGTGCTGCATGTGCTTCCGGTATCATCTGGATGTGTTCCCTTATCTTTCTATTGAAAAGCTAACTGTCAATCAATTAACTAAGCCTTAACCCCAAACTAGTTGGGGTCACCTGCATGAAATCCTCTATATCTGTTCTTCTATATTCGAGCCCATTTCATACCAGTACTGGTACATAATTTCTTTTTAAAGAAAACTGGTTTCTTTAAGTTTCACATTTTTATATACACTAATATACAAGTCTTTAGCTGGAACTGAAAGACTTCAGGCAAGCACCATACTTAGTCTGACCGTACTGACTACTAAACCTTTATCTCAACTAGTTGGCAGTCTATCTTAATGAAGTTTTCTGAGGAATCAGTGACATCTATTTAGTTTATCCTTGACTAATTGCGTAGCGAACACATAACTATCTCAAGAAATTTGCTCTCTATATCTGACAAGTTTTATTCTCTTCTAACATTGCAAGTAGATAACACTTCTAGATCACACCTGATTAATATAATCGGAAAACAAGTATAGAACCGAAGAGTTCTGAACACTTCTGGTGACTCTATTAGTTCTACTACACTATAACAACAACATACCCAATGTAATCTCACAAGTGAGGTAAATAAGTTTTAGTACATAATGATAATATTTTTATCAAGCCTTCGATGTATGATGATGTTTTGGGATATGGCAGAAACTTTTCTGTTGCTTGGTCCATTCCTTTGTATTTCTATTTTTCATTTCATTTTTTTCTTTTTAGAGGTTTGTGTGCTCTATGCTTTTAGTTGGGAGTGTGCACTGCCCCCTATTCATGACCATATCTTCCTTAAATGATTTTTCCCAGGTGAAGGAACATTTAGAAATATTCGCTGATTTAAAGGGTGTTTCAGAAGACTCTAAGGAAAAGGCTGTGACCGAAATGGTTGATGAAGTGAGTTTTTCCCTGAGCACTATTAATATAAATGGATTATGGTGCTATATTTTCTTGAATCTTGAATGCAGATTAAATTGTCATTCCTGTACAAAACGTTGTGTCACCTTTTTTCTAACCAGTTGACTATTGGGCTTTAACCTGATTGATAGAGCACTAGATACTTATACAAAAAGAAAAGGCTGAAAGAGGTCCTATGTTGTAGAATAAATAGTAAAAATCTGAAGTTTCTTTTGTAAAGTTTATGGTTATACAAATGAGCTTTGCTGCATAGGGCCTTCACATAGTAATTATTGATTGCATGAGCATCTGTTTCTTGATAATTATGACAGATATAGCTTCTCTCCTTACCCCTTGGTCCTCCTCGTGAAAGCTGACCATGGACAGGATGTTTGTTCTTTATGTTTTAAAAGGTTGGATTGGCAGACAAGCTTAATACTGTTGTTAAAGCTCTTTCTGGAGGTATGAAAAGGAAGTTGTCCCTTGGGATAGCTCTTATAGGGAACAGTAAGGTTAGTACAAATTAAGCAAATCTGTTCATTGATTGTGCCTTGAAACTTCCTTAAAAATTTAGTCTGCTTCTTAGGTTATTATTCTTGATGAACCAACAAGTGGAATGGATCCATACTCTATGCGGTTAACTTGGCAGCTGATTAAAAGGAAAAAGAAGGGAAGAATCATATTACTAACAACCCACTCCATGGACGAAGCTGATGTTCTCGGAGATCGGATTGCTATCATGGCCAATGGTTCTCTAAAGTGCTGTGGGAGGTGTTTCTCTTTGCGACTGCAAACTTAAGTCTATTTTAGAATTAAATTTAGCTCCACTTGGGTGTTCTAATCTTATAGAACACATGGCTCTAGGAGAGGTGTACTCTACTACCCTTATGAGAAGTGGCCATCTTGAGACTACTTGGCTCTCGCTGTAGCCACGAGTTTACTATAAGGAAGTTCATGCTTTTAGTACTTAATGTTCTTTGTGGAATTTATCAACTCGAGTTTTCATTTTCTCGACAGTTCAATCTTCTTGAAACATCAGTATGGGGTTGGTTACACTCTTACTCTGGTGAAGGTATACTCATCTTAGCTAGGTTTTATGATTCATATAGTTGGGGCCTTTCTGTCTCAAAATAATTATTTTTAAGAATCTTGGTGGTAATGCTACTTTCTGCAGACTGCGCCAGGTGCCTCAGTAGCTGCTAATATTGTTTACCGTCATGTACCTTCTGCAACATGCGTGAGCGAAGTACTTCTTTTTCTTCAATATTTAATTTTTCCCTTTCTTTGCCCTTGTATCTCGTTCTGTAATAGATAACATATTGGTCTGTTTTTGACTATGGAATTTGATTAAGGATGCCTACTTGCGTATTGAGCGCAATCACATAAAAGGAAAGGGAAAAGAAAATACTTTCTTATGACAAGAAATTTTTGTTAATCATGCCAAACAGTTGAAACTTTCTACTATTGTAGGTTGCCGCAGAGGTTTCCTTTAAGCTTCCCCTAGCATCCTCATCTTCCTTTGAGAGCATGTTTCGGGAAATAGAGAGCTGCATGAGAAAATCCAACCCTGAATGTGAAACAATAGACTATAGAGAAACAGACAATCTTGGCATTGAGAGTTATGGTATATCTGTCACAACTCTGGAGGAAGTGTTTCTGAGGGTTGCTGGTGGTGACTTCGATCAAACAGAGCTCCTTGAGGAGAAAGTGGATCCAAATTTGTGTGATTCTATTGAT
>JAPFFP010000080.1:5948235-5960718 GCA_026153255.1 Solanum medicagineum
GGGTTGCTGGTGGTGACTTCGATCAAACAGAGCTCCTTGAGGAGAAAGTGGATCCAAATTTGTGTGATTCTATTGATTTAAAAGTGTGCCAACCTAATGCTTCGAAGACATTCTTCCCTTCCAAATTATGTGGAAATTATTTTGGAGTCATTTGGCTTATGGTGACCTTAATTGGTTCAGCTTGTAGTCTAATCTGGGCTGCAGTTTCAAGTCTCATTAGGCTTGTGACAATGCAGTGCTGTTGCTGTTCTATACTGTCAACATCTACTTTCTGTAAACACTCGAAAGCGCTAATTATTAAGAGAGCAAAATCAGCTCAAAGAGATCAGAAGACAATTGTATTCCAGCTGTTAATTCCTGCTTTGTTTTTGTTTCTTGGTCTGCTATTTCTTAAGCTTAAGCCACATCCCGATCAGCAGCCAGTCTTCTTCACGACCTCATACTTTAATCCTTTATTAAGTGGCGGTGGAGGAGGTGGTCCAATTCCTTTTGACCTCACCTTTCCTATAGAAAAGGAGGTCTGTTTACTATTTACAGACCCACCTTTACTCTTTCTAATAATACTTATAAAGGTTCTTCACCTACAATGCTTTGTCTGTGCAGGTTGCCAACCATGTCCATGGAGGATGGATCCAAAAGTATCAGGAGACAACATACAGGTTTCCTGATTCTACCAAGGCATTGAACGATGCCATAGAAGCAGCAGGACCAACTTTGGGCCCTCGCCTACTATCGATGAGTGAATATCTGATGTCTAGCTTCAATGAATCTTATCAGTCAAGGTGAGTTACTCTGATAGTCATCTTCGGCTTCAAAGGATTGCTGTCATTTTTTTTCTTGTCATTTTTTTCTGCTTTCAACCCTTCCCTGAATAACTTCTCTTTTGAGCCGAGGGTCCATCGGAAATAGTCTCTCTATCCCACAAAGGTAGGGGTAAGTTTGCGTACATCTTACCTCCCGAGACTCCACTTTGGGATTACATTGAGTATGTTGCTGTTGGGTTAGTATTTTACTACTGCTCCAAAATTAGAAGTATCTATAGCTCATCCCTGATACTGTGTTTTCGGATGTTGTAGCCCCATGTTATTCCTACTCGATCTAGTCTAAGCTTGTGGAGGGTGGGGGTGTAACAAGGTCACACATTTATCGTGGCACTGGTCTATTGTCTCCTTATAAGTCTTTGGCAAGTCTTACCATTGGCTGTACGTTCTGTGGTTGAATTAAGTCAAATGTCTACTTTTTCCTAACATTATATTCCCATTCTCCTCCTTGTGTCTTTCCTAATGATGGAAACCCCCCCCCCCTCCCCCATTTATGTTACTTATGCTCCATATATCCAATCCTGAACGTGCGTATTAGAGTGAAGTGTGCCACAGTGGATGATAAAATGGGAGGTGTCTCACATTGGTTGAAGTGTGTGATCACCAAATCTAGAAGCAGCTTAAGCTGTTAGGGACAGTACATTATTATTATATTAATAATTATGTTTTTGCACTCACTTCAGTTATAGTTTTCTTTGGTGAATATTGTTAAGAAAAATAGACTTTGGGCTTCGCTTAATTTCAAAATTAGTGCATGAGGTGAGGATTTCCAAGATCTAGATCCTTTGTATGCTAAATTTGACATTGGTGTGTGGATAGTATAATATGGGGGGCCAACATTGGGTTAAGAGGAATTTGGATGGGTTTGTCTCTAATACCATATGAAATAATGCTGGTATCCAACTAAAACCTTTAAGACAGTAAGTGGAGTAGTCAAGCTTTATACGAATGAGGGAGAAAGTGTACTATCTAACACCCTTCTGCACATGAAATTTACTTCTATGTGGGTGGAAGAAATCTTTTGCTTAACGTGTGTAAATGTGCTTACAACATGTTAGGCATGCGGCTTCTTTTTTTATGACAAGGAAACCTGCAACTTCCACTCTTTGGGTGCACACGGGTAAAACCTTGCTCCTATGTGATAACTTCCAAAACCACACAGGAAAGGCAAACTGCACTAGGCAAGTCTTGCACGAGCTCGACCTAGAAAGCCAACCCTCTACTATCGTAGGTAGGCATGTGACTTCAGGGGCGGAGCTACATCCACCCAAGGATGGTCAGATAAACATCCTTCGTTGAAAAACTTTTTCGAATATATAGGTTAAATATAGATATTTTGATATATATCAATTGTTGAACACCCCTGATACAAAAATTACTCACTCATGTTCTAAAAGTATGGACACTCTTGATGAAAATGCAGACTCCGCCACTGTGTGACTTCTATGTGTAAATGCTTGAATGTGCTTTAAACAAGTGTGCCTGACATGCGTAAATGTGCTAACCCCTGAAATGTAAAGCCTGTATGAATAAATCATAATGGTGATTGGATTATTTAACTGGAAAAATGAATTACAATAAAACAAGTTGCTTTGACAAGATATTCTGTACTACCCTGGGTATCTTTTATGGTCAGAAACCTCCCACTGTCTTTAGACTATTTCAAATGCAAGTAAATGAAGTTTCATCACATTCCGATTGAGTGTGATGTTCATATTATACATTCTACTTCTTCCTGATTTGCCTGCAATGGTTATTTATTTAGCTTAATAGGTCTGCCAAATGAATTAGATTTTCCTCCTTTAAATCAATTTGATGCATATTCTATTGCAGGTATGGAGCAATAGTCATGGATAATCAGAGTGATGACGGGAGCCTTGGGTACACTGTTCTATACAACAGTTCTTGCCAGCATTCTGCTCCAACATTTATCAATTTGATGAATTCAGCAATACTCAGGCTAGCTACACAAAATGAAAATATGACAATTCGCACTCGTAACCACCCTTTGCCGCAGACAGCAAGCCAGCATCAGCAGCATCATGTATGATTGCTATCATCTTATCATTGACGAAATTGTAGCATTCTATGCAAATCTGTTGGTTAATTGTTTCAGTTGCAACATTCTTTTACTGACTATTTCTCAAGGAACAAGCAATGGTGAAGTCATGCTTGATGGGCGACACATTTTTCCTGTAAATAAAATTTAACATGTTAATCTGTCAAAGCAAATCTTGGGTTTAGTGGTGTTGTAGGTTGTTTCATGGGTTTAAGTTACATATGGTACATGTAACTAGTAAAATATCATCTATAACATGTCTTATCTAACAATTCATTTTGATTTCTTGCAATTTTGTGACTATATGTTTTACTATACCTATTCTGTATTTAAATCTTGTGCAGATTGCTAATGTGTGAAGCTAGTCTTTTACCTCTGAAACATACACTTTTTAACCATAAACAGTTTGGTGAAATAACAAGTTGTCAATTTCCATTCCCCAATATTTGATTGACTCTACTGCTTTATGATACGTCAGTCAATGATGTAATTCTGAATTTGCTTCTTTTATGATTATCTGTATCCTTCATTTGTATTTTAGGATCTCGACGCCTTCTCTGCTGCAGTTGTAATCACTATAGCCTTTTCTTTTATTCCTGCCTCATTTGCTGTGGCGATTGTCAAGGTACATTTACTGCTCCTAGCAAATGGTATTGCATTAAAGAAATGATATTTGGAGCTTTTCTTGATCCTTCCACCGGGTGAATCTAACTTTGATTGATTGAAAATTAAAAGAGCTTAGCATACACCTTCCTCTTTGAATTCTGAGGGATTAGAAGGAAAAGAATATTTTATGAAGTAATTAGAGACGCTAGCTAATTAAAACAACAATGATTAAAAGGTGCTCCTTGTATGGAAGTATTAGGCTAGTAATAATCAGTCTATATAATAATAAAGTTAGTTTTTCTATGATTAAATAGTGAGCATCTTTAAGTTCCCTGTAGAATATTTTATATTGTTTTCTTTATTCAAGTACAATGATAGGGGAACCTTGGCATAGCTTGTAAAGTCGCTACCATGTGACCAGGTCATGGGTTCGACAGCCTCTTGTAGAATATGCATTTGTGGAAGAGTTTTCTGAGCTTCTTGTGGATCTATGTCACCACCCTTCTCCCCATCATTTACTAGCCCATCCCCACCCACCCTGCAAAAGAGATAAGACATAACAATGGTGCTCATCCAAGATTGGTCTGTTCATTTGTTCTGGATGTTATTTGGTCCTTGGAAGAGTGAAATCTGTTATTTGCTTGAGTTGTCGAGCATAACTACTCTGTTGGCTGGAAACCAATTGTTGCATTTATCTTTTTTCTGTAGGAACGTGAAGTGAAAGCTAAGCATCAACAGCTAATCAGTGGGGTATAGTGGCTCTCTCTTCAACATGTCTTGGTCTCTCCCACATTTTAAGAATTACTTTCTAAATGATGCTTTCGTGCTCCCATATTCTGCAGGTGTCCATACTCTCATATTGGGCTTCCACATATATATGGGATTTCATCAGCTTCTTATTCCCTTCATCATTGGCATTGGTTCTCTTCTGGATATTTGGTATGCTTCAGTTCTCCCCATCTGTCTATACATATAGGAGTTCGCTTAAAATGATCGATAGTCAAGAATTCACACAAGTCTTAAAATTTTATAAAGAACTTCGAAAAAGCTTCACTTTGCTTAAATTGTAACTATCCTCTTTGTAGATTGTAGTATTTCTGTTGTAGGTTGCATTTTTTATCAGATATCTTGTGGAAAAAGAAATGGATTTCTGCCACCATGCACTGTAAAAACATTTCAAAGTACCATTTCATATATGAGATATCTTTTTTAGGTAAAAGACCTCAGGTGAAAATTTGAGATACTTGATGGGTCTAATTAACAGGTTTATCCCGGTTTGTGATCAAGTAATAAGTAAGAGTAGTAGATCATATTTGATGAAAGAAAAAATAGAATAGTTTGTAGTTCTCGATTTCTTTCCAACTTTGTGATTCTGGATGCATATAGTTGGTTAATTTCCTCTTTCATATCCTTTGCTGGTTTGAAGAGCCAGGATTTTGTTACTTTGATTCACTCTCCTCTATCATTTGTCCTTCAATAGTTCTTTTATAAGTCTGTCTTATAATTCCTTCAGCAACATATTTATCATTTGTACTATTCCCAAGTTATTCGATCTCTCATATGCGATTAGATACAACCCGTAGTTCTTCCATCCTATCTAAACTGCATTACTTGGGCCAGTTGGATCTGTGATGACAGATAAGATTGTTACAGTCCCACATTGGTTGAGGGTATGGTCTATTGTCTCCTTATAAAGATATCTTTGGGGTTGAGTTAGGCTTCAAGTTATAAAACTGATGTTCAATCATGGACTTGCAGATTGGTGTTAAAAGAGTCCTACATTTGTTGATGGTATGGTTTGTTGTCTTCTTATATAATCTTTAGCAATCCTCACCTCATGTGCTCGTTTTTGGGTTGAGTTAACGATTGATTTTCTAGCATATGCGGATCACTGGGTATCAGGAGAAGTGGAGGTAGGCCAAAGAAGTCTTGGAAAGAGTTGACTAACAGGACATGCCACATGCAGGCTTACCGAGTACATGACTCTAGATAGAAAGACATGGAGGTTAAAAATTAGGGTGAATGGTTCATAGGTAGTCGAGTGTGGTCTATTTACTTATCAGTATCTGTTGTTTCCTTTGCGTCAATCATTAAAGTATTTGTTGTTGCTGCTTGTTCTCTTCTTAGTTGTTTTCAGCTTGGCTTCTTCGCTATTATATTTGCTTTATATACTTGATTTTGATATGTTTACTCGAGCTGAGGGTCCATTGAAAACCACCTCTCTACCTTCACAAAGTATGGGAAGGTTGTGTACCACCACCCTCCCCAGACCCCACTTGTTGGATTACACTAGGTGCGTTGTTGTTATGTTACATGGATCACATGTTTCTTTTTCTGATCCTTGATTAAACCTCTTGTCAAGAAAGACTATCAATTATATGAACATACTTGCGTATATTTCATTAGCGCTATCATTGTTGTCTTTTCTCTGTTTAATACCACATAAGGTTGTATGATTTTTGTTTGTTCACATTCCCTTCTTTTTTAAATCTGATTTTTGCCACCCAAAATCTTAAAAAGAACTGCTTCTGTAGGTCTTGATCAATTTATCGGAAAGGATCCTCTCATCCCAACAATTGTGTTGTTTCTTGAATATGGACTAGCAATTGCTTCATCAACATACTGTCTCACGTTCTTCTTTTCCGAGCACAGCATGGCTCAGGTATATGTTATGCAGGATATCTGAAGTTTTGAGCTGTTGAATATTTTTTATCATGATACAATTCAGAATTTATTTTTTTTTAACTGATCCTGATATTGTTTTTACATGCAGAATGTCGTCCTCCTCATCCAATTTTTCACTGGCCTCATTCTTATGGTTCTGTCCTTCATAATGGGATTTATAAATTCTACCACACACTTAAATTCTCTGCTCAAGGTTGGAAGGCCTAAAATATTTCTTTTTCTGAATTACAAGTATTATGTTCTGCGTATGATTTTAGCTTTAGAACTCAAGGGCATCCCAGAGTGATTTTTAAAAATTTATTTAATAATTGTCATTTTCCATGCATTAAGCTACTGTTACTACATATAGTGGGATCTCTAGCTTCTAAAGCTTTTTACTCTTTCGATGTAAAAAATGGCAGCCTGATGCAGGAAGCATCCTGCCATCACGCAGGGTCTAGGGAGGCCGGCACCCCAAGGGGGATATAGGCAGCCTACCTTGACACAAGCATCATTAGCTGATTCCACGACTAGAATCCATATCCTATTGGTCACCAAGAGACAACTTCATCATTGTTCCAATGCTCTCCTTCTACCCTCTGACTCCAACGTTTGAAATATTGAAATGAATTTTGTTTTTATCTACGAGCTTTACTTGATTAGTCACATGGAAGCTTTCGCTAGATTGCAGTAATCTTATGGAATGACTTCTCTGGTGACAACTTAACATTGAGCGAGTATTTTACAAGTCCTAAATGAATCATCTGGAAGGAGAAGAAAAGCTAGATAAACGAAAAGATGGAGCATTTTGACAATGTACCAAAAACTACTCATGAAACTGGACGATTTTGAGAACTTGTGCATTTTGTCTATCATGCTGTCCTCTCTTGATAAGACTTCCTATAAACACCACTCTAAAATATGCTATCACCAATGGAAATAACAAATGAAATACCTTAGATTGTCAAGTAAGATATCACTTCGTTTCAAGAGACTCATTATCTAACTACATTAAAGTAATGTCTCTTCTTGTATTTAGTGCTGCATATGTGATCCCACTAACAAGGGACAATCATTTCAGAACTTCTTTAGACTGTCACCGGGATTTTGCTTCGCTGATGGATTAGCTTCATTGGCACTTTTAAGACAAGGGATGAAGAATGGATCTAGAGATAACGTGCTTGACTGGAATGTGACTGGTGCTTCCATATCATACTTGGCTGCTGAGGTAGCCATCTAGTCTGCTGACTCTAAATAAACGTTATTGCAGCTTGATCACTTATTTTTCTTTTTGAAAAAGTATATCTTATTGCAGCTTGATCATCATGTAGCTACTTCTTTATTAAGAAAAAAATATCAAATTTTTGTTGAAGTTATCCCCTCTTTTCCCTCCTTGTGTGATGGAAAGAGATGCAATTCATTTGTTGAAAACACGAGACATTCATGACCACTTACCTGTTACCTCCACCAGATTGTATCATTTACGCTTAAATATGCTAAAATTAGGTGCACTTTCTACATCTGCTGACATAAATAGTTACCCTGCTGGTTGCAAGTTCGAACCAGCCACTAATGTAAGTCTGATAATTTGGAGATGAAAAGAGGGACAGGCCCATTACTCGAATTTGGAACCCTGTGCTGCTGGTCTGCAGAAAATTAGTTGCCATCACATAAAAAGAAAAAAAAAGGCTACTCCGTACAGCCAATCATTTCCACCATCTTCATGGACTATTTTATCACTACTACTCTGAGCTTTTACATGCTGACAAACAACAACAACATACCCAGTGGAATCCCACAAGTGGGGTCTGGGGATGGAAGAATGTAAGCAGACCTTACCGCTACCTCCAGGTAGAGAGACTGTTTACTGGGAACCCTCGCCTAAAAAACCCACAAGCAGAATAAACTAGATATGAAAGACAGAGAATGAAAGAAAGGGAACAGAAAGAGCGACTAATAGCTAAAAACACATTATGGTATGCAAAATACGATAAAATTAACATATATAAGATGGTATGCAAACACATGATGCTTTTACATGCTGACAATGGAATAATTCCATTAGCTGACCTAAATTTTGCACAAGCAGTTTTTCCGGTTGAGATCGTCACTTGGTATTCATATTCTTCGTGGTTTTTATAGTCTTGATCAGTTGATGCCAAGTTTTGTGATTTACACATTCATGTGTATTATGTATAGTAGGGAACAATTGTTTTTCTCGTACCACTACTACTCCCCATTGTGTATTTGTTGTTCATCTTCCCTCTATGTCTTTCTTCCTTGCTCTCTGTATGCCACCTCATTTATAGCCTTTGCTAAGATCTCTTAGGTTTTAAGAAAACCTTTAATTTTGGATATTTATCAATGCAGGCCATTGTTTATTTCCTTTTAACTCTGGCGATTGAGTTCTTGCCTCAACAAAAAAGAAGTCTTTCCAGAGTTCATGAGTGGTGGAGAAGCTTGGGAAAATCTAGACATGCTAATTCTTTTGGGTTTTCAGAACCTCTTCTGCGACCATCCTCAGGGGATTTTTCTTCTGAACTCGACGAGGACGTAGATGTTAAAGCAGAGAGAGACAGGGTTTTGTCTGGCTCAACTGATAATGCAGTTATCCACCTCCGTAATCTTCGGAAGGTACGAGTTTTCTCTTTCATGTAGTTCAAAATATTTGAGCATTAATCATGTTCAATTACAATTATGCATGCATCTTTTCCAGGTCTATCCTGGAGGGAAGTCCCAAGTTCCAAAAGTAGCTGTCCATTCACTGACTTTCTCTGTACAAGAAGGGGAGTGTTTTGGGTTCTTGGGAACTAATGGAGCAGGGAAGACAACAACACTCTCAATGCTATCTGGTACGATCCTGTTCTGCAGCATTACATAATGTTATTTGGGGAGGTGATCTTGCGTCAATCTGTGAGTATGTGCATGTTTGTGATAATAGAGGAAGTGTAAAAACCACTCAAACTTTGCCTCAGCTGGCATTTGAGAGTGCACATCTAGACATCTCAATTTTGTCTCAATTAATAACTAATGCTCCAACTTGTCCTTACTGTGTCTCGTGGACACGCGATGCTGATTTGGCACATAAAGTTTGGATGTGTTTAGATGATCATTTGGTAAGTTGGAGTGTTAAACTGACACAGTGGAAACGAGTTGAGGTGTCTAAATGTGCATGCTCAACAGCTAAGACCAAGTTTGAGTGTCTATTTATGTATTATGTCAATTTCTATCATCAGTCGTCGTTAAACAGCCTCGCTATTGACTATCTGCTTCTCTTGGTAATTGATATGTTTTAAATTTCATAAAATTCCGCGGGTACTTTAACTATGCTGTTTTGTAAAACATTTCATGTTTTAACGATGCAAAACATGGAGGATATTTTATTCTAACTAGTTATGTCTGAGATTTAAACTACTTACTTTTGTATGTACATGCAAATATTGTGGTTACATCCTACTGTGCTTCTATTTTTCATCATTTCATGTGAATAATATACCAATGTTGGGTCAAATATTCACTTAAAATTTACTATTGCAGGCGAAGAATACCCTACTGATGGAACGGCATTCATTTTTGGTAAAGATATATGTTCAGATCCCAAGGTTGCTCGTAGGCATGTACGTGTCATTCTTCT
Organism: Solanum medicagineum; assembly: GCA_026153255.1. Classification (NCBI taxonomy): domain Eukaryota; kingdom Viridiplantae; phylum Streptophyta; class Magnoliopsida; order Solanales; family Solanaceae; genus Solanum; species Solanum medicagineum. The sequence goes on from JAPFFP010000080.1 coordinate 5,958,020, forward strand.
TGTATAATAAATTTACTTCCATTTTGTTAAAGGAAAAAAAACTAACACAGCTAAATCTACGATATTCTCAAAATAAATTGTCAGCTCTATAGCTAATGTACTTTTTATGACTTCTCCGTGCAGATTGGATATTGTCCCCAGTTTGATGCTTTACTAGAATATCTGACTGTCCAAGAACATCTTGAGCTCTACGCAAGAATTAAAGGAGTACAAGAGTATGATCTGGAAGATGTATGTCGCTCTTGATCTCATATGTCCGAAGTGTGCTTGAATTTGATGCTATCGTAATTTAGCTAAACTTTCATGACTGCAAATTAGTCAAAATTCTGCCGCGAAATTAGTACTTGAATGACAGCGAGATTCTTATTATATCTGTTAGCTGAAGTGGTCTTTGTTGACCGTAAAATGATTTTTAACACCAGTAGATTTTGACAGGTTGTTATGCAAAAGTTGCTCGAGTTTGACCTGATGAAGCATGCAAATAAACCATCTTTTGCTTTGAGCGGAGGAAACAAGCGCAAGTTATCTGTTGCAATTGCAATGATTGGAGATCCTCCTATCGTCATTCTTGATGAGCCATCCACAGGTTGTTCATCACCTCTAAATTTCTATGCTTATGTTTGTAGTTCTTTTCCCTTTTGGACCTTATTCATGCTCTGGAACTTACCACATGTAGTCCCACAAAACAGAAAGTAGCGTCTGGGGAGTTTAGAGTGGACGCAGAGCTCACCACTACCTCAGAGGTAGAGAAGTTGTTTCCGATAGATCCTAGGCTAAAGTAAAAACAGGCTAAAGCAGTGTCAAGAAAGAACTAACAGAAATTCAAGAAACAACAACTAATAACAAAAAGATAGTAACAGAAGTCGAAGGACAAGAAACTATAGGAGCAATACTACAACTACTAATATGAACAGACGACAAGACAACACACTCTACCTAATTTCTACCTTAATAGATACTTCTATTTCAAAATTTTGATTTACATTGTCAATTTTTCCAGGTATGGATCCTATTGCGAAACGTTTCATGTGGGAAGTTATCTCTCGTTTGTCAACTAGACAAGGAAAGACAGCAGTAATTTTAACGACTCACAGCATGAATGAGGCTCAAGCTCTATGCACAAGGATTGGGATAATGGTATTTAAGCAAATGTGGTTACATTGTTTACATATATCGTTGTTCCAAAGGCCTAATTCGATGACTTTTTCCCCTCTTATTCCTTATGCATCCCAAGGTTGGAGGCAGGTTGAGGTGTCTCGGTAGTTCTCACCACTTGAAAACTCGCTTTGGGAATCATCTTGAACTAGAGGTACTTGTGACTGTTTTTTCCCCATTCTTATTTTCAAACATCATTATCTGTGACTGTACATTCTTTCTGTATCGTTATCTTCAGGTTAAACCAGTTGAAGTCAGCCCTATGGATCTGGAAAATCTCTGCCTTATAATTCAAGAGAAGCTATTCGATATTCGTCCTCACTCTAGGAGTATAATAAATGACATTGAAGTTTGCATTGGAGGTACTAACTCTATAGTCTCAGAAGATGCATCGGCGGCAGAAATAAGCTTATCAAAGGAAATGATCATGGCTGTTGGACAGTGGTTTGGCAATGAAGAAAGGGTGAAAGCATTAGTATCAGCAACTGACGACTCTAGTAAGATTTTCGGTGACCAGTTGTCAGAGCAGTTGGCTCGCGATGGTACGTTAATTTATACCCTTAAGTTGCCTCCGGTTCACAGATAAGTGCATCTAATGAGGATTAATAATATTTTATTTTCTTTCTCGTCTCTTTCATGAACTATGCCAGGTGGACTCACGTTGCCAATATTCTGCGAGTGGTGGTTGGCTAAGGAGAAGTTTACCAAAATCCATTCATTCATTCAGTCTTCATTTCCCGACGCTACATTTCAAGGTTGCAATGGATTGAGTGTCAAGTATCAGGTAATGCATTTTGAACATGTCGGAGCTCTTTTACATCCGTACGCCTCGTTTGGTTGATGTATAACATAATGCTGTTTCACCATCCATAAAAAACCGTTCTTTTCTAACCGTGAGAGCGTGCAGACAATTAGTGGCGAAGCCAAAAGTTTTACTGAAGTGTGTCAAAATATTTAAAAATGCAGACACGAAGTCAACAAGTAGTATTTATATATAAAAATTGAAAATTTTAACGTAGCTAAATAGTATAATCTTCCAACGACACCCCTTAGCTGGCTCCACCACTGAAGACAACTATTACATTACTTTTAACATGTGGACATCGTCTTCAACAACGGATTAATTCGTAAAATTGTTTCAGTTGCCTTGCGGAGGAGGTCTTTCACTCGCTGATGTTTTCGGGTACATAGAGAGGAACAGGTACACTTTCCTTCATACTTTGCTCCTTTACAAGCTACGCTCTTATGTTCCCAATGCTGATCAAGTTGCAAACTTCTGTAATCGACAGAAACCAGCTCGGCATATCAGAGTACAACGTCAGCCAATCTACACTTGAATCGATATTCAATCATTTAGCAGCAAGCTCGTGAGTCGTCCTTACCACATCCGACAGCATTGTTTCCCTCTTTGTTTGTCCCGATTTGAAGAGGGTCTGTTTATTCTGCTAGATCGACACTTTTGTTCAGTACTGTCGATGGTCTCAATGTGTTCATCTGATCATTCATATGTAACGCGCGGTTCTTTCGCGCTGTAAATATGATCA
>JAPFFP010000080.1:5960818-6002796 GCA_026153255.1 Solanum medicagineum
CATATAATTTAAATTCAACTTAATTTTGATCTCCTGTTTTTCATATCACTCCAAGTTAAGCTATACATATGCTGACGATTATCAAGTACTAAAAATGTAGTACAAGTAAATCATCTTGAATGGTTTTCTAGAAGCGGAGATTTATGTAGCTTCAGAAAGCTATATATAAGTTGAACCAAACTCCAAGTGAAGTGAAGACACTCTCGTAATTGTTTCTTCATAAATTTTCAAAGTTAAGTGATCTTTTCAGATATTAACTCAAACAAGTAGATTATTTATGTAGGTATCATTTTCAAGGTTGTTCTTGTCGAGATGTTTGAACATCATTCCCCATTATCTCAGCAAAATATATATATATTCTTGGAGTCGACTGACAATCCATTACCAGATGGAAAAGTACATCATTGTAAACTCCACATATCAACTTCTTAATACATTATCTTACTATGCATTTGAAGTCATTACTTGACTAGTAGACAAGGATTCATACAATCAAACAGTTAATCTTTAACCAAATCAGCTGCTTATATGCTTGTTATTAGAATTCTTGTCACGATATCTCTCAAAGAAGACTATGATTACTGAAGAATGCTAATCTTAACTAAGCGGATCTTCAGAGTCGGCTTAATTCTGCTCACCTTTCATCCTGAGGATTTTTGGTCTATCTGATGATGTAATGTATTGTTGTGTAATTTTTCCGTTATGCCTTTATCTGCATAAGCCCTTGTCTCGACAAATATTTGCCTATTATTTATTTTCTGATTTTAATAACACAATAATTCTCCGGACTCCACCTGTAGGATATACTTAACATGTTGTTGTTGTTGTAATATTGCAACAATTATATTTATATTGTTAGGATCGACATGAATCAAGTGTCATGCGGAAGCTAGCAAAGCAACCCTCAAATGACCTTAATTATAAAGATAAAAGCGAAACATACCATAAAGAGATACAAATATTTAACGTGGTTCGGTCGACTGACCTACATCCACAAGAGGAAATGAGCAATCCACTATATAAAAGAGAGTGCACAATATCGAGAGAAATAACCTCACCAATTCACTCGGAATACAAAGAGGTTCACACAAGTGTTAACATAACACTTGTGACTCACCATTTCTCTCTGTACACAAAACTCTCAAGCTCTTATGGCTACATTGTGAATACTACCAAATTAGAAGGAATGAGTCTCTATTATTAGAGTCATAGACCTTTTCCCACTCGAAAAAAGATTCTCCAAATATGGAGAAATTTTGTTTTCCTTTTCCCACTAGAAAAAGGATTCGCCAAAAATGGAGAAATTCTATTTTCCTTTTCCTAAAAGAAAAACCCACAATTATGGTAAAGAAAGTCAGGACAAAATATCCAACAAATCTCCCCATTAGCTTGAACTTCTGACAAAATAAATTTGCTCCACCTTATTCGCACAATCTTAATTAGGTTGAATCTCCTCTGCGAAATTTCCTTTGCAAATTCCATGTCTCATCATAGAGAATCTCACGTACTATCACCCTAACTCCATACTAGTATGATATTGTTTGCTTCGGGCCAAGCCCTCACGAGCTTATTTTTTGGGTACATCCCAAAAAGCCTCACACTAATAGAGTTGGTGACCACTTATATATTGATACATTTTTTCTTGTCCATCCAATGTGGGATGAATTTTTCATACCCAACAGTCCTCCCTTCAAACCAAAACCACACAATTTATAACGTGCCCTTCAGGGATGACACATTTGATCTGCTAACCATCTTGCACCGCCACTAGCAACTAGTGGGACATGCCGCTTGTCCACCACTTTGTCAAAAAGACTTTCGACACAAGACATCTCTACAGATCTCTGGTCCTGTTGTCACACCGCGAATTTTCATAAGACACAGTCCACTAGTTTGATATACCCGAACCTAGGGTGATACTACTTGTTAGAATCAACAGGAATCAAGTGCCATGCGGAAGCTAGCAAAGCAACCCTCGAATGACCATGAGTAAAAAGATAAACGCGAAACATATATATCATAAAGAGAGACAAACATTTAAACGTGGTTCAGTCGACCGACCTACATCCACAAAAGGAGATAAACAATCCACTACATAAAAGAGAATACACAATATCAAGAGAAATAACCTCACCAATTCAATTGGAATACAAAGAGATTCACACAAATGTTAACATAACACTTGTGACTCATCATTTCTCTCCCTACACAAAACTCTCAAAACCTTATGGCTACATTGTGAATGCTACCAAGTTAGAAGGAATGAACCTCTATTCATAGAGTCATACACCTTTTCCTACTAGAAAAAGGATTCTCCAAATATGGAAAAATTTTGTTTTCCTTTTCCTACTAGAAAAAGGATTCGCTAAATATGGAGAAATTCTATTTTTCTTTTCCTAAAAGAAAAACCCCAATTATGGTAAGAAACTAAGGACTAATATCCAATATATATATCTTTTCTTGAAGTCAAGACAAATCAAGGTTGTGGAAACAAAGCATATGTCTGAGTGGCTGTGAATAATTAGCATCTTGGTGAAAAAATAACTGATGCTATTTGAAACTTAAGTCATTCTACACCTATAGTGGATATTGCAATAGATGTATAAACAAAAAGTTTTGTGGAAATAATCCATGTGGAATCAACTGTTAATCAACTTTCTCATTTTGTTCATTACCTAATTAGCCTTAATCCATGTTAATTAGTGATCCACTATCCTTTTCCATTTCAAAAGTGGACACTTGAGCTTAATGAAAGTTGACTGACTTTTCTTTGGTTTTATAGAATCAGACTATGTTATATTATGATTACTATATATCTTCAGTTACATATTACTTATAATCCTAGAATATATATCTTCATTACTGTTATTAACTATGTGAAACCTGGAAAAAAAAAAAACAGGAGTATAGCACACTATTTCTAGATGGAAGAGGTACCATAATAATAACGATGAACAAGTTGGATTATAAATGTGGGAAAGGGTCGAAATACCCCGAAATATTTGAAATGGAAAAAATATACCCCTCCGTTGGGTTTTGGCTCAAAAATACCTCTCTATTAAATTTTTGGCTCAAAAATATCCCCCTTTCTAATAGAAACGAAAAAGGGATTAAGCATAATCATCTGTTAAAATTTTAAAGTTATTATTTATAATATCCCTCTTTCATTAAAAAGCCAATGTCAGCCCATATTCACATCAATTTTTGTCAGACTTTGAGTAATTCAGATTCTTACAATATTAAAAAAATAGCTTTGTTTATAGTTGCAATTGAATTTTCTCTTGAAAATGATGGCTTATATTTTGTGTTACAATGCTAACATGAGCACAATAATTTCTATACAAGCTTCGTAGGTTCGGAAAATTTGCAGAGTTGGATCCTATTGAACTTGAAAAACAGATTCAAGGAGGTAATGATTGTAATGAGGATGAATCAATATTATCATTTAGAGATCGACTTTTTGAGACGTTAGCAAGTGAAATGACAGTCTCTTTTAACATGAAAAGGCTAGTCTCTGATCTAATATTCGAGGAGAAAACCTCTTGGATCCCTAAATGGGGTTCCATGTAAGCTGATGATATGGCATTTTTAGTCCACTTAGCATGCATGGTGTCATTTTCGTTAGAGAGAGGTTTTTTTTTTTTTTTTGCAAAATCTTAAGGGAGGGGTATTAGTATTTTTGAACGAAAATCTAACCAACGGGTATTTTTGCTCCATTTCTGATAGTTCAGCAATATTTTGTGATGTTATCAAATAATTTTCATTGTAAGGACCATTCCAAACAAAAGAAATGAATGTTTAATGTGACAGTACATGTGGGGATATGTTAGTGAAGACTTGGAAATAGTAAAACTTGTTGATGCCGTGAAGACTTGGGCAAACACCAATTGCTATATAAAGGAATAATACATTTGAAAAGCAAATCAAGCTTCCACATCCCTTTGAAGCAATCTGTTTTCCAAGTACATATATAATAACAGCATGAAGAAGAACATTTTCTTATTGATTCTTCTCTTTCTGCTTCAACTTCCTACTATATCAATTGTTTTCTCAAATGAGACTGACCAGCAAGATCTACTAGCTTTCCAAAATCTTGTTACAAGTCCTAGTCATTTTTTGGCTAATAATTGGACCAAAAATACTACTTTTTGCTCTTGGTTCGGTGTCACTTGCAGTTACAGAAGGCAAAGAGTTGTGGCCTTGTCTCTTCCTAATTTGCAACTTCAAGGCACAATTTCACCGTCTTTAGCCAATTTGTCCTTTCTCGGGGAGCTCAATCTTGGGAACAACTTATTCCACAGTGACAATCCTTATGGCATTGGCCCTCTTGCGTAGCTTGAGAGTCGTTGATATTGAAAACAATAAGGAAGTATTCCGACAAGCCTATTTCAAAACCACAAAAAATTCAAAAGATTTCATTGGCTTTCAATAATCTCAGAGGTGAAATGTGGAAAGGTCCATGGTATGTACCTGAACTTAGAGTTTTAAATCTCAAGAACAATAGCCTCGCAGGCATAATCCCTCCTCCTATTGGAAATGCCACAAACTTGATGTACTTCGATTTGTCTGGGAATAGAATGAATGGTAACATTCCAATGGAGATCGGTAATCTTAGCCAACTTACAAAGTTGTTCTTGTACGACAATCAATTAACCGGTTCCATTCCTGCAACACTGTTTAATGTCTCGTCACTTCTTGCATCTCTAGCAATCAATAGCCTTTCCTGTCCCCTCTTGCTTGATGAAGGAAATATTGTCTCAAATCTGATTTTTTTAAGTCTAAGTGACAATCAAATTTCAGGGGGCATTCCTTCCAGCATATGCCAGCTCACAGAAATCCAAGTTTTGTCCATATCTTTCAACAACATCCAAGCTGGAGATGTTCTATATTGATGTAAGTCCAATAAAAGGGACTATTCCTACTTCATTGGGAAATATTTCAACTCCGCAAGCACTTGATTGTTCAGAAAATCACATAATGGGGCAAATTCCTTGGAAATTAGGGATGCTATCAAATTTGAGTGACTTAAGCTTTGGGAGGAATTATAATCTTATTGGCCATATTCCAGAGGCTATTTTCAACATATCTTCTTTGGAAATAATCGATTTCAGTTTCAAACCTCTCCGGGAGAATTCCATCCACTACAGGTCTTCATCTTCCGAACCTTAAAGGACTTTACCTGGGAGATAATAAGCTGGAAGGAGAAATTCCATTGTTCATAACAAATGTTTCCAAGCTTCAGATACTGTCGCTAGATGCAAACTTCCTCACAGGAACTATTCCGACTAATTTGGGGAATCTTCATGAGCTGCAACCTACATAATAATCAACTAACCAATGAACCAAGAGAGCATGAGTTACAATTCTTCAGTTCTTTGGCAGATTATAGGATGTTGCGATATCTACAAGTGGGTGACAGTCCGTTGAATGGAGTTCTTCCCAATTCTATTGGGAATCTTTCATCTACTATTGAAAACTTGTTTGTAGGATATGCACACATCAGCGGTCTCATCCCCAGAAGTATAGGCAACATGAGCGGTCTACTGTCCCTAGACTTTCAAGGAACCAACTTGACAGGGAGTATTCCTCCTGAGATTGGTCAACTTAAACAGCTCCAAGGGCAGTATCTAAATAACAATAAGTTGCAGGGACATATTCCAGGGGCAGTATGCAATTTATCTAACTTGGTTGTCTTATTTCTGCATCATAATGAGCTCTTTGGATTAATTCCAGAATGTTTAGGAAAACTTAGCATGCTTCAAAGTCTTTATTTGGGTTCTAATAAATTTTCATCAAATTTTCCCTTAAACCTTCGGAAAATGAGTGGTCTTCTCTATCTAAGTGTGTCACCAAATTCTATAGTCGGAGAAGTTCCATCAGACATTGGAAGACTGAAGGCTATTGTAGAACTAGATCTTTTCGGTAACCACATTTTAGGCATGACCAAGCCAATTGGGGGACCTCCAAAACTTGAAGTCTCTTGACCTGTCGAACAATTCATTTTCAGGCTCAATTCCATCATCTCTTGCCAACTTGATAAGCCTAGAGGACTTAAATTTGTCTTCAAATGCATTGTCAGGTACTATTCCTAAGTCTTTGGAAAAACTCTCATCCCTTAAAAGCATCAATGCTTCATTTAACGATTTAGAAGGTGAAATACCCAGTGGCGGTGTGTTTGCAAATTCAACTCTGCAATCATTTCTTGGGAACAAAGGTCTTTGTGGAATGCACATATTGGAGATTCCTGCTTGTGCTATCACTAATAATCTTGGAAAACAATCAAAGCTTAAGGAGGTTGTGCTAAAAATTGTTACTCCAGTGGTTATTTTATCCTTTTTTATATTCTTGTTGGTTTCAATTTGGATAATGAAACGAATGAAGAAAGCAAAGTCCAAAGATATGGAAAAGGCACTAGAGATCAAGACTTATCAATTAGTTTCTTATCATGAGATTCAGCGAGCAACAATGATTTTGATGAATCAAATTTAATTGGTGAGGGAAGCTCTGGCTTTATGTACAAAGGTACATTATCTAGTGGAACTGCAGTGGCCTTTAAGGTTCTGGATTTGGAAAATGAGCAAGTATGCAAGAGGTTTGTTGCCGAATGTGAAGTGATGAGAAATGTAAGATACAGAAATCTTGTTCCGATGATTACTACTTGTTCTAGTGACTATATAAGAGCCTCTGTTCTGTGATATATGCCCAATGGGAGTCTCGAGAATTGGTTGCACAGAGAAGAGTCCCACTTAAATCTCCTTCAAAGAGTTGCCATAATGCTTGATGTGCCTGTGGCAATTGAATATCTAGACTATGGTCATAACACTCCGCTAGTTCGTTGTGACTTAAAGTCAGCCAACATTCTTTTGGATGAGGATATGGTGGCTCATGTTGGTGATTTTGGAATCTCAAAAATTTTATCCATAAGCAAGTCCCTGGCACATACCAAGACATTTGGCACTTTGGATATATTGCATCGGGTATAAAAAATCTACTATCTTTGATTTTGTCTTATCATAGTTAGGCCTCTCCAAATTCTAGAAGTAAAAAAAAAAAAAAAAAAGCAAGTCTTTATTATGCAGAAATAATGTTGTATTTTGATTAACTTTTCTTAAATCCGTTTCTAGAATATGGCTCAGAGGGAATAGTGTCTGCTAGTAGTGATGTTTACAGCTACGGCATCATGTTGATGGAGGTTTTGACCAAAAGAAGGCCAAGAGATGAAGAGATGTTCAATGAAAATCTTGACTTGAGGAAATGGATAACTCAATCAATTTTAGATACTACGGTGGATGTTGTGGATGCCAATCTTTCTTCCGAGGTTGAAGAGATCACTTTCAAAAGTGAAATCTGCATAGCCTCCATGATAGAATTGGCTTTAGATTGCACAGAGGAAATGCCATAATCAAGAATAACCATGAAAGAAGTAGTCAAGAGGCTTAACAAAATCAAGGACACATTTCTGGCAAGATAGGAGTTTGCATCTCCTCAAATGGTATTCTTTTCTGAGCTGCAGTTAATCTGATCTGATGGACCTCTCTAGGTACCTCTTTGCCCCCATCATGAACATGAGCTAGGCTACCCATAGACATCTTACTCAAAGCATCCGCCATAAAATTAGCCTTACCATGATGATAATGCACACTCATATCATAGTCCTTAAGAAGCTCTAACTACCTTCGTTGTCTCAAGTTGATATCCTTTTGAGTGAACACATATTTGAGGCTCTTATGATCGGTAAACACATCAACATGAACCCCATACAAATAATGACACAAAATTTTCAAACCAAAAACCATGGTGGCCAATTCATGATCATGAGTAGGGTAATTCTTTTCATGCACCTTGAATTGTCTAGAGGCATAAGCTATCACCTTCCATTTTGCATCAAGACGCAACCCGATCCAATCCGGGAGGCATCACAATACACAACAAACCCTTCTAACTCTTTCGATAGAGACAAGATAAGAGCGGAGACAAGCTTATCCTTCAAGGTTTGGAAACTCTTTTCACACTCATCAGTCCACACAAACTAAGCCTTCTTTTGAGTCAACTTAGTCATGGGAGAAGCAATAGAAGAGAACCTGTTCACAAATCTCCGCTAGTAACCCGCTAAGCCCAAAAACTTCTAATGTCCGATGGGGTCAATGGTCTAGGACAATTTCTAATCAGATCCGTCTTTCTAGAGTCCACCTTAATACCATCCTTCGACACCACATGACCTAGAAAGACAACCTCCTTCAGCCAAAATTCACATTTTTCATACTTAGCATACTCGTCCCTCAATTTTTGCAGCACTACCCTCAAATGGCTCACATGCTCCTCCACTATGAGAATAGATCAAAATATCGTCAATGAAAACCACCACAAAAAAACCAAGGTAGGGTTTAAAGACCCTATTCATAAGATCCGTGAAGATAGCCGGTGCATTGGCTAACCCAAAAGACATAACCACAAATTCATAATACCCATACCGAGTCCGGAAGGTCATCTTGGGAATGTCACACTCTCTCACCTTCACTTGATGATACCCAGACTGAAGACCAATCTTAGAGAAGTGACTAGCCCCTTGAAGTTGGTCAAAAAAATCATTAATCCTTAGTAAAGGATACTTATTCTTTATGGTGACCCTATTAAGTTGCCGGTAGTCAATGCATATTCTATGAGAACCATCCTTCTTCTTCATAAATAAAACCGGTGCACCCCAAGGTGATTGGTTAGGCCTAATAAAACCTTTCTCCAACAAGTCCCTCAATTGCTCTTTCAACTCCTTTAATTCTACTGGGGCCATACAGTGAAGGGGAGTAGAAATGGGTTGAATATTGGGGAGGAGGTCTATACCAAAGACTATTTCCCTTTCGGGAGGAACATCGGGAAGGTCGTTTGCAAAGACATCTAGGAACTTATTTACCATGGGAACTGACTCTATGGGAAGGACTTCGGACTCTACATCCCTAACCCTCACAAGATGATAGAGACACCCCTTAGCGATCAACTTTTGCACTTTAATGTAAGAGACAAACCTACCATTGACGACTACATCATGACTCTCCCACTCAAGGACGGGTTCATTTGGGAATTGGAACTTGACCCTACGGGTTCTACAATCAATAGAGACATAGTAAGCATGCAACAAATCTATCCCAAGAATAACATCAAAATCAACCATAGCCAACTCAACAAGATTATAAGGCAATATTTTATGCATGATGCAAATGGGAAATTTCTATAGACCTTTCTAGCAACAATAGATGCACCAATGGGAATAGACACCTCATAAGACTCACACAACAATTCGGGCTCAACATGAAGCTTTTTGGCAATAAGAGGGGTAACAAAATAAAGAGTGGTAGTCGGGTCTATCAATGCATACACACCAAAATCAAAGACTTTGAACATACCAGTGACGACATCGGGCACCTCATCTAGCCCTTGCCTTCTTTGAAAAGCATAAAATCGATTGTGCCTTGGGGCACCACCTTATTGGCCCTCTCTCCCCAAAGAAACTGCATTATCACCCCGACCTGAGGACGCACACCCTTACCGTTGTTGCGATATCGTGGACAATTAATCATCTTGTGGCCTACTTCCCCCTAACCAAAACAAGCATTGGTATCCCTCAAACTTGGGCCACCATGACCCCTACCACACTTTGGCCACATAGTATTAAACACCACACCACCATCACCTTGGGCCCTTGGGTAGTCGTTGGAGAATCTTCTATTAGGAGCATGAGAAGACCTTTGGCCTTGATGAAAATGGTCACCCTTAGGAGTTTAGAATTTACAATTAAAACGGGCCCTCTTGGCCTCATGACCCCGTCTTTCCCTTAATTTCTCCCCCTCTAATTGTCCAGCACAAGTCATCAAGTAGGACAAATCCATGTCACTAATCAACAAAACGGCTCGACACTCCTCATTCACCAAATTAGATACACCCATCACAAACTTATTCATTCTAAATCTTAGATCAGCCACAAATTGGAGAGAATATTCTGAGAGTTGGTTGAACTTGAGAGCATACTCCCTCACACTCATAGATCCTTGCTTCAAATTCATGAACTCTATCATTTTGGCCTCCATAAGCTCAAGAGGAAAGAACTAGTTGAGCAAAGCTGCCTTAAACTCCTCTCGAAGAATCATATTATTGTTTCTTTTCTCCTCCTTCCATTGAGTATACCATATTTGGGCAACCCCCTTGAGTTGGTAAGCCGCCAACTCCGCCTTCTCTCCGAGCTCACACCTATGATAGCCAACACTTTGTATACCCCATCAACAAATTCTTGAGGGTCTTCATCCACCTTAGACCCATTGAACTCCTGTGGGTTCATTCTTAAGAAATACCTTACCCTAGATACCGGTATAGGAGCATGAGGGGCTTGGGCCCCATGATTGCTTGATTTGCCATGGCTTGGGCTAGCAAGGTAAGAGCATCTCAAAGCTCTCCAGGAGCCAGTTGTTCCTTGGGAGTGCAGGCTCTTTTTCCTCTTGTGTTGGGCATGATCTAAAAATGGGAAAGAATATTAATTAGTGGAAACCTTACCTAACATCTATAGAACGAAATAGATCGTGAAGAAGGGAAACATTTCCTAAAATGTCTCATAGCCTCTTAATCATAGTTGTGGTACATAACACCACCATGAATAAAACTCTAATCAATGCAGTGTGTTGGATGCTAGGACCATTAGCAACCTAGTTCTTTGATACCAAGTTTGTCACGACCTAATTCTAGGGCCTAAACGTGAGACGACGAATAGGGATCCCGAAGGAACCCCAAACAAGCCTCTTTGCATATGATTACACATCCTTGGTTGCAGAAGCAATTATAGATCAACAATAGACAGAAAAGGGGGAAACAGAGGGCTAAGGTACATCTTTGATACCATACAATCATAGAAAGTCAAAGTATAGCATTAATATATCATAATGTTCCAACAACACTGGTAATACGTAGATAGGAGTAGGGGCCAAGACAATCACCATGTTCACCCTCATAGTAATAAGTTTCCAACACAATAAGAGTAAATACATAGCATGAATTCAAAGAAACATGTCCTCGAAGTTGAGGACTCACCAACTTGCTTTGAAAAATAGTACTAGCCATGTGGAGGAGGAAGATGATCAAGTGGAGTTCCAGTTCCTACATGGTAACATCATGTAGGCACGGAGTATATGTTAGTATATTCGAATGTAGTAAGTATGTAGGATGTAATGCAGCAAGAGATAGGCAATATAGTCAAACTACAATATCATAAGCAATGGATAGCATAATAACAATATGATATGTATTAATGGTAGTTGAAGCAAAACATGATTATATAGGACATATTACATATGAAGGAAGATATCGTCATCATAGACCAAGTAACTTAGTACTTGGAATCCAAGGTAGACCACCCCTTAGAAGTGATTGAGGAATCTACCCCTCAATTGGTTGATGGACATGACCACCCTCCATCGGAAGTGATTGACGTATCAACCCCTTAATTTGTTGATGGCTTACCATCCCCCTCTGAGGTGATTAAGATATCAACCCCTCAATTAGTTGACACACATGACCACCCTCTGCCGGAAGTGATTGCGGTATCGACCCCTCAATTGGTTGATGGCTTCTCACCCCCATTCGAGGTGATTGAGGTATACACTCCTCAATTAGTTATGGTCAACTCAAAACACTATAGATACATATCATGAAATCATGACATAGATACCATCCTTTCACCATAATAAAGTCACTTAACTCATATGCCAAGCATTAGGCCTTCAATAAATCAAGATACTTTAACCGGACATTTATTAAACACTTGGTGGGTGTGCAATGCTAGTGTAAGATCATGCAATTCAAGAGTAAAATCATATGGGAAATTCTAAGATAAATTAACCTATCAATAATTAGTAAAACCCTCATGTGAAGTACATTGAAAAGCCCCATCAAAGATTAAAAGAGATCATAGTTCTATAGCTTAAAAAAATGCATAATCATAATAGGTAAATCATCTCATGGTATAGACTTAAAATGAGTAATCATGTGTTTTCAACCAAACTTTAATAAAATCCCAATATAGTATATGATCATAATCTCTAACGAATAATACCCATAAGCAACACAACTTGAAAATATGTAATTTTCATAGAAATGGGAGATTGGGCTTCATGGGTGAATGGTACCCATGAATGAAAACAACATTTAGCATTAGTTTATCCAAAGTCTAAGGCTTCAGTGATGATGTCCAAAGTTTTTGAAATTGAGTTGTGAAAGACTTGACGTTTGGAAGTGGGTCTTGGAATTTAAAGCTTGCTCTTTGTTTCCTTTAATTTGTATTGGGGTCTTGATGGATGCTCTTGAGAGAATCTCAAAGTGTGTTTGAGATGAGAGTAGTGACTTTGATCCTTTGGAATAGGGTTTAGGTCTTTTGGAGAGGTTAAGATAGTATTGGAAGTCTAAAATGGTCATTAGAGTAAATTAAGTTCACGAAAAGCACCATTAATGAACAGATGGAAAAATTTGCAAGGTGATGCTCCACTAAAGGCCTCATAGGTCGTGTGGCACTCCATAGGTCATGTGGAGTGCTCATGAGATGAGACTTGGTCAAAAATTGGAAATTGGGAACACTTAGAAAAATTACCATCATCGTCACTTTGATGAGTCACTTTCACAGGTCGTGTGGTGCTACACAACCCATGTAGTTGTTCGATGAACCACACTTAGAGAAAATAAATGTTCCCAGGATACCCCACACCCCAAGCCCATGAGCTGTCTAACCTGCCGCGGCCCGTCAAAGGTGCCCGTGTCACCACACTTGGTCAAAACTCCTTCGGCATCCACTCTTCCTCACTTGCGCACACTCCACGACCAGGGACACGGTTAGTGGCAAGCCACACGGCCCGTGCCACTAGCCATGTCTTCCTTAGACAAAAAAATGGTCTTTTCCAGCTCAAGATAGCCCAGATGGCCCGTCCAAAGCTCCACAGCCCGTCTAGGTGCCCGTGTGAAATCACTGCATGGGAAGGTCTCAGGAAGACGGTCATAACTCCTTCATCCGACGTTGGAATTAGGTGAAACCAAGTGCGTTGGAAAGCTAACTCAAAGAGATTTCATTTGATGTTCATGGGCCATCCAGTTCCAAGTGTGCTAAAAGTTTTGCTCATTTAAAGTTGACCCTTACATGAACCAACACCCAAAACTCAACTTGTAGAGAAGTATTGAACTCGTCTAAGTACTAGAATCTCCTATGACCCTAATCACTCCCCACCTACACAAATATGGCTTAAAACATGGATACATATGAGTATGGAGTTACAGGGTGTCACACATGGTAAAATGAAATGAATATTTCAAGAACAATGACTAGGTCACAACAATAGGGTACTTAAATGTAAACAACATTGAAGCAATGACACCCAAAGCAAGTCGAATACATTTAATATGTATTCCATGCATTCAGAATCAACCACAACATGAACACGTGATGTGCTGTCAAAATACAACACATTTGATGCCTAAAACCTTAGATTTTTTTTATGTTTTCAATGCAACTTTTATGGTTTTTATGAGTTTTTGTGTTTATTTTTTAGGAATTACAGGTTGACTTAATTTTGGGAAAAGTTACAGATTTTGCTTATTTTTAAGTTATACAGGACCCTTTATGAGTTGTAGTCCAGTCTACTAGTCAGAGAGGTGGTCTTGTAAGTACTTTTAGTGTTCAAAGAAAATTTTGAAAAATTTGAAGTTCTACCATACGAGCCCCGGGTACGAGTCGCAGTCCCTTTATGGGTCATAAATGGTGGTATCGTAGCAAGTTCTAGTGCTGATCAAGGTTGGACCAAGAAATACAATGTAGACTATGAGAAGCCAATATGAGTTGTAGATCAGACTATGACTCGTATAGGTTTGTCGTAGCAGTGAATTCCAAAATACAAGATGCTGACCACGAAAGCCCAATCACGGCTTGTAGGGGACACTTCGAGTCGTAACTGCGAGCTGTAGTAGACACTGATCAAATTTTATATTTAATTTAGGGACTTGTCTATAAATACTATAAATAATATATCTTAGGATTTTAGCAACAGTTTTTCAGATTTTTGAAGTTTTTCGATGGAAGAAAAGTTTTGTACACAAATTTTAGAGAGTAGATTTTAGGGTTTATCTTTGGAGACTCAATTTTGGAGATTAGATTCACTTGTGGATTAAATATATCTTCCAAGATTGTGATTCTAAATGCAAAGTGGGTTTTATTATTCTTCAAATCTTCTTGGGTAAGAAATCTACTATGTCTTCTTTATTCATTAATAATTTATTTGCGTAAGTCATGAGTGGCGAAACCTACAAATTGGGGTTGTGAGAACCGTGAGAAGCTAACTTAGAAAACCCAAATTATTTTCACTTCTTGAGTTGGGTATTTGCATGTATTAGACATTTCCCTTCAGTATGCACGTTGTTTAATGGTGGCCAACATTAAACCCCGCCTAGTGTCATGATCCCGACCTAGGTATTGATGGATAGGAAAAGGGAATGGTTAACAGGATTCGATAATGTGTTCTCATCTAATCAACCGAACTCGACCAAGGAGAGGTTGACTGGGACAATAGGTAATGATTAATTAGCACACTATGGAGGCCAGCTAAGCCCCATAGTGAAATTTGACCCTCACCTTCAGAAGAAGTCTAGAAGAACCTAAATTACCATCTTAAGAAGTCTAGAAGAACCTAAATTACCATCTTGCATGCAATGTCCTAATTGAGGTTGTGTTATCCAGGGTGATTAAGTTAGTGAATCATGGGGAACACAATGACCCAAGTTACTCTCCAATTTGATTGTCTCTCTTTTTTATTAGTATAGTTTAATTTTCTGCAAATCATTACAAATCCCCCCTTCTTTGAGAATTGAGTAACTTGATATTTGAGTTGATTATTGGTGAACGAAGTTGTCAAAGTCCCATATTCCCTTGAAATTTGACCCTAAACTTGGTTAGGTTTTTACTATTGGTGATTGCTTTGACCTTGAAATATAGGTGTATCTTGAGCGTGAAATCAAGAAAAATGGCACCATTGCTGGGAAATACTGCTAGACTTTGGTTTGGATTCACTAGTATTTCAATTCATGTGTTAATTTCTTAATTCTCTTGTATTTTACTTTTTTTTGTTTGTTTTTGTTTAGCTTTTTTGCAGGATATACTAGGTGTGTATGCCCCATACACGGAGTCAAGGCATTCTCTTAGCTCCAGTTGACTTAGAGATCCAACGTGTAGCAAGAAGAATGTCTCAAACAAACATGAATATTGTGGTTAATAAAGCTTGGAATAGGAATGATGATGTTCACGATAGAGAGGAAAATCCACCACCATTGAAGAATAGGCCACGACATAGGACTTCAATGAAAATGCCTATGGATGGAATCAATATCGGTTGAATCCCATGGCCATGGACGTACTGGGAGCTATAGTGTGGCCACCATTACGATCGATATTAAGTTCATGGTGTCATGTGGAGTACTCCAAATGCTTTAGAATCGTGGTTTGTTTGCAGGTCTACCTTTTGAGGATCCTCATAACCATCTACATAATATGGTTTTTGTGTGCAAGAGTGTGATGGGTACGCAAAATCTTTCTAGGGATACTATTGGCTTGCGTATGTTCCCTCTATGTCTTATGGGTAATGCAGTGGTGCGTGTGTTCCCTCTATGTCTTATTGGTAATGCAGTACTCCCACAATGCTCAATCACTAGTTGGGCAGAATTACAAAGAACATTTTTGGAAAGATACTTTCCAAGTTTAGAGAAGCTAAAATTGAAAGATCAAATCAACAACTTTGAGCAATTGCCGCGTGATTCCATTAGCACAAGGTGAGAGAGATTTACAAAGTGCTTGAGAGGTGTTTCAGACCATAAGATCATAGACGATGTCTTAGTAGAGATTTTCTATCAAGCTGTTAACGAGAATAGTCAAGCTCTTATCGATACCTTCATGGGAGGCATGTTCTTGGATCAACCGTTCACAAGGATAGAAAATAGAATTGAGCAAGTAGACAGAACCAATAGATCATGGGGGTAAAGTGCTAAAAAGGTCATGTGCGGTCAATGTTAGTTTAGAGCAAGCTAAGATCAACGAGGAAATCATGCAACAACCTGCTTAACTTCTTATGAGTATGTATTTGGTGGTTAAGAAAAATCAAGAAAGAGTTCATGTGGTGGTCCACCAACCACCAAGAGCGCATATGTATGAAGAGCATTACTATGATGAGGATGCTTGCTTTGTTAGCAACCAATTGGTGGGTTTTCAGAACAATGCCCAAGGGTCCAATCCGGTCGATTGGCGTAAAGCTTCCGAAAACCAAGGTTGGAACTATAATTAAGAGGGTGCTTATAGAGATAACTGTGGTGGTTATTTTGAGAGTGATAGGGTTCCAGAAGCTGAGTGGGGTCAAAGAGATGGTTATAGGAATGGTCCATATGTGCCACTCCATAATCGTGATGCTGGGGCTAGCAATTCAAGGATTGAGGAGATGTTTAACCGGTTGATGAAAAAGGCTGAAACACAAGTTGAGACTTTAAAAGGGATGAAGTCCGACGTTTCAAATATCAACCAAAAAATAGAGTCTCATTCGGTAGCTATCAAGCAATTAGAGAAATAATTTGATCAGGTGTCTACACAATTGAATCAACACCAAAAAGGTACGTTGCCAAGCAACATAGTTCAAAATCTAATAACTGATAGACATTGTATGATGGTTACAACTGGGGGAGGTAAGAGTACCATTGATCTTCCAATGTCAGTAGTTTGTGGATGATGTGCATGAAGAGATAGTTGTCGAGAAGGGTGTGAATAAAAGAGAAGAAGGCAACAAGGATGGGGTAAGCAGTGAGGTGGCTAAAGAGCCATAGAAGGGTAAGACCAACCCAAAGCCTCCTCCTTACTTTCCACAGAGACTCAAGCAAAAGGAGGAGAATGGTAAATTCAAACATTTCCTCTCCATGTTGAAGCAATTGTCCATAAATATTCCTCTTATTGAAGCATTAGAGAAAATGCCTGGTTATGCCAAATATATGAAGAATTTGGTGACTAAAAAGCGCATGGTGACCCAAGGGCTTTCGCAAGATCTCCAACATTGTAGTTCCATTACCACCAAATCCTTAGTCCAAAAAAGGGAAGATCCTGGTGCATTTACCATCCCTTGTACCATCGGCGATATAGAGTTTGTAAGAGCATTGTGTGATTTGGGAGAAAGTATCAGTTTGATGCCTTTTGCAGTGTTTAAAAAGCTTGATTTGGATTCCCCTACTGCTACGAGAATGAGGTTATTAATGGTGGGTAGAATAATCAAGAAATCGGAGCGAATAATTTATAATGTATTAGTGATATTGGATAAGTTTATATTCCTAGCAGAATTTGTTATTCTAGATTGTGAAGTTGATTTTGAGGTCCCTATTATTGTAGGAAGACCATTTTTAGCAATAGGGAGAGCCCTGGTGGATAAAGGATTCCAATCAACTCAGATTTAGGGTGAATGATGCAGAAGTGGTTTTTGACATTCACCAATCTGTGAAGCATCCGAATGAACTGAAAAGTAAAGTTTAGGCTGTTGAGGAATTTCGAGCAATCAAGATGTCTAAGTCATGCCGCAATGTTAAATCAGGAGCTACTTGTGAGGCAACCAAGTTATTTTGGTATTTTAGCATGTTTTTGAAGTTCTTTTCAGTTTTTAAGTTTTGAATTGATTGTCTATTTTAGTTTTGATTGTTGTTCGTGACATTGAATTGATTGCATTTAGGGATAATGGTGTGTTTTAAGAAGATTGTGCAGGTGTTGAACAAAATGGCAAAAATGCAGAGATTTGCATCTGAAGCAGTCTCTAAGACCAGATCTACGAGTTGTATTGCACCTTACGACTCGTAGTCCTGCCTCATAGAGAGTTACAGTGATCAGGTGAAGTTTGCACTCCATCTATGAACCAACTTTATGACTCATAGTCCAAGTTACGAGTCATGAATTAGGTTCATAGTTCCAGGAATGTTTTGAAATTTTACTAAGTGTTGAATGGTCTAGGAGACCAAAACCTAGGAGGTGTAGCTCAAGCTATGACTTGTAGTCAAGATTTTGTAGACCCGATCTGGTGTATTTTAATCGCGACTCGATAACTTATAAAAGGGGCCAAAATTATTTTGACCCCATTGTTTAACCCTAATTACCCCATGATTACCCCAAATCTTTCCCCTTTCTTACTTCTGATCAATTTTCCAATATTCAACCCCATTTCCGACAGCTAGGGTTTTGACATTCATTCATTTCATTTTCATTTTTCCGTTCATCCAACCATATGGTTTGTTTCTTGGTTTAGTTTAACTCCAAAAATTTGCTTTTCTTTGGTTTAAATGAGTATGGAGATTAAAATGTGTACCAAAGAATATCATTCCTGTGCGTGATGAAATTGTGAAGAAAAATCTAGGGTTGCTTTAAGTTAAATTAGTTGTGCTAGCCCTAAATTGGATGATTTATCTGTGCTAGTATAGTTAGATGATCATGCTATCATGTTCTTTATTGATATAATAGGTGTTATTGAGTTATAAAAGTTCAGTAATTTGCAATGATATGGGATCATGATAGTGTTTGGGCTATGGTGTAGTAGTTTGAATCTTAGGTTGATAAATTCTTGTTGAACCATTTCCTCTATTAATTTTGAGTGTGATTGAATGATCCTATTTTGTATGATTTGGGATGGTGATACGAGTTTATATTTGAATGAGCTGGGGAAGATTGATTTGAGTGATCATCGTTGCCATATTCTTTGTAGATGGAGTATATGTTTATAATGTGAGTACTTGCATGACTTGCTTCAATGCTGTTGGGACTATTTTTGAATTGTTTGTAAAGTCCGTGTGGTGAGTTGAAATATTTCAAGTACTTGTTACTTCCTGCTATGGGAGTCTTCTATGACTTATAGATTAGTCTATGAGTCATAATTGCATCTTGTAGGAAGTGACAATGACTTGAAATTCCTGAGTACTCGTCATATGAGACCCACCAATGAGTCGTAGATGTCACGACCCAAACTAGGGCCTAGATGTGACACGACGCATGGGGGACCCGAAGGAACCCAAAGAAAGCCTCATAACATATCATTACACATCCTTGATTGCGGAAGCAATTAAAAACAATTAAATGAATGGAAATAAGGGCATATCAACTAAGGGTAAGCCTTCATTTCATAAAACATCAAGGGAGTCAAAGAAGGATTCAAGCTTATAACATCATTATATAACTTGTCCAACAACACCTCTAAACATTGAACATAGTGGGGGCCAATACAAGCAACCGGGCTCACCCTCATAATAATGACAATAGGAAATCCAAGTATATAAGATATAGTCTAAGCATAAGAATGAGAGAAGAGAGATATTGTCCTCAGACTTGAGGACTCACCAAATGCTAACTCGAACAATCTGTCTAGCCACGTGGAGGAGAATCAATAGGAGCTCCGGTTCCGACATGGTAATATCATGTAGGCATAGAGTATGCCTTAGTACTTTTGAATTTACTAAGTATGTAGGATGCAATGCAACAAGAGAAAGACAACATAATCGAAATGAATAAACGTAGGCAGTGGATAGCATAATAATAATATGACATGTATGAATGATGCTTAAAGTAAAATCATGCTTATATAGTACATGTGTTAGAAAAGACCATCATTATAGGATCCATAGTTTGTAAGGTACCAACACCTCAATTGGTTGGTGGATCGTCTCACCCTACCACCCATGGTAATTGACGTACCAACTCCTCAATTGGTTGGTGGATCGTCTCACCCTACCACTCATGGTGATTGAGGTACCAACCCCTCAATTGGGTTATCAAGGTACAAACCCCTAGACATGGTTACTGGGCTCACAACCCTCCGAGTGGGGCATGGTCATCTCCCAACATGATATAGGAGAATATCATACACATACATTCCTTTCATCATCATTAAGTCATTAAACTCATAAGACATGCATTGGACTTTCAATTCCTCAAGAAATCACAATCGGACATTTTATCAAACACTTGGCGGGTGTATAGTTGTCACGTCCCAAGCCTAGGGCCTAGACATGACCGGCGAATGGGGAACCCGAAGGAACCCCAAACAAGACTCATAGCATATCATTATACATCCTTGGTCATGGAACAATTAAATGACATTTGAAAAATGGAAATAAGGGAAAAGGGCACTAAGGGAGAACTTCTCATAACATAGAGTCAAGAGATAATAGAATCAACTCATGGCATAAATACATAGCTTTGTCCAACAACACCTCTACTACATAGATAATGGCGGGGGCCAAGACATACAAACGGGCTCACCCTCATAGTTATAAGTAAATGATAAAGTAAAGAGAATCTTAATACATAGTGTGAGAGAATAGTCCTTGTCCCCGGAATGGAGGACTCACCAAAGGCTAACTTGAACAGTCTATCTAGCCACAAGAAGACTCAATAGGAGCTCCATTCCTACATGATGATATCATGTAGGCAAGAGTATGCATTAGTACGTTTGAATGTACTAAGTATGTGGGATGCAATACAACAATAGATAGGCATCATAATTCAAAATGAGTAACGATAGGCAATAGGCATAATATAGCAATATGACATGTATGATCAATGCATAAGTAAAACATGCTTAAGTAAATCATGCTCATATAAGATATCATATGTAAAAAACCGACCAAGCTAGCTTTCCAACCTTAGTTGGTTGATGACGGTCACACCCCAATCATCCTAGGTGGTGAGGTATAAACCCCTCACATGGTTGATGAGTATAAACCCACAACTTGGTTGATGATGGTCACATCCCAATCATCCTAGGTGGTGAAGTACTAACCCCTCACATGGTTGATGAGTACAAAGCCCCAACTTGGTTGATGATGGTCACACCCCAATCATCCTAGGTGGTGAAGTACTAAGCCCTCACATGGTTGATGAGTACAAACCCTCACCTCAGTTGGGTATGGTCTAATGCAACACTTTATATAGAATTTATCATATAAATAAGCGCATTTCATCATCATATCATCATTCATATCATATCTTATGCTTTGGACCTTCAATTCCTCAAGAAATCATAACAAGACATTTTATCAAACACTTGGCGGGTGTACAATGGGGGTATAAGACCATGCAATTTAGAGATGAAATCATGTAGGAAAATCAACGGTAAAACCTTTAATCAACACTTTGCAATACCCCCAAGACATTCACATCAAAAACTCTCATCAATTCCAACAGCAGATCCAAGATTTGAAGCTCAAAACATGCTAAAACAACCATACTTTCATGAACTAAAATCACCGTGCAGTAAATTTCTCAATATACAAGACCCACATGTAATATCAACTTTAAATCATGCAATATTAAGTAAAAGAGGGTTTATATACCATGGGCGGAAGGACCCAATAGTTCAATACCACATACCTTAGCTTTGGAGAGGTTCTTGAAGAAGACTTTACTGGAGACTTGAAGCATGAGTGATATCCTTTAAGAAATCCTTAAGATTGGTCTTGAATTTGAGACTTGAATTTAGGGTGAAATATGAGTCTAAATGTTTGAGTGAGGTTTGGGGAATGTTTAGGATGATATGAGGGTAAAATAAGGCTAAGTATATGTATTTTCAAGTGAGGGAACCCTTAGGCCCAAGACTTAAAAGTCTTGGACCGAAGTCAAGAGAAAATAAGACCAAAACGGATTGCTTACTGGCAATTGCATTTTTTGCACGGGTGAGGTTTATGAAAATAGGTAT
This sequence comes from Solanum medicagineum, assembly GCA_026153255.1. NCBI lineage: Eukaryota > Viridiplantae > Streptophyta > Magnoliopsida > Solanales > Solanaceae > Solanum > Solanum medicagineum. The sequence goes on from JAPFFP010000080.1 coordinate 5,982,586, forward strand.
AAATCTTTCATCCAAACTCGAAATAAGGTGAAACAAAGTGCGTTGGAAAGCTAATTCAAAGGGCTTTCAGTTTGTAGTCGCGAACCACCCAGTTCATGTTGTTCTAAGAGAAATGCCCCTTCAAAATGGACCCTCCTAAATAGCATATTTTGCGATTTTTGGATTTTCATACGGTTGCTCTAAAATTCGAGTTAGACCCATTTCCCACTCAATTTGACCCCCTAAACAAGAATATGAAGTCCGATTTTCAAAGTAACAAACGGATGTTTAGATACATGGAAAACAAGATTCCGGGTACTTTCGAGGCACGTTTTCGAGCACTTTTTTGGGGTCGTTTCAGTAGTGCTAGTGTAAAACCATGCAATTTAGGAATAAAATCATGCAAGAAAATTCAATGTAAAAGCTTCCATCAATACTTGGTAACACCCTCAAAAAATATATATCAAAACCTTTCATCAAATCCCACAATGGGTCTTAGAGTCATAGCTCAAAACATGCTAAAACAGTCACAATTCCATGAAACACCAATATAGTTCATAATCTAATTCATAATAAGCAAGACACATAAGTAAATCACTTGAAACCATACAAATTAGGCAAAAAGGGAGATTAGGCACCAAGGGTGAAAGGACCAATTGGTTGAAACCCACATATCTTAGCTTTGGAGAATTTCTTGATGAAGATTTGAATGGAGACTTGAAGCTCGGATGAACTCCTTAAGATCCGAAAGAGATTTGGATACTTAAATCTTGAGAGAAATATTGGTCTAAGGGTTGGAAAGAGTATTGGGGGATGTCTTGGATAATATGAAGATAAAATATGGCTAAGTATAGGTTTTTCTACGCATGAGAGGACTTAGGCCCAAGACCCAAAAGTCTTGGACCGAGATAAAAAAAACTACACAAAATAATACACTAGCGCGCCCTTGGCGCATCGTGCCTGGGGCACGATCTTTCTCTGGAAATCACAAAATTTAAAATTTTGATACGGTTGCTCTAAAATCAGGGTTAGACCCAATTCCATTCAATTTTGCTCCCTGAAAAAGAATATGAAGTCGGATTTTTGAAAATAACTCATGGATTTTGAGATAAATGAAAATTACGATTCTGGGCACTTTTGAGGCATATTTTCGGGAATTATTTTTGGGGTCGTTTCAATATCTCCTCTTTGGGAACATTCGTCCCCAAATGTCAAAGAAACGTATGTAAGAAGAGTAATCATGAAAAAATCAGTCCCAACAATAACGCAACAATACACTTAAACATCATTTTCAAAAATTTCAACATAAGTATTAAAATCACCATGAACTTTGTCAATACAAACATGAATACATGTAAATGACATAGGGCTAAAAGATAAGATTTGGAACCATACAGAAAAGGACTTGAGGTGTTATCATAAGCTTGAATAGAATGAAAGAGGTATGGATATTATTTTTCCATGCCCACTTTGGCTCCCCGAGAGATTATCGACTTGACGATTCTTCCAAAGGGCCTTGACAAACACTACATTCTTATTAATCACTCTCCCCATCCATCCATCCAATATCTCCACCGGAATCTTCTCCTAAGTCAACTTATCCTCCACAATACTCACAACCTCAAAGAGTTCTATAACACCTGAGTCATCATCATATCTCCTCAACCTAGATGCATGAAGAACCAGATGAACCATATCCATATTCATAGGTAATCCCCATTCGCATGCAACATCACCAACCTTCCTCAACACTCTATAAGAACTTACCACCCATAAACTCAATTCCCATCCTTGCCAAACCGGACCACACCCTACATGGGGGGGGGGGAAGGTGTCTTCCCAGTGATCCCAATCATCAACACAAATATACATGGCCTACCTTAGGTATCTAATGATACCATCTCCCTCTTGGGAGAAAACCCACACTTTATCACCTCTCACCAAGGTCTTCAACTCTAACAAGGCGGGGATCAAAGTCTTGCTTTGCTTTCACCTCATCAACCAAGAAAGATCTAGAACCATTAGCTAGCATTACATCACCATAGCCAACCTCTTCCAACCTAACTCTCAATCTAGCCAACCGATGGACCTCTCTAGTCACCTCTTGCCATCACCATCACACATCCTAGGCTACCCTAGACACCCTACCTAGAGCATCAATCACACATTAGCCTTACTGGGGTGATAACGCACGCTCATATCATAATCATTAAGGAGTTCTAACCACCTTCTTGTTACCCTTAATTCACACCCATCATGTTCAGCAAATAACCTCTCATCCACAAACACTTGCAACACTACCCCCAAATGACCCACAATCTCTAAATAAGTCAATACTCCATCACTAGAGATCGCCACAAGCATGAGAAGGAAGCGTTTTGAGACCAAATTCATGAAACCAATAGACATAGCCAACGTTTAGTCTACCCATCAACTCCACCACGACTCAAAACGCTCACTCCTAGTTCGAAAAGACACTTGGGGATATCACCTACCCTCATCCTCACTTGGAGCATAACTCTAATCGAAGATGAATCTTAGAGAAGTGACTAACCCATTGAAGTTGGTCAAGTAGATCGTAAATCCTAGGGAGAGTGTACTCATTCTTTATGGTGACCCTAATAAGTTGCCAGTAATCACTACACTTTCTAAGGGAACCAACCTTCTTCTATACAAACAACATCAGGAAGCTCACTAGGAATGGCATCAATGAGCCAATCTATCACCGAAACAACTCAATAGAAATAACATAATTTCAACACCCCTAACTCTTTCAAGATGATAAATGACACCCTTAGGGATCAATTGTACCTTAAGACAAGAAATGGGCTTACCACTTCACTACCACTCAAGATCGGGCTCAATAGGGAATTGGAATCTAGCTCTACGAAGGAGAAACAATATTCATGCAACTAATCCATCCCAAGTATGACATCAAAATCCACCATATCAACACCCATAAGTCACAAAGCAAGACCTAATGCAATATGAACACGGGACAACACCTATGAACTTTTTAGCAACAATATACTCATAAAAAGGGGGGGGGTTAGACATTATAGGTTCACATAACAACTCGGGACACACAAAAAGCCTACTAGCAACCAAAAGGAACAACAAAAGAGATAGTGGCACCCGAACCCATCAATGCATACACATTAAAGTCAAAAGAAACTTCAACATACAAGTAACAACATCAGGCCTCATCCCCTCCTCGATCCTCTTGATCAACATACCATTATGTTCTAAAGGTCGACCACCCTGACACCTCTTCCGACCATATGGAAACTCAACTAGCTTGTGACCCACTTTACCACAACTGTAACAAGCGTTAGTCTTCCTCAAGCATGGGCCACCATGGTACCTTCCACATCTTGGACACTTAGGATTAGTTCTCCCTTCATAGCCATCTTGCCACTTTGAGTTAGATACCGCATTAATAGCCATCTCACATCACCTCCCTTACCCTTATTGCATTTCGAGGACAATCATTTACCTTATGACACAACTCTCCATAACCATGACATGCCTTAGATCATTTCAAGCGTGGGCCATCATGGCCTCTACCACATCTTGGGCACCTAGCATAAGGCACCACATCACCACAACCTCTACATTTGGGACTTTGGAACTTACCCCCAACATGGGCCCTCTGGGCTTCACTGCCCCTCCTATTACCATTCGAGGTCTCGGGGGAAGACACTTGTTGATTGAATTGAGTCGTCAATATTGTCACCGATTTAGCCAATACCCATAGATCATTGCGAACAACTGCATTTGATATATCACTATCCTTAGTAGCTCGAGACATACCCCGAAATGTAACGGTTAGGGATTAGCACTAAGCCCTAGGGACCCTAACTCTATCACACGACATAGATTATGAAGAAGTGAAAAATTTACCAGAGCGCTTCATAGCCTTTTATTCATAGTCGTCGCACGCTTCACAACCATGAATAAGACTCTTTATCGATGTGGTGTGTTGGACTCCGAGGACAATTAACAACCTAGTGATCTGATACCAAGTTTTTCACAACCCAAACTAGGGCCTAGGTCTGACATGATGCATGGGGGACCCGAAAGGACCCCAAGCAAGCCTCATAACAAATCATTACACATCCTTGGTTGCCGAAGCAATTAAACACAATTAAAAGAATGAAATAAGGTCATAGGGACTAAGGGAAAACCTTCATTTCATAAAAACTCAAGGGAGTCAAAGAGGGATTCACGCTTATAGAATTATTACATAACTTGTCCAACAACACCTCTAAACATAGAACTTAGCGGGGGCCAAGAAAAGAAACCGGGCCCACCCTTATAATAATGACAATAGGAAATCCAAGTACACAAGATATTGTCTATACATAAGCATGAGAGAAGATAGATATTGTCCCCGAACTTGAGGACTCACCAAATACTAACTCAAACAATCCGTCTAGCCACGTGGAGGAGAATCAATAGGAGCTTCGGTTCCTACATGGTAATATCATATAGGCATAGAGTATGCACTAATACATTTTGAATGTACTAAGTATGTAAGATGCTACGCAACACGAGATAGACAACATAATCGAAATGCATAAACATAGGCAATGGATAACATAATTACGATATGACATGTATGAATGATGCTTGAAGTAAAATCATGCTTATATAGAACATAGTACATATGTAAGTAGAGACCATCATTATAGGATTCACAGTCTATTGAGGTACCAACCCCACAATTAGTTAGTGGATTGTCTCACCCTACCACCCATGGAGATTGAGGTACCAACCCCTCAATTGGTTAGTGGATCGTCTCACCCTACCACCGATGGTGATTGAGGTGCCAACCCCCCAATTGGTCTCAAGGTGCAAACCCCTCGACATGGTTGGTGGATCGTCTCACCCTACCGCCCATAGTGGTTGAGGTATCAACACCTCAATTGGGTTATCAAGGTACAAACCCCTCAACATAGTTACTTGCGCTCACAACCGCACGAGTGGGGCATGGTCAACTTCCAACACAATAAAGGAGAATATCATACACATACATTCCTTTCATCATCAAAAAATCATCAAACTCATAAGACATGCATTGGACCTTCAATTCCTCTAGAAATCATAATCAGACATTTTATCACACACTTGGCGGGTGTGTAGTACTAGTGTAGAACCATGCAATTTAGGGATGAAATCATGCATGAAAATTCAATGTAGACTATCCATCAATACTTGGTAACACCCTCAAAAAATATACATCAAAACTTTCATCAAATCCCACAATGGATCTTAGAATTCATAGCTTAAAACATGCTAAAATAGTCATAATTTCCTGAAACCCCAATATAGTTCATAGTCTAATTCATAGTAAGTAAGACCCATAAGTAAATCAACTTGAAAACATGCAAATTAGGTAAAAAGGAAGCTTGGGAACCAAGGGTGAAAGGACCTATTGGTTGAAACCCATATACCTTAGCTTTGGAGAATTTCTTGATGAAGATTTGAATGGAGACTTAAAGCTTGGATGAATTCCTTAAGATCCGGAAGAGATTTGGACACTTGAATTTTGAGAGAAATATTGGTCTAAGGGTTTGATAGAGTATTGGAGAATGTCTTGGATGATATGAAGGAAATATATGGCTAAGTTTATGTCATGACCCAAGCCTAGGGCCTAGATGTGATACGGTGCAAGGGGAATCCGAAGGGATCCCAGGCAAGCCTCTTAGCACATCATTACACATCCTTCATCACTAAAGCAATAAAATAGCAACTAAAGAGTAGAAATAGGGATAACCGGGGCTAAGGGACAACATTGATATCGTAACAACAAGAGTCAACAGAGAGTCAATTATCATAACATTACACATGGCATGTCCAACAACACCTCTAATACATAGATAAGAGCGAGGGCCAAAACAAGCAACTGGGCTCACCCTCATAGTCAACATTTACATAAAAGAAAGGTAGTTCTATAACATAGTAAGAGATCATAAGCAATGTACCCAAAATGGAGGACTCACCAACAAGCATTAGTGGAATCATACTAGCCACGTGGATGGAGATTCTCAAATGGGGCTCCAGTTCCTACATGGTGACATCATGTAGGCATAGAGTATGCGTTAGTACATTTGAATGTACTATGAATGTAGGATGCAATACAACAAGTGATAAGTACCATAATCAAAATGCAACAAGTAATAAGTACAATAATCAAAATGCATATCATAGACCACGAATAAACATATAGCATGATACTTGAAGTAAAATCGTACTTATATAGAACATAATCCATCTGTAAGGAGAGACCGCTTTAGTGCATATCCATGGCCTACCACCTCTTTGGAGATGCGCATGAGGTACAAACCCCTTTATGTGGTTGACCTAACGTGCTTGATGGAGTACAAACCCCCCAACTTGGTTATCAAGGTGCAAAACCCTTGATATGGTTGCATGGGCCTGCCACCTCCGGAGTGAGGGGATGGAGGTATAAACCCCTTAACAAGGTTACCCGAGCCTACAACCTCCCGAGTGAGGCTTGGTCATTTTCCCCACAACATAGAGATAATATCATATAGATACATACCTTTCATCATCATATAGTCATTCAACTCAAAAGAACATGGTTTGAACCTTCAACTCCTCAAGAAAACCATAACTGAACAATTTCTCGAACACTTAGCGGGTGTGTAGTGCTAGTGTAAAACCACGCAATTCAAGAGTGAAATCATGCTAGAAAATTCAGTCTAAAACCATCAATGGATATTTGGTAACACCCTTAAGCAATATAAAACCAAACCTTCATCAAACCTTACATTAGATCTTAGATTCATAGCTCCAAACATGGTAAAACAATCATAATTTCATGAAACCCAAACATAGTATGCAGTGAAATTCATGATACATAAGACCCATAAGTCAATGAACTTTAAATTATGCAATTTAAATTAAAAGGAAGCCGGGTATCGCTTTTGCATGTTCACTTCGCCCTCCCAATTAGCACTTTCAACTTGTTGATTCCTCCAAAGGACCTTAACAGAAGCCACATTATTGTTCCTTAACCTTTTCACTTGTCTATCCAAAATCTAAAATGGAACCTCTTCATAGGTCAAATTATCTTCAATAACACCCACAACATCAAAAGGCACAATAGCATCAGGGTCTCCCACATATTTCCTCAACATGGATACATGGAAGACTAGATGAACCAAATCCATCTCACTAGGCAATTCTAACTCATAAGCTACTTTACCGATCCTCCTCATCACCTATTAGGACCCATATATATTTGGCTCAGCTTGCCCCTCCTACAAAAATGAACCATACCCTTCATGTGTGAAAGTTTCAAGTAAACACAATCACCAACTTTGAAGTCAAGATCCCTTCTCTTCACATCGACAAAGGACTTTTGGCGACTTTGGGCCATCTTCAAACTGTCCCTAATCATCCTAACCTTCTCAAGAGCCTCCATAACCAGATCTTATCCCAACAAAGCTACCTCACAAACTTCAAACCACCCAAACCGTGATCTACAACATCGACCATAAAGAGTATCAAAGGGAGCCATACCGATGCTAGAATGATAGCTATTGTTGTAGGCAAACTCAATCAATGGTAGATAATCATTCCACCTACTTTTAAGCTCCTTTACATAAGCTCTATGCATATCCTCAAGGGTTTGAATAGTCCTTTCGGCTTGGCCATTTGTTTGAGGGTGGAAGGCCGTACTAAGCTTAACCTTTGTACCAAGACACCTTTAGAAAGACTTCCAAAAATTTAAAGTAAATTGAGCTCCACGATCCGATATGATGGATAAAGAAACCCCATGCAATCTACCAAGTCATGGACGTACAACCTAGCATACTGTTTAGCCCCATATATGGTCTTAACTGGTAGAAAGTGAGCCGATTTTGTCATCCTATCAACCATAACCCAAATTGAATCAAAACCCTTTCTATTCTTGGGTACTACATAGTCCATATTAATCTCTTCACACTTCCAAGTAGGAACTTCTATGCCTTGGGTTAGGTCACCTGACCTTTGATGATTAGCCTTGACTTGTTAGCAACAATGCCAATCGGACACAAATTTGGCAATGTCTTTCTTCATGCCTCCCCACTAATACACCTGTCTAAACCTCTATACTATTTAGTAGAACCGGGGTAAATAGAATAGGAAGAACCAAGAACCTCATCAAGAATTCTCTCTATCAAGCCATCAACACAAGGCACACATAACCTACCTTGGTTTCTAAGTGTACCATCTCCCCCTTGGGAGAATACCTCCACTTTCCCATCACCAACCAAGGCCTTCAATTCTAACAAGGAGGGATCAAGGTCTTTCGTAGCTTTCACCTTCTTAACCAACGTAGATTTAGAACCATCAACAACAACCACACCACCATTTCTCACCTCTTCTAACCTAACTCCCAATCTAGCCAAACGATGGACCTCTCTAGCCACCTCCTTATCATCACCCTCAACATGAGCTAGGCTACCCATAGACATCCTACTAAAAGCATCCACCACAACATTGGCCTTACCGGGATGATAATACACACTCGTATCATAGTCCTTAAGAAGTTCTAACCATCTCCTTTGCCTCAAGTTAAGATCTTTTTGAGTGAAGACATATTGGAGACTCTCATGATCAGTGAACACATTAACATGGACCCAATACAAGTAATGACGCCAAATCTTTAATGCAAATACCACGGCGGCCAATTCAAGATCATGAGTAGGATAATTATTTTCATGCACTTTGAGTTGCCTAGAAGCATAGGCTATCACCTTACCATTTTGCATTAGAACATAACCCAAACAAACTCTAGAAGCATCACAATACACAACAAATCCCTCTAGCCCTTCCGGTAGTGACAAAATAGGAGCAGACATAAACTTATCTTTCAATGTTTGGAAGCTCCTCTCACACTCATCGGTCCACATAAGCTTATCCCTCTTTTTACTCAATTTAGTCATGGGAGAAGCAATAGAGGAGAACCCATTCACAAACCTCTGATAGTAACCCGCTAAGCCCAAGAAGCGCCTAATATCTGACAGGATCAATGGTCTGGGCCAATTTCTAATCACATCAGTTTTTTTAGGATCCACCCTAATACGATCCCCCGAAACCTCATGTCCTTGGAAGCCAACCTCTTCAATAAAAATTCACACTTCTCATATTTAGCATACAACTTCTCCTCCTCAATCTTTGCAACACAACCCTCAAATGAGCCCTATGCTCCTCCTCACCATGAGAATAGATCAAAATATCATCAAAGAATACCATAACAAACGAATCAAGGTAGGGTTTGAAGAGGCTATTCATAAGATTCATGAAGATGGCCGGTGCATTAGTCAACCTAAAAGACATCACAACAAATTCATAATGCCCTTACCTAGTCCGGAAGGCCATCTTGGGATTATCACACTTCCTCACCTTCACTTGATGATACCCAGACCGAAGACCAATCTTAGAGAAATGGATAGGCCCTTGCACTTGGTCAAACAAATCATCAATTCATGGAAGAGGATACCTATTCTTGATGGTGACCCTATTAAGTTGTCGATAGTCAATACACATTCTAAGGGACCCATCCTTCTATTTCACAAACAACACCGGTGCACCCCAAGTTATTGGCTAGTCCTAATAAATCCTTGTCTAACAAGTCCCTCAATTGTTCCTTCAGCTACTTCAACTCCACCGGGGTCATACGGTAAGGGAAATAGAAATGGGTTGAGATCGAGAAGGAGATTTATACAAAAATCTATTTCCCTTTTGGGAGGAACACCGAGAAGGCCATTTGGAAAGACATCAAGAAATTCATTTACAACCGGAACTGACTTTATTGGAAGGACCTTAGACTCCACATCCCTAACCCTCACAAGATGGTAAAGTCACCCCTTAGAGATCAACTTACGGGATTTAATACAACAGATGAACCTACCCTTGACTACCACATTATCACTCTCTCACTCAAGGATGGGTTCATTTGGAAATTGAAACTTGTCCCTACGGGTTCTACAATCAATAGAGGCATAGTACGCATGCAACCAATCCATCGCAAGACTGACTTCAAAATCAACCATATCTAACTTAACAAGATCACAAGGCAACATTAGATACCTCATATGACTCACACAACAATTGGGGGTCAACATGGAGCTTTTTGGAAACAAAGGGGGTAACAAAAGAAAGAGTGGAACCCGAATCAATCAATGCATACAAATCAAAGTCAAAGATTTTTACTAAACCGGTGACGGCATGGGGAACCTCCTAAACCCGTTGCCTCCCATGTAGAGCATAAAACCGATTATGCCTAGTGGCACCACCTTGTTGACAACCTTTACCCAAAGGAACCACATTAGCACCGTGTGTAGGAACCTCCTTACCCTTGTTGCAATTTTGAGGGTAAGCCATCACCTTATACCAAACTTCCCCACAATCATAACAAGCATTTGTGTCCCTCAAGCATGGGCCACTATGACCCCTACCATATTTTGGACACCCACCATCAGGAACCATAACTCCAACACCTTGGGCCCCTTGAAAGTCATTGGCAACCCACTTGTGAGAAGACCCTTGGCCTTGATGGAACTGGCCACCCTTTTGACATCTGAACTTCCCCTCAAAATGGGCCCCTTTGCCTCATGATCTCTCCTCTTCCTTAATTTCTCCTCCTCCATTTGTTCGATATAGGTCATCATTCGTGACAAGTCCATGTCACTAATCAACATGGAGGACCGACACTCCTCACTCACTAAGTTAGAAACACCAATCACAAATTTGCTCATCCTAGATCTTGAATCGGCCACTAAGTTTGGAGCATATTTTGAAAGTTAGTTGAACTTGAGGGCATACTCTCTCACACTCATAGACCCTTGTCTCAAATTCATAAATCCACCAATTTGGCTTCCCTAAGTTCAAGAGGGATGAATTGATTAAGGAAGGCCGCCTTGAACTCCTCCCAAAGTACCACATGTTCACTCCCTTCTCCTCTTTCCACTAATTGTACCATATTTGTGCTACCCCTTTGAGTTGGTAGGCCGCCAACTCCACCTTATCCTTCGACCTCACACCCATGATAGCCAAAATCTTGTAAACCTCATCAATGAACTCTTGAGGGTTCTCACTCACCTTTGACCATGGGATTCCGGGGGATTCATTCTCATGAAGTCTCTCACCTAAGATGTCGGTGCAGGAGCATGAGGGGCTTGGGCCCCTTGGTTGACTTGGTTAGCCACAACTTGTGCAAGAAAAGTGAGAGCATCCCGAAGCTTTCTATTAGCCAGTTGCTACTCGGGTGCGCCGACTCTTCTCCCTCTAGTGTTAGGCATGATCTAGCATACCAAAGGACAATCATCAGGGGAATACATTACCTCAACTTCTATAGCACCACATAGAGTAAGAAGAAGGGAAACATTTCCTAAATGCCTCTTCACCTCTAGCTCATAGTTGTGGTGCACAACACAACCATGAACAAGACTCTAATCGATGCGGTGTGTTCGACACCTAAGATCTAATAACTTAGTGCTCTGATACCAAGTTTGTCATGACCCAAGCCAAAGACCAAGATGTGACACAGCGCAAGGAGAACCCGAAGGGCATCCAGGTAAGCCTCTTAGCACATCATTACATATTCTTGGTCGCAGAAGCAATAAAATAGCAACGAAAGAGCATAAATAGGGATAACCGGGGCTAAGGGACATTATTCATATCATAATAATAAGAGTCAAGAGAGAGTCAATGATCATAACATTACACATGACATGTCCAATAACACCTCCAATACATAGATAAGAGCGGGGGACAAAAGACAAGCAATCGGGCTCACCCTCATAGTCAACATTTACATAAAAGAAAGGTAGTTCTAGAACATAGTAAGAGATCATAAGCAACATCCTTAAAATGGAGGACTCACCAACAAGATTGAGTAGAATCGTATTAGCCACCTGGATGGAGATTCTCAAGCGGCACTTCGGTTCCTATATGGTGACATCATGTAGGAATATAGTATGCGTTAGTACATTTGAATGTACTAAGTATGTAGGATGCAATGCAGCAAGTTATAAGTACCATTATCAAAATGCATATCATAGGAAAAGAATAAACATATAACAATATGGCATGTGTGAATGATACTTGAAGTAAAATCATGCTTATATAGAACATAATCCATGTGTAAGGAGGGACCACTTTAGTGCATATCCAAGGCCTACCACCTCCTTGGAGAGGCACATGAGGTCTAAACCCCTTCATGTGGTTGATGAGGTACAAATCTCCCAAAGTGGTTGATGGAGTACAAACCCCCCAACGTGGTTATCAAGGTACAAATCCCTTGATATGGTTGCACGGTTGCGACGCGATCGAGGTACAAACACAAGGTTACCCGGACCTACAACCTCCTAAGCGAGGCTTGGTTATTTTCCCCATATCATAGAGATAATATCATATACATATATTCCTATCATCATTATATAGTCATTCAACTCATACGACATGCTTTGAACCTTCAATCCCTCAAGAAAACCATAACCAAACATTTTATCAAACACTTGGTGGGTGTGTACCGCTAGTGTAAAACCATGCAACTCAAGAGTGAAATCATGCTAGAAAATTTAGTGTAAAACCATCAATGGGTACATGGTAACACCCTCAAGCAATATACATCAAATCCCTTCATCAAACCTCACATTAGATCTTAGATTCATAGCTCCAAACATGCTAAAACAATCATAATTTCATGAAACCCCAACATAGTGTGCAGTGAAATTCATGATACACAAGACCCATGAGTAAATCAACTTTAAATCATGCAATTTAAGGTAAAAGGAAGCTTGGGTATCATGGGTGAAAGGATCCCATGAAAGAAACCCACATACCTTAGCTTTAGAGATTAGTTTTATGAAAATTGGAGATTGAGACTTGAAGGTTGATTGAGAACCTTGAGATCCCGATGAGTTTTCATACTTGAGTTTAGGAGTAAAACATTTGGCTAAGTGTTTGAATGAGTATTAGGGAATGTTTTGAATGATATGAGGGTGAAATATGACTAACTATAGGTATTGTCACATTTGAAAACACTTAGGCCCAAGACTAAAAAGCCTTGGACCAGACTTGAAAAACTGGGCAAAATTTGTATTGAGGCGTACCCTTGGCGCGTCGTGCTAGGAACGCGGAAACCTCACTGGAAATAAATTTTTGGGAAAATGAAATTGCTATTCGTTTGCTCTAAAATTGGGTTATACCCATTACCCCCTCACTTTGACCCCCTGAACAAGAATATGAAGTTAGATTTTCGATATGACACACGGATTATGACACATATTGAAATATGATTTCGGGCACTTCCAAGGCACATTTTTAGACACTTTTTGGGATCATTTCAGTATAGGTATTTCTACACATGGGGGTAATTAGGACCAAGACCGAAATATCTTGGACCGAGATTAAAAAAAATTGCACAAAATAATACCTGGAGCGCCCCTGGCATGTCGCGCCTGGGGTGCAATTCTTCTCAGGAAATCACAAAATTTAAAATTTTGAATTTAGTGACGGTTGCTCTAAAATCGGGGTCAGACCCATTTCTCATACAATTTTCCACCTGAACAATAATTTGAAGTCAAATTTTCAAAATAACACATGAATTTTGAGATGCATGAAAATTATGATTCCGGGCACTTTTGAGACATATTTTCGGACTTTTTTTGGGATCATTTCAATATCTCCCCGTTGGGAACATTCATCCTGAATGTCAAAGAAACACATATGAGAAGAGTAATCGTGAAGAAACAGCCCCAACAGGAATGCCACAATATACTTAAACATCATTTTCAAAAATTCTCAACATAAGTGTTAAAAGCACCATGAACTTTGTCAATACAAACATGAATGCATGCAAATGACATAAGATTGAAACATAAGATTTGGAACCATAAACAAAAGGACTTGACGTGTTATCATAAGCTTGAATAAATTAAAGGAGGTACATATATTGCTTTTCCATGCCTGCTCCGGCTCCCCGAGAGATTATCGACTTGATGATTCTTCCAAAGGGCCTTGATGAGCACTACATTCTCATTAATCAATTCTCCCCATCCATCCATCCAATATCACCACCGGGATCTTCTCGTAAGTCCACTTTTCCTCCACAACAGCCACAACCTCAAAGAGTTCTATCGCACTTGAGTCAACATCACATCTCCTCAACCTATATTCATGAACAACCGAACGAACCATATCCATATTCATAGGCAATACCCATTCATATGCAACCTCACCAACCTTTCTCAACACTCTATAAGAACCTACAACCCATAAACTCAATTCCCTTCCTTGCCAAACAGTACCACACCCTACATAAGAGGTGGTGGGGAGGGGACTTACAAGTGAACCCAATCATCAACACAAGCACACATAGCATACATTAGTATCTAATGACAACATCTCCACCTTGGGAGAAAACCCCCACTTTATCACCTCTCACCAAGGTCTTCAACTCTAACAAGGCGGGGTGAAAGTCTTGCTTTGCTTTCAACTTATCAACTAAGAAATATCTAGAACCATTAGCTAGCATTACATCACCATAGCCAACCTCTTCCAACCTAACTCCCAATCTAGCCAACCAATGGACCTCTCTAGTTACCTCTTTCCATCACCATCACACATCCTAGGCTACCCATAGATACCCTACCCAGAGCATCAACCACACATTAGCCTTACTAGGGTGGTAATGCACACATATATCATAATCCTTAAAGAGTTCTAATCACCTTCTTGTTGCCCTCAATTCTCACCCATCATATTTAGCAAATAACCTCTCATCCCACCAAGACTTGCAACACTACCCCCAAATGACCCACAAGCTCTAAATAAGTCAATACTCCATCACTAGAGACCACCACAAGCATGACAAGGTAGGGTTTCAAGACCCTATTCACGAAACTCATAAACATAGCTGACATATTAGTCCACCCATCAACTCCACCATGACTCAAAACGCTCACTCCTAGTACAAAAAGACATTTGGGGATATCACCTACCCTCATCCACACTTGGGGCATAACCCGAACCGAAGATGAATCTTAGAGAAGTGACTATCCCATTGAAGTTGGTCAAGTAGATCATAATTCCTAGGGAGAGTGCACTCATTCTTTATGGTGACACTAATATGTTGTCGGTGATCAATACACTTTCTAAGGGAACCAACCTTTTTCTATACAAACAACACCAGGAAGCTCACTAGGAATGACATCGAGGAGCCCATCTATCACCTGAACAACTCAATAGAAATAACTTAGGTTCAACACCCCTAACTCTTACAAGATGATAAATGCCACCCTTAGGGATTAATTCTACCTTAAGACAAGAAATGGGCTTCTCTCTTCACTACCACTCAAGAACGAGTTCAATAGGGAATTGGAATCTAGCTTTACGGGTTCTACTATCAAGGAGATACAATATGCATGCAACTAATCTATCTCAAGTATGACATCAAAATCCACCATATCAACTCCCACAAGTCATCAGTCAAGACCTAATGCAATATGAACACGGGACAACACCTATGAACTTTTTAGCAACAATAGACTCATAAAAAGGGGGGGGAGGAGAGATTAGACACTATAGGTTCACATAACAACTGGGGACACACAAGAAGCCCATTATCAACCAAAAGGAGCAACAAAAGAGATAGTTGCACCCGGACGCATCAATGCATACACATCAAAGTCTACAGAAACTTCAACATACCGGTAGCACCATCTGGCGTCATCCCTTCATTGAGCCTCTTGATCAACATACCACCTTGTTCTAAAGCTCGACCACCCTTACACATCTTCCGAGCATATGGACACTCAACTAGCTTGCAGTCCACTTTACCACAACCATAACAAGCATTAGTGTTCCTCAAACATGGGCCACCATGGTACCTTCCATAACTTAGACACTTAGATTAGTTCTCCCTTCATAGCCATCTTGCCACGTTTAGTTAGATACCCCATCAATAGCCAGCCTCTCATCACCTCCCTTACTCTTATTGTGTTTAAAAGGACAATCATTTACCTTATGACCCAACTCTCCGCAACCATAACAAGCATTAGTGCCCCTCAAGCATAGGCCATCAAGGCCTCTACCACATCTTGGGCACCTAGCATAAGGCACCACACTATCACCACCTCTATATTTGGGACTTTGGAACTTACCCTCAACACAAGCCCTCTTGGCCCCATTATCCCTTTTATTACCATTTGAACTCTCGGGGGCACTCACTTGTTGAGTGAATTAAGTTGTGAATTCTGTCACCTGTTTGGCCAATACCCATAGAGCATTGCGAACATCCGCATTTGATATATCACCATCTTGAGTAGCTCGAGACATACCATGAAATGTAACAGTTATAGATCAGCAATAAGCCCTAGGGGACATAACTTTATTGCATGACATAGATCATGAAGAAGTGAAACATTTCCTAGAATGCCTTATAGCCTCCTATTCATAGTCGTGGCACGCTTCACAACCATGAATATCACTCTAATCGACGCAGTGTATTAGACTCCGAGGACCATTAACAACCTAGTGCTATGATACCAAGTTTGTCACAACCTAAACTTGTCCAAGATGTGACACAGCGCATGGGGGACCTGAAGGAATGCCAAGCAGGCCTTATAACATATCATTACACATCCTTGGTTATGAAAGAAATTAAACACAACTAAAAGATTGGATATAAGGGCATAGGGACTAAGGGAAAGCCTTTATTTCATAAAACATTAAAAGAGTCAAAGAGGGATTCAACCTTATAACATCATTAGATAACTTGTCCAACAATACCTCTTAACATAGAACTTAGTGGGGGGCCAAGACAAACAACTGGGCTTACCCTCATAATACTGACATTAGGAAATCCAAGTATACAAGATATAGTCTAAACATAAGCATAAGAGAAGATAGATATTGTCTCCGGACTTGAGAACTCACCAAATGCTAACTCGAACAATTCATCTAGCAACGTGGAGGAGAATCAATAGGAGCTCTGGTTCAAACATGGTAACATCATGTAGGCAGAGAGTATGCCTTAGTATGTTTGAAAGTATTAAGTATATATCATTCAATGCAACAAGAGATATGCAACATAAATGCAATGCATAAACATACACAATGTATAGCATAATAACAATATGGCAGGTATGAATGATACTTGAAGTGAAATCATGCTTATGTAGAGTATAGTACATTTACAAGAAGAGACCATCATTATAGGATTTACAGTCTATTAAGGTACCAACCCCTTAATTGGTTGGTGGATCTTCTCGCCCTACCACCCATGGTGATTGAGGTACCAACTCTCAATTGGTTGGTGGATCATCTCACCCTACCATTGATGGTGACTGAGGTACCAACCCCTCAACATGGTTGGTGGATTTTCTCACCCTACCACCTATGATGATTGAGGTACCAACCCCTCAATTGGGTTATCAAGGTACAAATCCCTTGACTAGTTACCCGGGCTCACAACCGCATGAGTGCGGCATGGTCAACTTCCAACAGGATAAAGGAGAATATCATATACATACATTTTTTTCATCGTCATAAAGTCATCGACTTATAAGATATGTATTGGACCGTCAATTCCTCAAGAAATAATAACCGGATATTTTATCAAACACTTCGTGGGTGTGTAGTGCTAGTGTAAAACCATGTAATTTAGGGATGAAATTTTCACGCCCCAAGTCCCGTTAGGGCGGACTGGCACCCGTTGTCGATGAGGCTCGGGAGAACCAACCTGTAACTATGCTCTTTCTACACATATTATAAGGGTTTTCAACCTTTAACATGCCTTAAAGCAGATAAACAGTGATAACAAGCTCAGAGAAAATGCATATGACTAGGCCATTGGGGCCACGCTGTCTACAGTACGAGACATGACTATACTTTGCTTTACATAGTCTACAAAGCCTCTAATTAGAAAAGAACATCTGATAAGGGTCGGGACAGCTCCCGCCTCAACTAATTGTACAATAAAAACATATAAACTTTTGACAGACGCAAAGCTCCAAAACAACCTGGAGCTTGTTAACAACAGTTGAATATCCTGTGCTCCTACTGGGGATATCTACTAGCACCTGTACCTGCAGCATGAAATGCAGGTCCCCCGTAAGGGACGTCAGTATGAGATAATGTACTAAGTATATAAGGCAGGATATACTATACGTAAGGTAATAACTCAAATGAACCCATGCACTAGTGTAAGTTTGTGGACCACCTTTAGTTATACTGATGAATCATGTACTTTACATTCTTTCTATTACTTTACCTTTACTGTATAATCTGTGCACAGATGTAAAAAAAATGACCAACTGATCAGTGGTGAAACTGTATCGGGTTCGTCCCTGGCTAGGTTATACTCAACCCCTCGGGCTACCCCCCCCCCCTTTTGATAGGATCGTCCCCTGGCTAGGTTATACTCAACCCCTCGGGGCTACCACCTACTAGAACCATATCGGGATCGTCCCTATGTTAGGTTCTTTTGAACCCCCTTGGGCTACCAGCAAGTAGAAGAAATAACATGGGAGGCCGAGGACATGATGAAATCGAAATATTCTCACTGATTTAAAGCTAAAGAGGAAGTTCAACTTACAGAATTGGGACACTAATAGGTACGTGTTATTGAATATTTAATGTGTTGTCAAAGTTTGTACAAGTAAAAGATTAAGCTTGGTTATGCTATCCAATTGTGCTAACATTCGAGGACGAATGTTCCTAAGGGGGGGAGGATGTAACATCCCACACCTTACAATGCTAGTACAATTCAAATGAAACATGACATGGTTTGAAAAAATTGGCGCTAAATTTTAAAACTGCTTGAATCTCATGTTAATGGGCTCTATGTGCGTCTAGCGCTTAAGAGGGTCGAGTGTATACATGTTTTATGTAATGAGGATCTTACGACCTTAAATGAAGTAAAAGAATTGAGGTGCTTGTAGGACTTAGTAAGAAAGTAGGTGAGTCACCTACTTACTTAGCTTAAATTTGTTAGTTAAACGGAGACAGGCTCGACGTCGAATTCGTCTAAGTTCGATTATAAATAAAGTCCGTGTTAAGAGTGTAACTTTAGCCCATGGATTAGCACCCTAAGGGGACTATATGATCAGCCCAAGAAGGATATAAAGGAAGCCCAACACCATTACAATATTCTTAGCAAATTAGACCCAACTAGTTGAGGAGGAGAAATCTGAAAAATGGGCAGCAAAGGTCCATGTATTTGGAGCTCCAAAAGGCCCTAGTGAAATGGCCAAGAAGCTGCATCACCTACTTGATGATGTAAGGCTTATGTAGCCTTAGAACTACGGCCAAGGAGCAATTAAAGAAACGCCTAAAGCAGCTCCCACAAGGCATTGTTATCTTGAACACAAAAAAAAAATCAGCTTTGTCTCCAACTTTTCTCTCAACGTGTACTAACTTACAAAGCAGCAAAAAAGGAACTTCTAGGGTTCTTATAGAAGCTCTATACCTTGAAGATAGTGGTAAGTAAGTTTATACATATGTTTACTATGGTTTTCTTATGAAAAACAAGAGTTATATGCTAGATATACTTGCTGAAAATTGTTGGACAGATTCTGTGCAGAAAGTTGCTGCACATTTTCCTTTTGTTTTGGTGATTTCCCTATGATTTTTAAGTTATATTATGAAGAGAACTTGGTGTTGTTAACATGGGTTGAGTTATAAACATCACCCTAAGGTTGCTGCCCTGGTTTTGGTTTCATTTAACAAGCGCGTCTTATCGAGTTATCTTAAGTGTCATGTTGATTAGAATTTGCGGGCTGTTGTGTGTAAAGCTATTAGCTCACGTCCTTCATGACTTCTTAAGGGATATTATAGGACTGTTTGAGGTCTGTTTATATGTGTAAATATTGCTGGAACAGTTTGGTTAAAGTTGGAATAGGTTTGGAGTTATCAACATCGAAATGTAGAGAAGGAAAGTAACGTTATGCTGCCCGTTTTTAGATTGTGTGGAATTGTGATGTGTTGTGCTTTGTGGGCTGGTGTAAGGCTATTATGGACTTAAAATAGGTTGTACATGATATATACATGCTAATATGTATTAGAAAATATGATTAAGGAGCGGAAAGGTTAAAGGAATACGTTCGGGTTATAAACACCCGCTTGTTGCCCGTGTATTGTTTTCTTGTGTGATTGGGATGTCAAGGTGTATATATTGGCTATTAATGCTAGTTTTATCCCTTACTATAT
>JAPFFP010000080.1:6002896-6017819 GCA_026153255.1 Solanum medicagineum
TGCGAACTTTTTGACTCGACGATGAGGTAGATCAAGAAATACATGGTATGTGAACTTTTTGACTTGATGATGACGTAACTCGAGGAATACATGGATGTGAACTTTTTGACTCAATGATGACATAACTCGAGAAATACATGACTCGACTATAACATAACTTGAGAAATACATGGCATGCGAACTTAACTTGAGAAATTAATACATGGCATGCGAACTTTTTGACTCAATGATGACGTACCTCGAGAAATATGTGGCATGTGAACTTTTTGACTCGATGATGACGTAGCTCGAGAAATACGTGGCATGTAAACTTTTTGACTCGATGATCACGTAACTCAAGGAATATATGGTATGTGGACTTTTTGACTCGATGATGATGTAACTCGAGAAATACATGGCATGTGAACTTTTTGACTAGGCATAGCACAAGTTCATTTGCGAACTTTTTGATCGACGATGAGGTAGATCAAGAAATACATGGTATGTGAACTTTTTGACTTGATGATGACGTAACTCAACGAATATATGGTATGTGGACTTTTTGACTCGATGATGACATAACTCGAGAAATACATGACTCGACTATAACATAGCTCGAGAAATACATGGCATGCGAACTTAACTTGAGAAATTAATACATGGCATGCGAACTTTTTGACTCAATGATGACGTGCCTTGAGAAATATGTGGCATGTGAACTTTTTGACTCGATGATGACGTAGCTCGAGAAATACGTGGCATGTGAACTTTTTGACTCGATGATCACGTAACTCAAGGAATACATGGTATGTGGACTTTTTGACTCGATGATGATGTAACTCGAGAAATACATGGCATGTGAACTTTTTGACTAGGCATAGCACAAGTTCATTTGCGAACTTTTTGACTCGACGATGAGGTAGATCAAGAAATACATGGTATGTGAACTTTTTGACTTGATGATGACGTAGCTCGAGGAATACATGGCATGTGAACTTTTTAACTCAATGATGACATAACTCGAGAAATACATGACTCGACTATAACATAACTCGAGAAATACATGGCATGCGAACTTAACTTGAGAAATTAATACATGGCATGCGAACTTTTTGACTCAATAATGACGTATCTTGAGAAATATGTGGCATGTGAACTTTTTGACTCGATGATGACGTAGCTCGAGAAATACATGGTATGTGAACTTTTTGACTCGCTAATGACGTAATTTGAGAAATACGTGGCATGCGAACTGTATGAATCGATGATGAGAAATATGTGGCATGCAAAGTTCTTGACTTGATGATGCCGTAACTCGAGAAATACATAGATATTGTGAACTTAATTCAAGAAATAAATATATAAAGCCCGTTGGAACAAAACAGACGATAGAAAGGTAAATAAATTAAAACAGCCAACGAAATTATTTATGTACCCTCGTGCAAATAATTGACAAATTAAATGCAGAGGTCAGAAAGTATAATAAATTTATATTACGAATTATGGTCATTTTTCTATTATATTTTTCAAGACATTGTATATATATTTGGTAAGATGGACAGAGGGAGCACATATGTTAGACACATGAAAGATGGATGGAGGGAGTATATATAAAATAGTGAATTTTAAAATTTTATTTACAGTAAATTTAGTGATTGAAAGTTCTATGATATTAGTTGTTCTAACTATTTTTCGTTCAGAATGGATTGTTGTCATTTTTTCTCTGGTTTTAATGTATCATTATTTTTATTTTTGTGTATGATTAATAATCGAACCAAACCAAATTGAAACCAGTAACAACATATTATAATTGGTTTGGTTTGGTTTGACACTGAGAATTAAAAAGCTGATTAAATTAATTTGATTTTGATTTTGACCAATAACCGACCCTAATCGACCCGAAACACACTGTCTACCCATATTAGGCACATGAAAAAGTTTATATACATAATTACTTTAAGCCATTTCCAATTATCTTAATTTAATTTGAATAATGTGACCAAATATTATTAGCTAATAACTAGGAGAAAGAAATGAATTTCTTGAGGATCTCCATCTCTTAAGGAATAACAAATTAACAGTAGATTCATTTTTCTCATTTTGCTAGTTGATCTTGAAGAAAAAAAATGGATTTCTTGAAACAAAACGATACGAAAGTAGAATGTCGAAATCAAATCACCATAAGAATTGCATCAATGTCTGTTTACCTCTTAGGATTCTTCTTGGCGATGTTCTTATGTAACTGTGTCCACTATCTCCTTCGTCCTCTTTCCCAGCCTCGTATCATTGCTGAATCCATTGTAAGTATATGTTTAACTACTCTTATTAAAATTTTGGCTTTAGGCAACCAATTCTATTGAGACGTCCTTATGTAGTAGTAGTCAGTGATACATGATGCCTCATGCATGCAGGTGGGGTTGCTACTTAGTAATCTTGAATTCGTTCGTGAAAGGTTCTTGAACGACAGTGAAGTACAACAGACGTTGAATTACATTGTGGATGCTATTATGGTGTGTCATATGTTTGTGGTTGGGTTAGAGATTGATCCAAATATATTCCTCCAATTGACTTTACCAGAGGCGAAAGTCGCGTATTCAGGAGTACTTTCTACATTTGTTTTAGCATGTCTGATCACTCCACTTCTGAACATATCGAAACAATCAAATGCTGTATTCAGTTCATGCCTCGCGATAGTCCTAGCTGGAACAGATTCACCTCTGTTAACTAGACTGATAACTGATCTCAAGATTGGTAAATCAGACATAGGTAGATTCATTGTTGACGCAGGTATACACTCTGATGTTGTCTCGATCCTGTTAATTGCTATCGGATATCTCATATTTGATCCTTATAACAACTTTCAGAACCGTAGTGCTATACCGATAGCAAAGATGATGGCGATTCTGGTGTTTCAGACCTTGTTAGCCTCGAAGGTGGTTCCGTCTGTGATGAAATGGGTGAATAACGAAAATCCAGAAGGAAAACCTATGAAAGGATCACATTTAGTTGTAGCGTTAGCATTTGTTATCTCGATCTGCAGCATTTCACCAGTTGTTGGTTATACCAAAGTTTTGAGTGCATTTTTGGTTGGTTTGTTCATGCCAAGAGAGGGAAGAATATCAAAAATGATGATTGGTAAAGTGAATTATGTGTTCAGAACAATTTTTTATCCATTGTTTTTCTTTTGGGTTGGTACTGAGGCGAAACTTTCAGAATTCGAAGCTGGTACAATTGGTACATGGGGGAAAATTATCGTTCCATTTATAATTGCAACAGCTGGTAAAGTTACTGGTTCTGTTGTTTCTGGTTATATGCTTGGATTTCACTGGCCTGAATCAGTTGCTACTGGATTGTTACTCAATATCAAGGGTCATTTCCAAGTCTACCTCACTATTAATGCATATCGTGTAAGTCCCCTCCGTCTTACAATAGGCATCAGACACTCAAACTTGACGTCAGCTGGTAAGTAAATGCTCCAACTTTGAGTATACACACATGTAGACACCTCAACTTCAGACTAGTTGAGGTGTCTTGATAGCACTCTCAAAGTTGGAGTGTTTTCTTGCTAGTTGTGGTGAAGTTTGAGTGTTTGTTTAGGCATAATACATAAGCAGACACTCAAACTTGACGTCAACTGGTAAGTAAACACTCCAACTTTGAGTAGAGATGAGTTGAGGTGTCTAGATGAGCACTCTCAAATGTTGGAGTCTTTCTTGCTAGTTGTGGTGAAGTTTGAGCTTCAGTTTAGGCATAACACGTAAATAGACACTCAGACTTGACGTTAGTTGGTAAGTAAATTCTCCGACTTTGAGTATACACACATCTAGATACCTCAACTCAGTGGAGACGAGTTAAGGTGTCTAGATGAACATTCTCAAAGGTTGGAGTGTTTCTTGCTAGTTGTGGTGAAGTTTGAGTGTCTGTTTATGCATAAAAGGTAAACAGACACTCAGACTTGATGCCAACTGGCAAGTAAACGCTCTGATTTTAAGTATATACACATCTAGATACCTCAACTCAGTGGAGACAAGTTGAGGTGTCTAGATGAGCACTCTCAAAGTTGGAGTGTTTTCTTGCTAGTTGTGGTAAAGTTTGAGCGTCTGTTTAGGCATAACACGTAAACACAGACTTGACGTTAGTTGGTAAGTAAATACTCCAACTTTGAGTATACACACATCTAGATACCTCAACTCAGTGGAGACGAGTTGAGGTGTCTAGATGAGCACTCTCAAAGTTGGAGTGTTTCTATCTAGTTGTTGTGAAGTTTGAGTGTCTCTTTACGCATAATATGTAAACAGATACTCAGACTTGATGTCAGCTAGTAAGTAAACGCTCCAACTTTGAGTATACACACATCTAGACACCTCAACCTCAGCGGAGACGAGTTGCGTAGGTGTCTAGATGAGCACTCTCAAAGTTAGAGTGTTTTCTTGCTAGTTGAAGTGAAGTTTGAGTGTCTATTTATGTATTATGTCTATTTTTTTTCCTTGGTTATCATAGTGATTGTTCTTGTTTGTTTGTGTGATTTGATTTGCGACTTGCGGATGCAGATGAATATCATAAGTATGTCGACAAGCATCGCATTGGTGTTTGTGACGTTTCTTACCATAATATACACTCCAGTGGTTGTGGCAAAGATTATTGAACGTGCGAGGAGACGTTCACCAACACAGAAAATGGCACTACAATCTGTCAATCCAGTGAATGAGCTTCGGATATTGCTCTGCATTCGTAGTCCTCAAGATGTTGCCTCAGCAATAAACTTCATGGAAATTTCTCGAGGGCCAGTAAATCCAGGGATCATGGTCTACTTAACTGATATGATCGATTTAACAGATAAAATAGCAGCAACATTAGTAACAGAAGGCGAAGGTGTTGATGCTGTAACTGTGACTGACCCTGTGGTAGTTGAAATGAGAGATAAAATCACCAAAGATGTCAACGCGTATTTAAACGAGGATTGTGAAGGTGTTAGATTACAACGAATGATGGCACTTGCTACCATGAATAACATGCATCAAGACATAAGTATCCTCGCGGAGGACTTGTTCATACATCTTATAATACTTCCTTTTCATAAGAATCAAGAGGGAGATGGACGACTTCAGGCCGGTCATACAGGCTTTCGTCATATCAATCGTAAGGTATGTCAAGCAAAATCCCTCACTCAGTACATTGTGTAGTTGACCATTTTGTGTGATCTCTACTATGTATGATCTATCTCAGGTTCTTCGAAATGCACCTTGTTCCGTTGGGATCCTAGTAGACAGAGGACTTGGTAAAACAGTGATCGCGAGATCATCAATAACCCTCAACGCAGCAGTGATATTCATCGGTGGAAAGGATGACAGAGAAGCACTAGTCTATGCAGGACGTGTAGCACGACACCCTGGAGTAAAGCTAACTGTAATTAGATTCTTGTTAGAAGCCGCGGGGGACAGTGTATCATCGCGAATTGCTAGAGTAAAACCGAATACTACTGAACAGTTAGAAGAAATGAAGATAGATGATGAGTGTTTTGCTGAGTTTTATGACAAACATGTTGCTGGTGGACGCGTTGCATACGTGGAGAAATACCTCGTAAATTCTGGACAGACATTCTCAACGTTAAGATCGTTGGAAGGGCAATACGGTTTGTTCATCGTGGGACGGGCAGGGCGGGTTAATTCAGTGTTGACAGTAGGAATGAGTGATTGGGAAGAATGTCCTGAGTTAGGTCCTATAGGTGATATTCTTTCTGCTTCTGATTTCTCAGCAACTGCATCTGTTTTGATCATTCAACAACATAGTCTTAAAGGAGAATTAGATGGACTTCAAGATGAATTCTCAATCATGTAACATGTTCATAATATATTCAAGTTATGATAACATACAAGTACTAGTCAATTTCTTTGATTTTTCGACCAGAGATAATGATCGAAAACACATTTGAAGTATCACTTTTTTGTGAGTTTCCTACTTGAACTACAATAACAATATCTTCCAGTGGACGCAGCCTTACCACTACCTTGTGAAGGCACGGAGCCTGGTGCACTAAAGCTCTCGCTATGCGCAAGGTCCGGAGAAGAGCCCGACGACAAGGGTCTATTGTACACAGTCTTACCTTGCATTTCTGCTAGAGGTTGTTTCCAAGGTTTGAACCCATAACCTCCTAGTCACATTGCAGCAACTTTAACAGTTATCGGTTCAAGTGAAGCATAGAAAATATAATGGAGAAAAGAACGATAGCAACTACAAATAGTACAAAAACGAAGAAAAGAAAACAACACGTAATAGTAGAGTTGAAGAATACGATAGTAGGAGAATTACTAGTAATACTACTAACAATCAACAATTTATCAAAATACGCCTCATAATTAATGAGTCAAATACTAAGTGGACAGTTTTATGAGCAAATTAAATTGTCACGCACCTTTTGGCGATTGTATAATTAAACAGTTGATCAAGTCAACTCTGAGGCGTGTTTTACTAAATAGTTAATAATAGTTTAGATGGAAAATGCAAACACGTAACAATTTGAATATAGAACTAGCAAAAAGGTTAATTGACCAAAAAAGCATTCGGGTAGGAAAGTCGATCCTAATAGGTCATTATCCTCGTAGAAAAAAGTAAAATCATTTTGTTATGATATGATTTTGAGAGATCATTACGATTTGGTGGAGCTATAATATTAGGTTTCACTTTAGATGAATTTAATAACGTTTGCTTAAATTTTGTATTAAAGTTCATAAAATATAAATTAAAAATTCATAAATTTTAAAGTCTGGCTCTGCCAATAATTAAATACTTAATCAAACTTTAAAAGTTCTTATCAAGACTTTCAAATTCTTCAAAATTTTATCTTTGATTCGTCTAGATATCACATTTTTTCTTCTTTTTGGCATCATCAAAATAGTCAAGTCTTCAAATTAAATGTGGACTAGATAATAAAATACAATGCCTTAAACTTTTGGCTATTTTTGAAAGTAATTCTAATTTATCTCAATCACAATAAATATTTTTTTAATATTAGTGGATTCATATAGAAGACAATATCCTATTTTTGTTCTATATTTCAATTTCATTGAACACTATTTTGTCATTTTTCTCTTTTTCATGACCCACATAAAAATTTGAAATTTTGAACCTCTAATCAATTGAATATAAAATCTTTTAAGATTTTGACCATCCCTAGAATTCCATAATTTCATGCCACATTTAAATAATAAAATTTTGAAAAAGTATGAATGTTACTCCCTCATCTTTATTCACTTGTTAATATTTAATTTGGCATATTTATTAAAAATAAATAAATAATGAAAATTTTACTATTGTATTTTCTAATTATAAAAAATATTTAATAATCAGGAGAAAATTATAAATAATTTTCTAATTTTTCAGATTGAACAAATAATAAAAATGGACAGACATTTACTTTTAATAAAGTGAATAAGTAAAATTAGACAAAGGAGAGTATATCAAAACACAAGATATTAATATCAAGGGATGAAGGAATACTATGTAATATAGTACTAAAAATGATTGGGAGAGATACACGCTAACTATAATTAATTAACATAGAATAGTTTTTTCACGACATTTCTATTCTTCGATTAAGAAGGAAATAAGGTCAGACAAACAAAAATATAATGAATAGAAAGAAAAAATATCAAAAAGATAGGCGAACGACTTGACTATAAAAGGCAAATTAATTTGGAATGCATGGCTTAAAAAAGGCAAATGATTAATTAATTGAAGTTTTTTTATTAACAGTATTTCACATGAAAAACCCCTTACATGCATATTAATACCATAAAATAACATAGTAAATGTATTACATTAATTGTTAATTAACAACTTTATTTTTATCTCTAAATTTTCTACTTTATTTGCATAATTGTGAGAGAAAAACACTAGCTATTTCATTAAGTTCAACCCTTTTTCTTTTTCTCTCCATTTCTTCTTTAACTTCCAATTTTACTCCAAATAGCATTGGCTTTTTTTCTTCTTCTTTCTCAGGATTTTTAGCAAATATTGTAACAATATCAATTAATTCTTTGCACTTGTTTTTCATGAGTGAAAGCTCAGAGCTAAGGATTCCATTTTCCATTTTCAATCTTTTATTCTCGTCGACAAGATTTATGTATTCAGATGATGACGAAGTTGATGATGACGACCTCTGATCTTCTTCTGTATTAACTTTCTTATTGATCATGTCCTGATTCTGTCCGTTATTGTTATTGTTGTTTGGTTGTTGCCTGTTTGTCCATGCTTTTCTTCGACGTATTTCACAGAGTAAATCCTTTTTGCCCTTTCTGAACTTATTGTTACTGAACTCCCATCGACTCGTTGTAATTTTACGAAAACCCTAAAAATCATACAAAAAGTGACCATAATCAGAATAAATTTCAAGAATTATATCCAAAATAACAATTTAAAATCCATGAAATGATTAATTGTCAACTCTGTCTGTGTGTATAGGCATTATCCTTTCCACTTAATTAGTGAAAACTGAGTAGTTAAAAGGTTAATAAATAGTGAAAATACTATTATTACGCATGCAATTAATTAAACTCTTAATTGAAAAGTGTACAAATAAGACAAACTTAATCCAAAGTGATTAATCATTTTATGAGTGCTTTGCATGTGCTTTTGACAATTAGCAAATATATCTTATCTTGATAACCTAAAATAATAATAATAATAATTAACCTAAGCTCTAAGCTAGTATTAATTATTTATGTCAATAATATATCATTATTTTAATGGCTACTCCAAAATCATCACATATAGTCCCACAAAAGATCCTTTGTAATCTTATACTTAAATACATTATTTAAGAAATAACATTATTACATGTACTACCTTATATTCTTATATATCACATAGATGAGATTTCCAGAGTCAAAATAAGAAATTTTTTAATCGTAATTTATTCATATACTTTTTATATTTAAATATTTTATGCATATACTTTTGAATAGGACTTTATCCGATATTAGCTTGTATATATATATGATTTAATTTTTTAAAAAAATACTTTTCAATAGCTTTTAAATATATAAATTATTTTTGAAAAATCTTAAAAAAATTTCCTATGCTTTTTTGCTATTGAAATTCAAACTGACCTCTAGTCAAAGAATTAAACATGTTTGTTGTATTAGAAACACGTTTTTCTTGATAAACGTGATAGAGATTCTGACAAGGGTATTTTTGTATCAACAACACTAATATATTCGGTGTAATTCCACAAATAAAGTTTGGGAAGGATATACGTTGATGTTATCACTATTACTATCTTATAAAAAGAGAGAGTTGTTTCCACAAATCATTTTTAATTGATATGCAGACCTTGTCACTATCTTTCCTAGTATATGCTCTAAAAAGGTTCAAATGTACATACTCATAATGTATTCATTGGTCTGACAATATTCGATGAGGACAATATAGTAAAATGACATATTATAAACTTACATAGGTGTTGAGTTGCCGGACAAAGCTTGAAAAGTTGCTATGTTTGAAGAGTGTAGGAAGCAAATCCCTAGCAAATTCCGTCGGCTGCCATACAACAAACGCCGACCCATCGGAATTCCAAGAAACGATGTTGTTGGTCGCCGGATCTTCCACCAACATGTAGGTTTTTAATAAAAATGGTGATGGTGATGACTTCCTCATCACAACATACTCTAACAAACTCTTTTCATCACTTGTTTGATGAACTTCTTCTAATACATCCATAACAAAAAAACAAAAAAGGGAAAAAAAATTCAAGAAAATTTGTAAAATGAGTAGAAAAACACAAAATATTTAACCCCTTTTTGTTTTTAATGTTCTTGGGTTTATTGAAAATCTAGAAAATTGCTAAAATATGAAAGAAACACGCACAAAAATAGCCCTTTTTTGTAATTTTTTTTTCAAGAAAATTGAAGAAATGAGTGGAGAAACACAAAATAATCAACCCCTTTTTGGATTTTTGAAAAAAAAAATTGTAGAAAATAACTAAAATTATTTTTGTTACATAGAAGAAGTAGTGGAGAAAAGAAGAAGGGCAGTTAAGAACTCCCAACCCCAACAATAGAAACCTAACACAACTCCGAAGTTCATGAGAAATGCAAAGACAACTTCTTTAATTTTTCTTGTTTATTTTTCGTCAAAAGATTGAAACTTCTGTATTGAGCTTACCTCTTCTTATATACTAGTAGTAGAATGAGAAAAAAAAACATATTCTAAACTAGTGGGGAAAGTCCATGCTAGTACGAGCGCAATATAAATTACTTTTTTAGTCTCAATTTATGTAACATTAATAGATTTTTCCTACATATTTTAAAAGATATTGTTCAATTATAATTGAAGCAGCTAAAAAATATTATGAAGTCGTTGAAGCAGACACGTCAATACGCAGCTGTCTTGCCCACAAATTATTTTTTGTTGGTCCATCGGAAGCTACTCAAGCAAGCAGCCAAGATAAATTATTTTTTTAGTCTTGATTTATGTGACATTGATAGATTTTTTATATATATTTCAAAAACTATTGTAAAATTATAATTGGAACAGCTAAATAAATATTATGAAGCAATTGAAGCAGGCACAATCATTGTAAAATTATAATTGGAGCAGCTAAAGCAGACACGTCAATACGCAGCTGCCTTGAAAAGATTAAATTAAAAAGCCCGTAAAATATTTTTACTGGCCCCACGTAATAAAAGAGAAGAAGTTAGTAATTAAGTAAGCAGGACAACCGGAAACTGTTCAAGCAGGTAGTTGCGACCAAAAGCTGCTCACTTAATTGCTTATATATGAATAGTAATATATGTGTAGTTATCTTTTAAGACTTTTGCAATCGTGGTGGGACATGTGAGATTCATAGTTGAACTAATAGTGTAATTACGACGGTATAAGAAGTAAAGATAATATTCTAGTAACTTTTTTTTCTTGTAGTCATTTCTTCATTCAAATATATATAGGTCGGCTGTACTTGTGATGGTTCCCAAGGATCCAATATGACCACTTAGGTCTACATTGTCACGATATTATTCTATCGAAACGGATGGTTTAGAAGTTCAGTCAGATTTTTTGGTCTCATGGGGGAGGAATTAACCTTTCCAATGCATATTCAGTCGTATCAGCATGCCCTCACTGATTTGTTTTCGATCGGAGCATATAACAGCGCAATCTGGTACTACATTATATTTTATCATAGCTAATTTTAGCTTTACACATGTAGTTTCATATTTTTTTTATATCTATTGTCTATTGAGTTGTTGAGTTATCGCATTAGTTATTTCACAGTTGTTACTGTTCTTTTGGATCGTCCCTGTACTTCTTTTCTTATTAATTGACATATCGCATTTCTTTTTTTCATAAATACTTTAATTTACTACACTTGATCTGATGATCTTTCGAAAATAATATTCTCTCTCTACCTTGATAAGGTAAGGATAAAATCCACATTTATTCTATATTCTCCCGATTTCACTTGATATGTTACTGTTAACTATTTAATATAAACAAAAGAAATTTTATTTTTTTACCTCGTATAAATTCAATTGAACCCCTTCTCTTAATTACTCTAATTATCTCAGCACCGACCATGTTAGGTTAATTAACATATAACTACACAACAAGCCCTTAATTAATCACAAGTTAATCACCCTAGCCTCTAAAATAAAGTAAAAATATTATTATATAAACCAAATTATTATGTAATTATTTAGTTTTTTGACTTGTATGTCTTTGTTTGAATATGTATAATATATTGTCTTCTTTGTGTAAAAATACCTTATTGTTAAGTGTAATTTTTTTGACTATACAAACGTGTGAACATAAACATGTTGATTGTGTGTTACGTATTATTCAATTATTTTATACTTTATATGTATAATAAATATATTAATTAGAAACAAAGTATTAGCTATTTATAGAACTTAATTCTTTAGAATTGGTCCCACTTAGGTTGAGATTATTATTTTGAAATATTCTTAAAGTTAGGAATTAAAGGTTTCAATTATGATATTCTTAAAATAATTCATTTTCCAATTATATGTTAGCAGTGGCGGAACCAAAATATTTATAAGGAGTTTAAAACTTTAAGAAGTAGACACACGAACTAACTGAGGGAGTTTGACATCTATTATTTATACATAAAAAATTATTTTTACCATATATAAATAATATAATCTTTTGCTGAAGGGGGATTCGAATGAATTTCTTAATACCTATATGGCATTCCCAGTATATGTTAGGCTCATATGATATGTTATTCGATATATATGATGATAGGTTAGTAAATAATAAATATCAGATAAAATAGACACATAAATTGACATGGCATCACTATAGTATAATATAAGTTTTCTCCCATATTATTTTTCAAACAATATTAATTTTCAAACTTAAACCAAGGCCAAATTTAAAAAGAAAGTCTAATTAAGTAACCATTACTCTAGATTTGTTGGAAGAAAATAAGTAGTACAAGTGGACATCAATGTATTAATAATAATTATATTTAGTAGTAATTGTTTTGCGGGGCAACATATCCAATTTTTCAACAAAAAAAAAGTCATTGGCTATAGAATTTTTTATTTTTATGTGAGACCATAAGAATGAGAATGATTGGGTTGGTGGAGCAGACAATATCAAAATTAATTTTTAGCAGTAATTATTAATTAATGACAATAATTTAATTATTTTTAAATATATTTTTTAAGCAATTAACTATAGATAATTATATTTTAGTACTTTTTGTAAATGTCGCTAAATTCTATAGTAATATTGAATTCAATGACAATTGATTAATATTGCTAAATATTTTAGTATTTTTTGTTATTGTGCATATTTATTGTCGTTAAAATCATTTTGATTGTAGTGAGATGATATCTCATAAAGGAAGTCCAAAAACAGTTTTCCTTATTAATGCCTTTTCAGTCATGTTCATATCAGACTTCTCTAATATGTAATTTGCAAGCTATTATTTCTATGCTCACTTTTACTTGTTGTTGTTTCGATTTTCGAGATCAACTTGACTATACTTTACAACTTAATTGTAGTAGCTAAATTTAATATTTAAAATATAAAATTCAAATGATTGAAAACTATACGAGAAATGTTATAAGTTGTAATCTTTCTCATATTAATATGATGAAAAACTACATCTTAAACTGTTGATCAAAATTCATATAATTTAACCTCAATAAATGAACTAATGACAAATAAAAATGAACGAGTGGGTGTATATAAGTGTGCTATTGACTAGTCAATTATAATAGGAAACAATTTAAAACTTATAATTAAGATAATAAAATGAGTTGTGTCCATGTGGATAAAGTCATAGAATAATTTGTTCTCTTGAAGAATTTGGCAAAGTTTGTTTTGTACTTTTCATTCAACTTAGAGGAGCTTGAAATATACTTGCTTTCTTATTTTAAAATTTAATTAAAATTAATATCTAATGTGCAAATTGGTTTTCCTCTCTGGATTTTTTGTTGGAAACAAAATTACTTTGTTGACTTTTTGTGTTTTTCTGCCTAAAAGAAAATAATTTATTTTGGATTTTATAAGACGTAATATCTACAGTAGAGTAGTTAAATTAATCATTTCTAAATATCTAAGCATGTGCTATAATAATTAATGAAGGTGAAATGAAATTGGAGAGATTGATTAATTAATGTTCAAGTTAAAAAAAAATTAAAAAGATTATGTAGTAATTTTTCTCGTCGATTTTTAAGATTAGACGAATAAAATTATTCGATACATATATTACCAGAAATAACAAATATTTAATAAAATAGAAATTACAAAAGGTTTAAACCGACAAACAAAACATTAAAAAAAAAAGATTATACTAAATTAATTTGCATGTTTATATTACCGAACATATTACAATTACTCTAGAAGAGGAATATATTCTCATGATTTTATCAATTTCCTTAATTAGATTAATTAATTAATATATTTTTAACACAACTAAAAACACACTAATTCCCAAAGGAAATATTTGACATGGTCTATTGAAAACTAACTCATTGGAAGTTTTTTGAATCCGTAAATGAATACAAAATTATCATGTATTCTGCAATAACCTCAAATTTATATATTATAATTATTACTCACAGTCAGATATCTATAAATATCATATGAATATAGTGTTTTAATAAAAATTGCTGAATTTCGATCAATTCACAGTTACATTCCACGTTCATATAGTCCTAGAGAATATTTCACCAAAAATTTTATTTTTTCATTATATTTTGATAAAATATTCATCGAAAATTTACTTTTTAACGTAGTGATTTTTATATTGTTGAAAAATTGATTCATGGCACTTGGACTTATTCAAAATTTCTAAAGTTTGGTTTTTGTAGTTGAATTTTCTTGACCCCACTCCCCAAAACCACCTTCACCCTACTCTTTATTTAATTCTAGAATCTTTTTTTTTTCTACATCAATTATTCTTTATTTATTAGGAGTACTTATTTTCTACATGTTTGTTGTTTTAATTTCTTTACAAGTACCTTTTCCTTTCATCCACCAACCACAATATAATCTTTTTCCTCTTTTCCCACTTGAATTGAATGCCTCCTTTCAAGGAAGGTAGGTGTGAAGAGGAATTTGATCAATTGGGCATTCTTATCCGAAATGTATCCGTCCATCTTTATTTGTTTCCAATTGACATGACAGTATAAAGATGTAAATGATAGGAGTAATTTTATCAAATCCTTATTGAAATATAATAAATACAACATCTTAAAAAATATGATACAAAATAGTTAATTAATGATAAATTAATTTAGGAGCTAAGTATAAAATTATCTCTTGATTTATTAAACTACACAAGTATTGTTGAACATTCAAAATAGTATAATGGATAAATAAAGATGGACGAAGGGAGTATTTAGTGGATTTGACGAAATTTTTATGTTCTTAAAATAAGATTTGACCTCAAACTTAATGAATGAAAAAAATCTAG
>JAPFFP010000080.1:6040998-6051527 GCA_026153255.1 Solanum medicagineum
GTTCAAAAATCGTTAAAAACAAAATAAAGCTCGATGACTAATTTGACACCGTGGAGGGTAAAAATTGGGTGTCAACAATATAAATAATATAATTTTTTATCAAATGAGGTTCGGATGAACTCACTGTATGTTGGTTCCGCCCCTGTGACCGTTGCCTCATTGGTATTATGTCACATGTACTGCAATTACTTCACGATCGAGGCACCCACATTGTTGGGAGAAAAAGAAAAATCTTCTCAATAAATTCTATAATATGTTGTGCACATCCTTTTTCATGTATAATATAAGACTTACTACTTATGGTTTTATTGTATGATACTAGTTTCAAAGTTTAAAGTTGTTCCTTAATTATGAACTATTGGAAAAAAGTGATAGTCACTGACTCATGCACATGAATGTCGTAGCTGGCTGGCGGCATTGGAACATCACTTTTGATTGTTTAAAAGAAAAAAAAGATGTTTCAATTTTTTTAGTAATATCATTCCTCTTATATATAAGCTGTCACCTTCTCATCCTTAAGGATAAGCAAGAAGAGCAAATATTATGCCAAATTAATAAGGAGGTAACTTTCTCATTCTATCCTTTTCCCATGATGTATGTATGTATGCATGCTTGATTTGCTACCTCATGCTACATTATGTATGAATCTATGTTGCATGTGCACGAGGAGGCTCTTCTTCATTTCCTTTCTTTCCATTTTTCTCAAGTTTCTATCTTGATGGCATAAGTTAGATTTTATGTGATTAATATCTAATATAACCTAAAAAAAATTCCTTCTTTACTGGAAAAGAAAAGGTAAATTTTCAGGTACTTTAATATGAGGAAATTTGTAATCTAGGCAAACACTGGGAGTCTGAGACAAGGAGATCTACGCGAGAATGGGGGTTGGTGTTGGGATTGGAAAGGATTTTAATCAGAGAGGAAAGTCATTTTAAAACTTATTTTTCTTATATCCCCCAACAAGTCATTTTCATGAAACTCTAAGGACCAATTCGTTTTCTAAAGAAAATATTTAACACGTGTGTCTGGTCATACTATTTAGTAGTACTATAACAATTTATGCTTAAAAAGGGAAAATGTAAAAAAGAGAACAATTATGACTCTTTCCTACTATTTACAGATAGAAGAGGGGAGGAAAGCGGATGATTCAGTTGAAATAAAGGACACAAATGGTCGACATCAATTAGTGTTAGAAACAAAGAAATCTGTAAATCGAATGTTTGATGAGAGATTTAAGGATTCGGACCATACGTGCATCAAATCCAGATGCTTATACGCCAATGTACCTTACCATCAAAGGAATAATCCTGAACTTGGTTCCATGGAAAAGTACAAATTATTGTACCTACAACGGTTTCTCCAGCGGAAAGAGGGACTTGATGTGGAAAGTTGCATTAATACATTGGAAAAAATAAAAGATAATGCACTAAAGTGTTATGACGATAACCTTGACAGTGATATTGTTTGCAAATTTTTGGAGATGTTATTGCTAGATGGTTGAGTTTATTCGAAAACGTTGTGAAGTGGATAAAACAGAAGACAGTGACAAAATCATCCACTTGGAATGGATGATGGATCAAGTATGTCGAGACATGGTGTTACTAGAAAATCAACTCCCTTTCTTTGTCCTCACCATTCTTCATGACATGACAAAGCGTCCTACAGAAGCGAGTTTTTTATGTATGGTGAGAGAGACCTTGCTAAATACTTCTCCAAAGGTAACATTTATACCTAGAGAAGAAATTCACAATTTTAATGCAGAAGAAATCAATCATTTAGTTCACGCGGTACACATATTTTGTTGATGAAAACTCCGAAAGCTATCAAGCAAAACGCTTTTGTGGCAACATTTTGCAATTAACCAGGTCAAGAAAAACTCCTCATGTACTTGGTTTATGGCAATGCTATCATATTCCAAGTGCAACAGAACTTTATGAATCTGGAGTTAGCTTCTTAAAAATAGGTTCTGTTGAAGAAAACCATGCAGATAAAACAACGTTATTTGATATCAAGTTCAACAAGGGGTTATTGAAAATCCCCTGTTTCGCAATTGAGGATACAATCATAAGAAATTTGATAGCTTATGAGCAACATTCTTCTGATGCATATCCATATTTTTCAAATTACGCGCATATGATGACTCAACTTATCGGCTCACATAAAGATGTGAAGATTCTTTGTCAAAATAAAATAATCCTCAAGGACCTTGGAGATGACAGAGAAGTGGTCAGCATCTTCAAGAAACTTTCAAATGGGGTGACAATCACAAACTTCTACTACAATGAAGAATGCAGCAAATTGATTCAACATTGTGAAAAACCATGGAATCAAATGATGGCAAGTTTGAGACACAACGTCCGTGGGTAGGAGCTTCAACTGTGGCAGCTATCACACTACTTATACTCACAGTTATACAAATCGTTCTAGCTTTCACTGGTGATCTTAACAAATAGTCTTTGTTATGATTATATAGGGTTCAAATTATATGTATTTTGAATGTAAGAATTTTTTACACCATCATGTCACTTACTATTGTAGCGAGATAACACATTTCATATTTTAAGACTAAAATGCTTGGTCGCATTTTAAAGTAAACATATTTATAAGCAAGTGATCATTTTAATCTGAAAAATAAATGAAATGATAATTTTGAGCCAAAAAATAAAAATGTTTTTGCTCCTTTCCATTTATTCATTACCAAAAATCAAATCTGATTTTTCGGATATTTGAATTCAGATGCCCAAATTAGTACCCGCCCGCTTGGCTCCCCAATCATTCTGACCGTTTCACTCTCTACATGGGCGTTCGCGGCCGGCGACTCTATCCACTCATCCCTTCCAAATTTACTGGAAATGCAGCCCGTAAGTCATCAACAATCTTTTACTTCATTCAACAATCATTTTTTCCTTCCCCGTGATACATTTGTTCTCATTATTTTATTTTCCAGCTTCTACTTGTATCGGAGGAATATAAGATTCTATTGAAGTTGATAGTTGACAGTTAGTTGATAGTTGATAGTTAGTTGTGTTTGTTAGTTGGTTATGATTAATTAGTTGAGATTAGTTAGATGTAATCTCATGGGATGCAGGTATACAGTAAGCAATATGGGGTCAATGTATGTATATATAAATGTATGTGCACTGCACAGAAAAATATATAATACACAAAAAAAACCAAAATCTCTTCTCTGATTTCTTCTTCTTCTTCATCTCTTCACTCACATTTCATCTCCTACAAGCAATCCCCAAACTTCACATGGTATCAGAGCAATAACAGATCCAAGAGGATCTGATTGCAACTAGGCCATTGAAGATCGACAGAGCTCGACAAAAATGGCAGTCACAGATGCGAAATCTGATTCAACTGGAATTTCGACTGACACTGTTGATACGGTGGAGAAGAATAGGAATCATTCCCATCCCCGATATCTTCATCCATCAGATACTCCTAGGAGCATTTTGACCTCAGTTCAGCTCACAGGAGCTGAAAATTACTCGATGTGGAGCAGGTCGATGTTGATTACTCTTCGTGCCAAGAGAAAATTAGAATTTGTCCTTGGAACTTGTAAGAAATCTTATTACAAACCTGAATTGGAAGAGCAATGGGAGAAATACAATGCCTTTGTGCTTGCATGGATCATGAATACTGTCTCCAAGGAATTGCTAAGTGGAATCGTGTATGCTTCAAATGCAGAAGTAGTCTGGGCAGATTTGGAAGAGAGATTCAACAAAGTAGATGGATCTAGAAGTTACCAGCTCCACCGAGAAATTTGCACTTTGAATCAAGGTAACATGTCTGTCTCAGGTTATTTCACCAAGATGAGACTTCTATGGGATGAATTTGATGCTCTAGTACCCCAACCTGCTTGCAATTGTGAGAAATCCAAAATATATGTTGATCATATTCAATATCTACGTTTGTTTGCTTTCTTAATGGGACTAAATGAGGTGTATAGTCATGCTCGTAGTCAGATTCTTATGATGAATCCTTTTCCCAATGTAAGTAAGGCATATGCAAGGATCATATCTGATGAGAGCCAACGTGTGGCTGTTGGATTCAAAACTGGAGAAGTAAATGAATCGATGGCAATGTTTGTTGGGAAAGGAAGTTGCCATGCAGGAGGAAGTTATGACTATCACAAGGGAAAGGCACTTCATGATAATGCAGGAAATGACAATGGTCAGATGGCCTTCTATGCAGGGAAAGAGGGTAATACAGGTAACTCCAACACTTACAGGCAGAAGAAGAATCTGTTCTGTGACTATTGTAAGATGAATGGACACACTAGAGACATATGCTATAGACTTGTGGGATATCCACCTGACTGGAAATTCAAGAAGAAGTCGGGGCCTAATATGGTGCAGGGTAACAGGATGCAAGTGAATTATGTATCCACTGCCAAAGATGAGATGAATCTGAGGGATCCGTTTGCACCAATTGCCCCTATGATGAGGGAAAGGAGCATCGAATCTAGCTCAAATGTCACACAATCTTTTTTCACTCCAGATCAGTACAGTAGAATTCTGCATATGCTGCAAAAGGAGGAAGCAAGATCAGGCTCAGACAAAGAAATAGACACCATGGCAGGTATGATAACCATACCAACTGTTTTTTCTGGAAATAATGACATTACACAAACAAGGATTGAGAATAAAAGGGGAGGTTGGATAGTTAATTCAGGTGCCACTTGTCACATGACATACAAGATAAATAAACTATCTTATGCATCTAGTTATATGAACAAAGTAGTACATTTACCTAATTGTGAAACAGCACCAGTGTCACACACTGGTTCCTACTATACAGACAGTGGAGATGTGTTGAGAGATGTGTTAGTGGTGCCTGCATTCAAGCATAATTTGTTATCAGTGTCTAAACTAACAAGACAATTGAATTGCTCAGTTAATTTTTTCCCTGAGTTCTTTGTGCTTCAGGACCTCTTCAATGGAAATGTGAAGGGAATTGGTAAAGAGGTTGATGGATTGTATTACTTGCCTGCTGCATTACAATGTGGAGAAGGAAACGGTAATCGGACAGTGTTGATGGCTCAACATCCTGATGCAGATAGGCTACTATGGCATAACAGACTAGGATACCCTTCCAAAAGAGTATTGCAACATATGTTCATAGGTCATGATTTCAATAATAATGATGCATGTAGTAGATGTACTGTCTGTCCACTTGCCAAATAGACTAGATTGTTTCCCTTTGAGTACGTCTAGAGCACTTGCTACTTTTGATTTGCTGCATCTTGATGTATGGGGACCCTACAAGGTCACTACTCACAATGGTTTCAGATCCTTTTTAACAATAATTGGTGATCACTCAAGAATGTGTTGGCTGTATCTGTTGAAATTGAAAAGTGATATGTTTCCAATCTTGAATTCCTTCTTAACATTAGTAAAGAATCTGTTTAATCAGAATGTTAAGAGAATAAGAACAGATAATGGTACTGAGTTCTTCAACAGTGAGTGTTCTAGTTTATTAAGATCTCTTGGCATCATTCATGAAAGTAGCTGCCCAAATACTCTACAATAGAATGGAGTGGTTGAAAGAAAGCACAGGCACATTCTTGAGGTAGCTAGAGCAATCAGGTTTCAAGGTAATATACCTATCAGATTTTGGAGGGAGTGTGTATTGTCTGCTGTATACTTGATTAACAAATTGCCTACTCCAGTGTTGAAGGGCAGATCCCCTTATGAGTTGTTTCATGGCCATAGGGCAAATATTGATCACTTAAGAACTATAGGTTGCTTGTGCTATGCGACCAAAGTGATTAAGCAGGACAAGTTTTCCCCTAGAGCTGATACATGTGTGTAGATGGGCTACTCATCAACTCAGAAAGGGTACCTCTTATACAATTTTGATCAAAAGAAGTTGATTGTCAGCAGGGATGTTGTGTTCAAAGAAGATGTGTTTCCTTTCAAACACATACTCAATAGGCAGAAGCCACTGTTCCCTGCAGAGTGTGTTGCTGCACCAGATGATATTCCTATTTGTGATGAAGATAAAGAATTGCCTGAGCCTATTCCTACAGCTGATAAAATTCTGAATGAGGACCTTGCAGTCATGAATGATAATCTGCCGGGAACAGAACTTGTTTTTGATGAGAATGATGCTGACCAACCTGATGATCACAATGTTGTTGCAGCTGAATTGGTGA
Source organism: Solanum medicagineum (assembly GCA_026153255.1). Classification (NCBI taxonomy): domain Eukaryota; kingdom Viridiplantae; phylum Streptophyta; class Magnoliopsida; order Solanales; family Solanaceae; genus Solanum; species Solanum medicagineum. Next base: position 6,047,162 of record JAPFFP010000080.1, read on the forward strand.
CAAGAAGAAATGAGGAAGTTCCAGCCAGAAGACCTATCAGAAATTCTCATCCTCCTATTTGGATGAAGGATTATGTCACTCCAACAACCAAAACTCATCATCACTCCCAGAGTAACTATGTTTCCTATGAGAACATTTCATCCAACTACAAGACCTACTTGTCCTTGTTCTCCACAGATATTGAGCCTAGAACATATGAAGAAGCAACCGAGGATCAAAGGTGGATACAAGCTATGAAGCAGGAAGTGCAGGCCCTAGAGGATAATGACACTTGGAAGATAGTGACACTGCCTGAAGGGAAGAACATTGTTGGTTATAAGTGGGTGTACAAGATCAAATACAAAGCTGATGGTCAGATTGAAAGGTTTAAGGCCAGATTAGTTGCCAAAGGATACAGCCAGACAAAAGGAATTGACTACCAAGAGACCTTTTCCCCAGTTGTGAAGATGACAACAGTAAGGTCTGTTATAGCATTGGCTTCTACTCAAAACTGGCACATATATCAGATGGATGTCTATAATGCTTTTTTGCAAGGAGACTTACTTGAAGAGGTATATATGGAGCTGCCCAAAGGAATCTACAATGCTGAGAAGGGACAGAATCTTGTATGCAAGTTGGTGAAGTCCTTATATGGACTCAAACAAGCCTCAAGACAGTGGAATGCCAAACTAACTGAAACACTACTACATTCAGGCTATACACAAAGCCATCTAGACTACTCCCTTTTCACAAAAAGAAGGAATGGTAAGATCGTAATAGTCTTAGTGTTTGTGGATGATCTGCTACTTACTGGAAATGATGCAGAGTTAATAGAGGAGACCAAGCATGTGCTGCATAGTTACTTCAAGATCAAGGATTTAGGTGAACTTAAATATTTTTTGGGAATTGAATTCATGAGATCAAGCAAAGGCATACTGATAAATCAGAGGAAGTATGCATTAGAATTGATAGCTGAAGCAAGGATGGGCAATGCCAAGGCTAGCATGACTCCATTAGACTGCAACCAGAAACTCTCTAGTGCTGAATATGATTCAGACAGTGTATATGAGGACATCCCAAGATATCAGAGAATGGTTGGGAAGCTGCTTTATCTCACCATCACAAGGCCAGACATAGCCTTTGCTATTCAACTACTAAGCCAGTTCATGCAAAGACCCACAGTGACACATTGGAAGACTGCTTTGAGAGTGATCAAGTACATCAAAATGGCACCAGGAAAGGGATTACTTATGAGTTCCAGTTCTAAGCCTCAGCTGAATGGACATTGTGATGCAAATTGGGCTGCATGCACCAGCACAAGGAGATCAATCATTGGATTTGTGCTAAAATTTGGTGATTATCTCATCTCTTGGAGATCTAAGAAACAACCTACAGTGTCTAGAAGCTTCACAGAGGCAGAATATAGAAGTTTAGCTGCATTAACAGCGGAGATTGTGTGGGTTACAAGGTTATTCAAGGAGCTGGGCGTGGACTTAGCAGAACCAGTCTTCATTTTCTGTGACAACAAGTCTGCATTGCAGATTGCTGCTAACCCAGTCTTCCATGAGCGCACCAAACACATAGAAATAGATTGTCACTTCATTAGAGAGAAGATTTAACAAGGCCTCATCAAGACCTCTTACATACACACCAAAGATCAGCAGGCAGACATGCTTACAAAGGCATTGAGAAGGTCACAACATGACTTCCTATTAAGCAAGCTTGGACTATTGAATGTCTTCAATGCATCCAGCTTGAGGGAGAGTATTGAAGTTGATAGTTGACATTTAGTTGATAGTTGATAGTTAGTTGTGTTTGTTAGTTGGTTATGATTAATCAGTTGAGATTAGTTAGATGTAATCTCATAGGATGCAGGTACACAGTAAGCAATATGGGGTCAATGTATGTACATATAAATGTATGTGCACTGCACAGAAAAATATATAATACACAAAAAAAACTTTCCCAAAATCTCCTCTCTGATTTCTTCTTCTTCTTCTTCGTCTCTTCACTCACATTTCATCTCCTACAAGCAATCCCCAAACTTCACAGATTCTTCTTCGGATACTGAACGGGAGTTAACCCTAGATGTCATCAAAGATCCAGTGTTCACACTTTTGTCGATTTACTCCGTTCAAATGCTAATTTGGATATTATCGCCATGAGGTTTGATTGTTTGATAACATACTTATGTTTATAGAGTTTTTTTTTCTCCTAACTCATTTTGCTTGCCAAAAAGTTGAAATTTTTGGTATTTCATGTGTAGACAAGATAATGTAGTGCAAAGTGTGAATCGGGAGGAACAAGGATCCGAGGAATGGTCATCTAAGGGAAATTTTTTGAATCGAGAAGGGGATTCGGCAGTAGGTTTCAACGTGTTGGATGCAATGTTAAAGCATAGTTTGGATCGTCTGAAGAGTATGAGGTTTGTTCGAATTTTGGCCAAATCTTTTTTTAAAGTTATTTTTGAATCTTTTAGTGCTCTTAAGGGGAAGAAAAGCTCCCTTTCTGGTGATTCTAGTATTGATGGTTTCAAGTGGTTGCTCATTAAGTGAGGCCTTTTCCTTCTCTTCCAATCATCAATATATTATCTGATAAGAAAAGAAGTAACCGACAACTAGAAGTTATTTTTTTTTCAATTTCCAACATAAAAGATAACTAGAAGATAAGATTTTTCCAGGTTTACTTCTGATGTAGTTATCTGTATTTTAAGGGCAATGATGTTTATAAAGTATAGATTGGATGAAAACAAGTAATTTCCTCCGTTAGGTACCTACTGCACTATAGCATTGGTGTAATCAAATTAAAGTGTTCAACATGAATTAGTTAGCCGGCTTGTTTGCTCTATTTTTGCCTTGCCAAACTACCTTTTGATGTTACTTAGATTTGCTTGCAATAGTTAACTAGCTAGGGGATTAGCTTCTGATGTTATTTAGTTTTGTTTGCAGTAGTTAACTAGCTAAGGAAGGATCTAAAGTCAAGGAGAAGAAACTAGAGTCTTGGAGAGGTTTCTAGAAGACTCTAGAACATTGTGGATAGCTCTTGAAGTTCCTTGGAAGACTCTAGAGAAGCGTGGAATACTCTATAGAAGTATGGAATTCTCTAGAGATGTTTGGAAGACTCTAGAGATGTGTGGAACTCTCTAGAGATGTGTGGAATACTCTAGAGATGGGTGTAACTCTCTAGAGATGTGTGGAAGATTCTAGACATGTGTGGAGTTTGAAGGAGGATCCTGGAAGATTTTAGAATTGTATAGAAATATCTTGTAGTCTTTAGTTCTCTCTAGAATACTATGAAAGATTCTAGAGAGGGGACTAAAGTGTAAATAAGTGGGGGATTTGTAAGTAATTATTAATTACACTTTGACCCCTAGGTAGTAATATAAATAGGAGGGCCACCCATTTGTACAGACCATCCAAGAAAGTGTAAGCCATCTTCCAAGTGTTAAAAAAGTCTTCTTTCTAAAGCTCTCTTGTCTTCTTAATCTTGTGTTCCCTTAGCGATCAAACGTTCCCTTAGCGATAAAGAGTTAAAGCCTTACTAGCGATCAAGAGTTAAAGGCTTACTAGTATTTTCAAGATCGTAAAAGAATCGTGAGCAAATCGACTAGTGCTGCGCGTAAGTCTTAGCGAAGGTCTAAGTCTGTGACATAAGGGAGTTAACATGGTCTTGAGGAGGAAATTCTAGATACATGGGCTAAGAATTTTAGGGTGTTGTAGATAAAGTTATCACATCTAACTTTTCAGGGTCTTCTATTAGAAATTTGTTTCCTCCATTCCAATTAAGTAATCCTAGACCTGGTTAGAGCTGAAGCTTATTTATGATAAAATAACTTTTAGATTTGATGGAAGTGTATATGATAGTTTTTTAAAATGTGATTAGGTGAAATAATTCGTACTAGGTAAGATGTCAAATTAAGTTTGAACTTTGAACAACCTAAAATAGTAGTATTCTATAATAATTGAGATTGATGGAGTGAGAATATTCTGTTTGAAGAACGTATCAAAGGGAATAATAAATTGAAAACTGTTGCCTTCGGACCCGTCCTGTAATGTGGATAATGTACGTGGATTGATCTTGCTCTGGCTCGTGTACAAGAATTTTATTGTATAAGAATTTTATTCTCTATTATCCTAACTGTAAAATTTGTAACTTCTAGATGATTTTTAATGTTCAACACGAATAAAAGGTTTCCTAATTAAGTTATAACAATGGGCTCTTTCCAAAATATGAAAGGAAGTATAAATCAAGAACTAAATTTGATACTACAAGCAGCTATGAATCAAATTCTTGAAAAATGCATTCAATGGCTAACAAAGGTTAGGGGTGAACCTAACAAAGGTTAGGGTTAAACCTAACAAAGGTTAGGTTCGAATCCACAGGGAAT
>JAPFFP010000080.1:6051627-6065302 GCA_026153255.1 Solanum medicagineum
AATTCTACTTATTTAATGCTAAATGTGGCACAAGAATTTGAGGATGCATTTTCAAGTTATAGTGCCCTTGATTGTGGTTTGTTAAATTATTTGCTTACTGATATTTGTAAAGATGGAGAATGTGCAGGTTCACATTTATCAATTGATTGGGAAAATGTAAGGCGTAAGTTAAATTTCTTGAAACTTTCTATGAACTCACCTTTAAGGTTTCAGGTTCATTATATGTTATATCAAATGTTCACTTTATCGGAATGTGTGAACTTCATTATGTGTTGAAAGGTATGATAGAAAGTGAAGATTCTAATTTGAGTGAAATGACAGTCAACATGAAAGGGAAATTTGATATCTATTGGGTAAACCTGAAAAGATGAATAAAATTATTTATACTGCATGCATTTTGGATCCGCGCTACAAGAATGAGTATGTTACTTATGCATTAGTAAATATGTTGGGGGAAGAAAAGGAAACAAAATGATTGATGAAGTGAATAAGTACATGGCTTCTTTATTTAATGAGTATGCAAAAGAGTCTCAAAGTTCAGCATATTTATCTATCTCTTCATCTGGTGGCACATTGGACTTACTAAATAGTCATCAAACTCAATCTAAAAAATCATATGCAACATTTGCACAACAGTTCAAGAAGAATAAAGCTAATTGTGGAAGTTCAAATACTAAAGCAGAGATAGACAAGTATCTAGGTGAAGCAACTGAAAATGGAAGTGATGATTTTGATATCTTGGTTTGGTGGAAAATGAATTCTCCTAGATTTTCTATTCTTGCTGAAATGGCTCGTGATGTGCTAGTAGTTCCTGTTTCTAGTGTGGCTTCAAAGAGTGCATTTAGTACGGGAGGGCGTATTCTTGATTCATTTAGGAGTTCATTGACCCCTAAGTTGGTGCAAACTCTTCTGGTGTTGTCAAGATTGGCTTCGAAGTAATTCACTTCCGATTGAAATTGAGGAAGATTTAAGTTATTTAGAGCAATTTGAACTCGGTAAGATCTCATTTGTTAGCTCTATATTCAAATTATGAATAATTTATTTTTTAAAATTACATAACGTTTATTTTTCTTTTTTTTTTTAGATTTGACAGAGAATGAAAATTGTTCTCGCATCATAAATATATAATTATAAGTTGCAACATATATGGAAAGTATATATAATTTGTGGGGAAATTCATACATTATTCTAATCTTTTATTATTGATGCTATGACTAATGAGTAGTGCAACTGTGATAAATTTATCTACTAGAATAGACGTGCTTAAAAATGTTAATTCTGCTAAAATATTTCTTTGGATGGTGGATTGTTTTTATTTAGGGGTTGCAATGTGAAATTGAAAGTTTTAGTACTACAACCTATAATAGTTTCTTCGATAGATATTTTGGTTAGCAGTGAGTAGTTAACTTTGAAGTCTTAAAGCCTACTTTATTAATGCTCTATTATCAATTATCAGTGTCATCCTTTATATTGATGACTATGATTTTATGTAGGACACTTATATTTTGCAAGGTCATCGCCGAAGTGGAGATTTTTTGCTATGAGAATGTCACGGTGGTATATGTCAAGACTTTTGAATCAGGTGAAAATATGTAACTGAAAGTGTAGGTGCACAAAATGACCAAAAGAATGATTCTTTCTTATTTCTTAAAGGGAACTATATGTACAGTTTGTGGAGCTTATATGTACAGTTGATTAGCTTTTTTATTATTTATTGTCCACAACTTAGAAAAAAAATTCTCATTTCTCAATTTCTCCATGTAAAGCTCCTCTGATTTTGATAGTCGATTTCACCGAATCAAGGAAAAAAATCTATAATTCTTCTGGCAATTTGAAGTTCTTACAGATTTCAGGTGTAATAAATCTCTGCTAATTTTGTTGACTTGCTATATTCTTTAATTTACTTTTGATGTATTTTTAACTTTACATAGCTTCAACAGCTTGCAGTATTAGTTGTTGATTTTTGGTTGAATAAGGAAAAGATGTGAGTTGGTTGTTGATGTATCTAGGGATTTCGTTAGACTCAACTCATAAACTTCTGTTAAGATCATATAGGAGCTATTTAGTTGCGGTATTCAGTTTTTAAAAAAAGAAATATCTCTAGTTTTTCTTGGAAATGAGAGTCTATCTATTTATTGCTTTTAGAAGTTGCTTGAAAAATTGCAAAATATTGCCTTTTTAAGTTGTTAGATATGTAATAGTTTTTTCGTGTTAAAATCCACCTAAGTAATTAATTATGATTACCAAATAATCATATCGAAATTAGAAATATCGAACCATACTAAGCTAATTTGGTATGGTAATTTTAGATATTGAAAATTAAAATTATCATATCAAATTTTTAAACACTATGTCTTTCCATGTCCACCCCTATGCATCACTAGATAACAGCAACTCTAGTCTTGTTTAAGCTGAAAAAAGATAGAGGGTTGGGCTCATTATCCAATGAGCTTTGAACCATGAATGAGACCTCAGGAATTTCTCAATTATCAAGAAAAACAACAGCAACATGAATAATTCATGGAAAATAGTGCCAAATATGACTACTAAGAGGACTTCAAAACTAATATTTTCTCCATCTCATTTTATGTGATATCATTTTCTTTTTAATCCGTCTTAAAAAGATTGTCATCTGACTCTAATTGAAAATAATTTGGCTTTAAAATTTCCCTTTTACCCTTAATGAAATGAATCTCAATGACACAAAAATTCTCAAAATGATTTTAGACCACAAGTTTCAAAAGTCTTACTTTTTTTCTTAAACATTGTGTCAAGTCAAAGAGTGTCACATAAAATGAGACGGAGGAAGTACTAGATTGATAAAGCTTGAAGTGTCCAAAAAATATTTATCATATTATACACTGATACCCTTGCAAATAGTGTTTCAAGATGCAGAATCACAATTATTCAAGGGAAGAATGGCTTTTTATTCAGTCTTGAGAAGGATGTCTATTTCTCCTTTATTCTTTTTTTTTTGTAATTTTTTAATTTCAACTTTCTGCATGACATGTTTAGAACTATAAAATTAGAGGATATTTTGATATATTTTACAAATCTTTTATTTAATACAAGAAGATTCAACGATCTTCTTCTAACTTTCTTAAATTTCGTATCAAATCAAAATCAGACAAATTTCAAATTAAAACTGAACTATACAAGAGAGAATAGAATCTTTTTGAACTTGATACCTCCTACCAAAGTATTCCACCTGAATACCTGCTACCTCATATCAGTACAGATATTGGATACATTTATCCGTCAAAGCTTAAATAAATGAATAGAAAAAATTACCTAGCGTTTTTTTCTTTCCCAATGAAATTTGAACCTGAGCCACTAATTCATTTTATATTTGGTTTTTAGGTGCAAAATCCTTTGCATTCTTAGAGATAAAATCCACATTTTCTTTTATAAGAAAAGTAATTAACATAAAGTTCATTATTCAACAATCTCTTTCCATCAAAACATTTAATCCCTATTTAGCTTAGATTATTGAACAAGTATCACATCATATAACACAATTTTTTCAAACTAAAATCCATAAGAGAAATCACAAAGTCAATTAATGAATCATTTCTTAGTACACAAGAAAATCATATCTTTAAACTTGTTAATGAAATTTCAATCATACATAAATTTACATTGTGATCTATGTTTCATTCCTATAAAGAAGTTATGATACTGATAAAGAGCTTTATTCTTTTTCATGAGTTATGAAATATGCATTCCAAGACAAACAAATTGACAAAAACATTTTAAAATTTATCAAATTTAAATCACCAAGGACATGAACTTAGATAAAAAGGAGTAGAGATCGCGAATTAGAGTAGCTGGCTGATTTGGTTGGTAGGGTTAGGTGGAAGTCTGACCTTGGGTATAGTAGGGTAGCAAGAGTAGTAGTATTTTTTTGTCATGTGTTGTCATTATCTGTCGTATATGTGTTAGTTGTATCGTATTTACTTATTGCCCCGTGCTTTTCATTATTAGTCGCTCTTTCTGTTTCCTTTCCTTTCCTTTTTGTCATATCTAGTTTTTTTCTGCTTATGAATTTTGAGATGAGGGTTCCCAGAAAACAGCCTCTCTAAACTTGTGAGATTTCACTGAATATATTGTTGTTTGTATCAAATTTAAATCACGAATTTAGATTTATATTGAAGTGATTCCTTTTGTTCAATTATTTGATGAGGATAATTGGTCAATGCTTTTGTCTCTATCATTAGCTCAATTGGTCACCTTTTAGTAACTTCTCCACATTCATTTGTTTCCTATTATTCCTTTATTAAAATCCGATTAAATTTTTATCGTCTGTTACATGCATATATATAGTTCAAATTGAAAATAATAAAAAAAATATGTATTTATTTTTGTTGTTGATATTTTCCTTGGAGAGTTGATACTCCCTTCGTCCCATTTTCGTTTTCATAATTTTTATTTTTTTAGAGTTAAACTATATAAATTCTAATTAATATTTAAAATGTATTTTTTCATTAAATTGATATGAAAAAAAGTTAAAACTAATAGTACTTGTCATGCAATTTTTGAAACTCTAAAATTTTATTTTAAAATGTTAAATCAATTTAATTTTAAAAATTAATAAATTAACTTTCAAAAAACATAACATAACAATCAAAACGAAACGGAAAAAATATCTCACAACGTTTATATTATTCATTTGTTGACAAAAGATCATCATTATATGTTTGTCAGCTGCAAAAATAAAGCAGTTTTTTAAGGCTTTTAAGTCATACTTTGAGGAATAAAGTCCAATATTAAACAATAAATGTTTATTACCAAGAAAAAGTCCACAGTTAACAACACTTTTAATTACATTATTAAATTGGTCTTATCAACAAGGACAAAGACATGTGGGAGCAATAGAAGTTAAATCAAATTCTCGTTTTCGATAAAAAATTATATTGTGTATTTATAGAGATGAGAATCTTTCAAAAAAAAATTTTTCTATCTCTATAATATAATAATAAGATCTTCGTTCGTTTTATCCCCCTCATACCTTACTTGTGAGATTTCGTTGGGTATATTGTTGTTGTACAGAGGTAAGCAATCTTAAAGCTAGAAGTTCATCCGAATCACTTTAATGAAAAATTATACTATATATATATATATATATATATAACCTCATTTAATCAATTTATGTATTTGCTTTTCAGATTTAGAACTCTTTTAATTGAAATATTGACTCTGTTATTGTGTATACATACATACACACACTCATATATCATAAATGTTAATTATAAATTTTCTTAACTAACTTTTTCGTATATTTATTTTTTCATATTTTGAATTTTTAATAAAAAAATTTAACTCCATCACTTAGTAACAATTTGCAATCTCATTTTTTCGTTGTTCAAAGGCGAATTCAATTTTTTTAAAAAAAAAAATTACTCTGAGTTTTGCATAAAGTTATCTATATTTTAAGTGATTTTGTTAAGACAAATACAGAAGCTTGATTAAAGTTACTTGATTTTGTTGAGTCGTATTTAGATTCTAATCTTTTTGTTGACTCTATTTATTCAATTTTTATTAATAGGTTGTCGTAATCTGACTTCAGATAATGAAATGAAAAACGTCTTAACTATTTTTTTCTATTAGATATTTCTTCAATCGATTATATGTTGCGACAAAAATAAATTAACAATGAGTATAATGAAAATATAGGTTTTGCCTGCATAAATTGAAGCAAAATAGCAATGTGTGCATCTAACATATTTTTTTCAATTAACATATAAATTATTTAAATCAGTTTGTGTACGTTTTAATTATTTTATTAGATATTTGTTATCTGATCTTATTAGTTTCGATATAAACTTTCATCCTTTCAACAATATTAATTTTTTCATTTTTTTTTATATTTTGAAAATAATATTTAATTGGATATTACCTAACTATATGTGTCCCAATATAACTTGATGGTTGATCAACATCACCTAGTAATATAATTTTAACTTTTTGTTGTTACATTAATCATTACATAAATACATTTTCTTTGCTTGTAATAGGTTTGAACCCCACATAATGATTAATAATAATCATCCATGTTTTCTTCACTAATAAAATGGTTTAATTAATTACAAGAAAATAATTTTATGATGAGAAATTCTAGTGCTTGATTTTTCATTTTTAAGGTATTGATCGAATCATGATAAACAATTATATTATTTTTTAGTAAAAAATTAAATTAATTAAAAATAAATAAAATGATCGAATAATTTTTTTTTTGTGTCAGTATACATTCGATGACATTGAGTGATGCATTCGTTTAAATATGAAATCTCCTTATTCAAATTCCGAAATTGAAATCAAAACTTTAAAAGAGAAACAAAAGTAATTTCCGCATACTTAATACAAGAAAAAAAAAGTATATAGCTTGATATAAACGCTAATTGAGTATTTTTGGATCGGACTATTGATTCATATTGAAACACACAACGTTCTACGTTAAATAATACTATCTAAAATTTTCACAATTATGAACATACAATACATAAGCACTCCCAAAGACGAATTCAACCTTCACATAAATTTAATATTTTCTATATAATATAATCTTTGGATGGAACCAAAGATTCACTACTTTTTGGCTTTAGAATATGATGGAATAAAGCAAAATGATTCTCTAAACTGTTTATGCTTCTTTTAATTGTGAAGTAGCAGTTAGTCAATGAAACTTTCGACGCTCATCATGGGTCATTCAAAAATAGTCGCACTATATTTTTAAATATAGAGGTCAGACTGCGTATACCTGACCCCCTAACCTGTAATAGGCAGCAGCCTTTGAGACATTGAGGTAATATTATTATATATAAAAATTTATTTAAAATTATAAATATATATATATTTTTTTGGTAAACTAGGTTTTGTTGGTTTAATATATCAACATCAATACCTTCAACGATAATCATGAGTTATTATTAAGAAGTAACCATAATTGCATTATTCTCTCCATCTCAACTCTCAACCTATTCCGATCCAACAATAATAACATCATTTCACAGCGAAAATATGAAAAGAATAAAGCGTACACTTATCAATTTAACTCAAATTCACACAACATAAATTTCAATAAAAGAGAAAATAATTTAACATACAACAACATATAGAGTGAAATCTCACAAGTAGAGTTTAAGAAGATAAAATATACGCAAACCTTACTACTACCTCATAGAGATAAGTAAACAATTTTCAAACGACTCTCATTAACATAAATCAAATATATCTATCTCGTCCTAACCCTCGACGGTGAAAGAATCTATATGAGATAAAAGGAATATGAAAGAAAAAAACATGTAAATGAATATGATCATGCAAATATACATATAGATAAACTTACAACAAAAAGTACAAAAATTACTATTTTGAAAAAGAAAAATAAAACACATTACATATACCTAATTTAAACACACTATAAAATCAAAATAAAAATACTTAAAAAAGGAAAAAACATTATAAATATTATCATTTCAACTTTTTCTCTTCTTTGATTTTCAATTCTACTTTTGTTTTTGAAATTTTCGTCGCAGAAGTTTTAGTGTAACTGGACTTTATCGTTTTTTCATATCCTAAGAAGAAAAATACTGAGTTCAGGTCCTCCATTTCCATCGGGATTCATCATATAAAAAGCTTCTGAGTCGCGACTCCCTATAACTCGTTCGAATTTAGCTCTCATATACAACAACTCACCTTCCGCCGCACTGATTTTCCGGCCGTCATCCACCACCGGGATCACTCCGGCACCGACGGAAACACTCTGCACTGTACTCAACACATGCCAATCGGAATCCGTACATTCTCTCGACGTTGCATACCCGCATTTCCTCCCGTTACAGTACATCGTCCATATCGGCTCCTCAAATAGCCCTAATCGCCTCCGTCCTCCTCCTCCCGCCGCTGCCGCTGCCGCCGTCGCCGTCTTCTCGCATTCTAAAGCGATTCTCACCAGTCCCGACGACATCTCTTTTACAAGAGAAGAAGTTGAAATCGCGAGCTCGATTAGTAATACCGGGTCGGATTTCGGGTCGTCTTGTACGGCGAAGCTGACGTGGCCTCTCCGGTGACCGAATAGGGTTCCGGTGACTTTCCGGCCGAGGGACGGGGTGATTGAGAACTGAGTCGGGAGATTTAGCCACCGGCAGGTAGGGAGTACGGATGGGAATGAAATGATGCTGATCAGTGATCGGAGAAGCGATGAAACTCCGTTTCGTGTTTTGGTTAATCGATTGCAATTGTTCGAAGACGATGACGGTGATGATGATCTCTCGTTCCTGGTTTTAGGAACGAGAGATTTATCGGAGGCATAATCATGGCTGGCTGAAGAGTAAGACCGCGGATAGATGTTGTTATTTGCAGGTATGATTCTTTTCGAGCTCTTGCAGCTGCTTGTTCTCGGTAGAGGAACAAACGCTTTTTGCTGCTGCTCTTGTTTTCGACTCATCCTTTCAACAAAATTGGAGTTGTCTCTATGCTAAAAAAATATGAGATAAGTAATAGTAGCTTATGTTTTACTTCTCCAAATGGGGGTGGGGATGGTGAGTACTATTCAACTTTCAAGAAAAAAGAGAGAGGGTTTTGATGTATTTTGGCTTAATTGGAGGTAGTCAAGAAAATGGGAGTGTAGTAATAGTAACTTGTGTTTTACTACTTCAAATCCAAGAATTGGGGTGGATCAACTTTCAAGAAAAAGAGAATGTTGTGGGCATGTGTATTTGAGGTATGATCAAAAGAAAGGAATTTTGATCCTTTTTGGTTGTTGATAGTATCAAAAATCAAAGAGGGAGACAAGGTGATGATGAGTGTTTTGAAGGTGGCTAAAAAAAAATTGAGTTTTTTGTGAAATGATTGTGATTATTTCTTTGCATTCATGCCCTCTACTATTTATATACAAAAAAAAAATTATAGATAATTTTTTTATTTAAATTTAAAAGGATAAAGAGGGGTGATCATATAGTGGTCCTGCAGAGCATGATTAAAAGAATACACGTGCAGTAGTATTCTTGAATAAGCGTGATTCTGATATAATAGATCTTGAATGAAGAATGGACGGTCAGGATTCGTTGATGAAGAATAGATCTTGATGAGTTTTTTTTTTGTTTTTTTGGTATATTTGAACTGGTCCAATTAATTCGGATTTGTGTTGTGAAAATTTAACACCAAGCAAGTGCGAGATAAATGGAGATGTATTAGTGAAAAAGAACATGAATTATGGATATTCCTCGATTCTCACTAATCTTATTTAATGATGAATTAACGCGAAAGTGATAAAATAAAACAGAATGTGTAAATTATGAATTATCTTGCTATAGATTAGGTAAATATTTTTTACAACTTAATTTTCGATTGAAGGCTAAATAATTGCTAATGAAGGCTTTTTTCGATTTTTAATTTATATTAAAAATATTTTTTATATGTACATGAAGTATGTGTTTTATTCAATCGAAGTGTCAAGAATATTCATGCAATACATATGGACGACACAAACAAACACGTCACTTATTATAGTAATAATAATATATAATATGATCATATAATTAAAATACTTTACAATATCTTGGCCAACCATTATTGCAAATTAAATAAATCAAATGACTAGTTTACAACTTCAAAGTAGTGATCTTGTTGTGATATGAAATTGATTTTTAACGTCGTTAATGAATATTACTTGTTTGATGTCTCACCCCATGTTTGGTAATTAGTGCTTTGATTAATTTGAATTTGTATCTGTATTTGATAAAAGCTATTAAAGGAAAAGTGTTTTCTTCAAAGAGATTATATATTATGAGTGTCACGATGAATTTAATTATTAGGTTTAGTTACAAGGAAAAAAAATTTTGTTAGCTCATTATTTCGTAGAAGTGACGAACAAAGAAATTCATGAAAATTACTCAACATGCTCTAGGAGAAAGGAAGTTATATTTTATGGATCTGAATACCGAATATTCAGATATCAAATTTTGATTTATTTTATATTGTTTCATATCTGAATATCCTAGTTTCTTCGTTATTTGTACTATTTGATACCTAGGCAGAAGCAGGTTCATCTAAATGCTGTATTTTTTATGCAAATTATAGATTTGTGTAAAAATTCACTAAAACTATATCACAATAAATCTGAACCCATAATTCTAAAAATATAATAGTTGAGGCTAAAATTTAAATCCTTTCTTTAAAAATTTAATATCACAAATTCTCGATATAAGACAAAATTTAAACTTTTTATAAATTTTTTTAGGACGGTTCCAAACAAAGCACTATTATTTGGGGTGTTGTGGCTAATCAGATTGGTGGCCTAATCTCAAATGAACGGTCAGGATTAAAGTTGACCTTCTCTAGTCTTGACACGTTGACTCTTTAATTACCAATCAAAAATTAATTAATTTTATTCATCTACCTTTACATCACCATATTTGTTTTCCATATATATATTTAAGAAAAAAAATATTAAAAGATATAATAATTATCTATACAATAATTGTAAGGAATTTTTACATTCATATATAAATTAGCGACAAACAACTTCTATCACTGATAAATATTGAAAATTCTTGTTAATATTATCTAATGTCAAATTATAAAAACAAATTATATTAATTATGAGCTATTTAATGATGAATTTCATTGCTCTCTTGCTCGAACTCTTCAAACGTGTCAACGCGTGTGTGGGTTAGGTTCGTCACAAAATAATATATTTTCAGATAATTCAATATGGGTTCAGCATTGAAAATAAAGAGTTCGCACAACTTAGACCAAAAGTAAAACAATTACTTAAAGTATAAGTCAAGGAACTTGTTATAATGTTTAAAGTTATATAAGAATTTACACCCGGAAAATATATTTTTTAAAAAAAATACTATGGAAATTATCTTGAAAGATTAAATCGAAAGTATTTAATAAGCTTCGTGCGGCATTTGTACTTTAAAATGGACTTTTAGGATGAATTAATTATTTTTAAAAAAAATTTAGCTTCATTATTATTAATTAAGGATTACTAAAATTGTTGAGATTTTGGTATATCTACTTAATAACAACTTGTACATATTTTTTTAATTAGATTTTGGTAATTCTAATTAAAATTTCTTTTATTTTTTTAGTTCTAATTAAATATTCAGTGAATGTTTTAATCAAAATGCCGTTGAAAATATTTTTTACAAATCAAATTTCGACAAATTTATGTTTTTTTTTTAAAAAAAAAAAGTTTTGACACTTGGTGATTTTAATATTTGCATTTTCAATTGATTTTGAATGGAAAAATAAAAAGGTTTATGACAAGGAAAAGTAACATAATTGGTCCATTTTTGGACATAATTTTGTTCCTACACCTTTATACTTTTTGTTTGTTCCACATTTTTTAAAAAAAAATATATATGCTAAACACACAAAGTTATAGCACAATCATTAGGATACTAGATATTGGGCCCGCATTAGTACGAGTCTAATATTTGTTATTTTTTATTTTAATTTAAGCGATATAAATAGAATTTGAATATTGTGACGTAACATGCTTTTTTAAAAATATTTTAAGTCATTAATTATCATGATTAATCGCATTTGTTAACACTAAAAATAAGACAAACAAATTATGGATATACCCTCAAGCCGCGTAAACAGTCATGTTCATTTCGACTTGCTTCATGCTTGAGCAGTTTTAATTATCACGATTAGTAGCGTCTTTGGATTTAAAATTACGGATATACCCTCAAGTTGCTCAAGCAGGTATGTCGACTTGTTGCCTGCCTGAGCAACTTTAATTATCACGATTAGTAACATTTTTTAACACTAAAAAAAGACAAAAAAAATACAACAGAATAATCATAAAAAATTACGAATCTACCCTCAAGCTGCTCAAGTAGGCATGTCCAACTGGTGCGTGCTTGAGTAGCTTTAAATTATCATGATTAGCAGCATTTTTAACACCAAAAATAAGACAAACGAATTACAACGGAAGAACCATACAAAAATTATAGATATACCCTCAGGCTGCTTAATTAGTCATGCCGACCTGTTGCGTACTTGAACAACTTTAATTATCACGATTAGCAATATTTTTTAACACTAAAAATAAAACAAATAAATTACAGTGGAAGGACCATGAAAAATTACGAATGCATCCTCAAGAATAAGACAAACAAACTACAACGACCAACAAGGGTTATGGTGGAGTGATAAGTACTCCTTCATCCTTAACCAAGAGGTATTGGGATCGAGTCCCCCTGGGTGCGGAGTCGCCTTTCTTAGGGAGCGCTTTACCCCTTGCCTCCCCCCCCCCCCACCCGCACCAATGTGGGACATCCTGCGCGCGAATTCTATTTTAATCGGGCTCCAATGTGGGTACCGAACACCGAGTTATATTAGTAATTTTGATCCACAGATTGAGTTTGTCCAATTTTATAATTTTTAAAGATAAAATTATTATCATGTTGGACAAAAAAAAAATTATTTGCTTAAAAATATTTTCGGAAAATGATGATTCGAATGAAATTTTGAGACGAGGATCTTCTGAAAACAACCTCACTTTCTATGAGGTAGTGGTAAGGTTTGCGTATATTTTACCTTCCCCATACCCTACTTATGAGATTTCACTAGATATGTTGTTGATGCTGATGATTTAAATGAGATTAAATCAGAAAATGTTTGTTTGATTTCTATTTCGATTATAGGTCTAACTTGCTATTAAGGATATTATCCTCATTCGTCAACAACTCCAAAGATAAATTGTCATGTGGCCCAACAAAAGAGAGACTAAATTAATTCCATATAATGATAAACAAAATTTGGTATATTTGTATATGATGTACCACATGAAAATACTTTAAAAATAGAGATAAATGTTATAAAGTGGGAATGCAACCATTATAAGAGAATTATTATTAAATTAGTGAATAATTGTATTGAATGCTTGGTTATTTGTATGACTAATCAAGTAATGATTAGATTAATGCATGCTAATAGTACTTAATTTAGAAAATAATTAGTTATTAAAGAATGATGTGTACTTAGAAAGGGTGACCACAAAAATAATATTGTTTATTGGGTGTTAAGTTTTTCAACATTTAAAAGAAATATAAGGTCAATGTAAATATGGTGAAAGGTGACACTTATAATATTAGAAATTCATAAATTGTGGTTTAGTTGATAAAGATGACATATAAAATTTGATTTAGAATTCACAAATTATTTATTCATTAATTAATTTATCAGATTTTGCTTTAAATAGGCCTAATAAAGAAATTACACTCTTTGTATCTAGAAGTTATTTATTTTCAGTATCGAATAAGTGATCTTGAATATTTGAGTCTTATATATGAAAAAATATCCTCACTGTTAGAAAACTTAGGGAAAAGGGTCAAAAATATCCCTGAACTTTGTTTTATTGTTTGACTTTATTCTTGCCGTTAAAATGAATTTATTTTTACCCTCGTCGTTAGAAAACTTACCACCTATGCCCCTTGATGGATGAAAAGAGCCCCAAATAACTTCATTTTAACCTGTTTTATACAAAAACACATATAAACATAGAGTAGTGTTTTGAAAGGAGGTGGGCGTGAGGCGACACGTAAATTTCGAGACACATATGTAATTTTTATGGATCAATGGGGTATATATCTCGTGTATATTAAATTCTATAGTTTTAATACTAAAAAATAAGTTAATTTCAAAAAAAAAAAAA
>JAPFFP010000080.1:6065402-6080991 GCA_026153255.1 Solanum medicagineum
AAAAAAGCGCAGATAGTTTAAAGAGTCATTTTGCTTTATTCCATCATACTCCAAGGTCAAAAAATAGTCAATCTTTGACTCCATCTGAGATTGATGAAAATATTAATTCTTATTTGATTAGTGATAAAATTTCTTTAGGGGTGATTAATTGAAGATTAACATCAGTAATCAAATCTCAAGTCAAACTTATATTAAATGAATATCAACAATAGACTAAAAAATTTATATAAGCAGTTATTTTTTTACTTTCACAATTATAATGTTTGACCTTGAATTTAACGTATCTGTCTAGAACTTCACTCTATAGTCTACTTCCTTCTAATTAACAACTATTAATTTGTGTTCAAATTTTACATAAGTAGTTGACGACCATATACTTTCTTATAATAATAACATTAAAAAGAAAAAAAAAAGTACTAGTCTATTCTACAACAACAATATTACCCCGATGCCTCAAAGGCTCCCACCCATTGCGGGGTAAGGGGGGTCGGATGTACGCAGCCTGACCCCTATGTTTAAAAACACAGGGCGACTGTTTCCAGATAACCCATGATGAACATCGAAAGTTACATTGACTGACTGCTACTTCACAATTGAAAGAAGCGCAGACAGTTTAAAGAGCCATTTTGCTTTATTCCATCATACCCCAAAGCAAAAAAATAGTGAATCTTTGACTCCATCCAAGATTGATGGACAGAGTACTAGTCTATTGAAAAGATCCTTTTTTTAACTTTTGAATGATGTAAAAAGAATATCACCAATATCTTAGACAACGTCCTGATCATGCCACGTGGCAGAAATCAACGGCTTAGATCAAAGACCCCACCAATTTGAATTCAAATTTGGAAGTAACGTTACGATTCCGGAGCCTTTAGGGTCGGATCCAAACCTAAAGCATATAGTAAAAAAAAGATGTATTTTTTATAACTTTCATACTTACCCTCAGCTCCAAAAAAAAAAAAAGAACTTTTATCTCTTCATAAATTGTGAAATTCTTTGTGGGGTTCATTTTATTTTTTTATTTTTACCATTCAGAGAGAGAGAAAAGAGAGATTCTTGAAAGTATGTATAATTGTTTCAGCTTATTAAAATGTTCATGAAGCTACTGTATACTCTGAAATTGTTTTGGAAAAAAAAAAATTTGGTAAAGATTCTTGGAGTTATGTGCATTTTGGGTTTAAAGATTTTTTGAAATCATACTATTCATTTGGGGTAAAAGAAAATTTCTTGATTGACATAAAAAAAATTCTTGAATAATGTTAAAGGTGTAATCTTTTTTTGAACTATGAATTGGGGTTTTAGGATTGATACATTTCTCTGTTGCAAATAAATATTATTGTTTGATTGTGAATGTAGGGTTTTATGATACATTTCTATATGTAAAAATGTAGAGTTTTGTTACATTTCATAAGGGGTTTGTAGAGTTCAAGTTTTTTGAAGTGTTTCTTGAGATTGTGTTCATTTGGGATTAAAGGGTTTAAGGATTGATATATTTTTATAGGTAAAAATGCTTTCTTGAGATGTGTTGAATTTACTAGCAATTGAAGTGTTTTACAATAAGGGGTTGAATGATATGGTCAATATTAACATTTTTTTTTTCTTTATATCTGAGACAGAGTAAAAAGATTGGATTTTTAATGGAGAATCCAAGAGGAAGGGGACATGAATACAATTTGGCTTGGAGGAAAGCTGAGGAAGCAGGTATGTATGTGTGTATATATATATATATTTTCATTTCTATCTTCACTATCTGTATTGTTGATGGTTTGATTGAAGTAGTATAGTATGATCCAAAAAAGAGGGATATGAAGTATTATTGATGTGGGGCTAAAATTTTGAGTTTATGAGGTCTGGATTCTAGAAAATGCAGCTCATTTATACGTATTTAAGTGGATATTTAAACATAAATTCAAAGCTTGAGCTAAAGCTATTGGATTCTGCCAAACCCGGTGGCAAAAAGCTCTAGCTCCTCTCCCAATGTGGAGGACAATTAGGAGGTGTTAGCTTTTGTTTTGTGTATTATTAACCCCTTGTCCTCTCTACCTTTGAGGTAGGGGTAACTGGATAAGGTCTGCGCACACTCTACCCTCCCAGGCTCCACTTTGTGGGATTATACTGGGTATGTTGTTGTTGTATTACTGGACGCTTTTGGGATAAATATGATTCATGTGGGATTCTCATTGTGTTTGTAGCTTTAAGGCGATATCAAGCAACCCACTGGTTGGAATGTTTCGTCGGACCATTAGATATATCAAGCCAGCCTTCTGAGAGAGAGTTTGTTTCTTGCTTGAGAAGTGGCTTGGTACTTTGCAATTTAATTAACAAAGTTCAAACAGGATCAGTTCCGAAGGTACATTACTCTCTGGTACGCAAAAAGGTGCTCTTTATGAGACATTCATTTTTCACTTGATGATATTTTTATGTTAATAGGTTGTAGAAAACCCCACACGTTCACATTCAATCACGTGGGATTCTCAGCCATTGCCAGCATATCAATATTTTGAGAACATTCGGAACTTTTTGGTAGCTGTGGAAGATTTAAAGCTACCAGCGTTTGACGCGTCTGTTTTTGAAAGGGTAAACAAGTTGACAAGGAGGGAGTAGCTAATTTGTCTTGTTTTAAGTTTTATAATATATGGAGGCGGGAAAAAGACAATAACTTCTCAATTCATGCTGTGCATTCTTAGGATAACATAGAGGCAGGTTCATCAACTAAGGTTGTGGATTGCATTTTGGAACTTAAAGCATACCATGAGTGGAAGCAAATGACTGGAGGTGTCGGATGTTATAAGCCTCTAAGGTCTCCTCTCTTAACTCCTTCAAGGGGAAGGATTCAAGCACAAACACATGTGACAATCAATTCTGATAGTCGCAGGCGATTGGAAATGTCTGCTAGCTGTCCAAAACAATCACTGACAGAGGATGAAATTCAGAAACTTGAAGGTCTTTAGCTTCTTTGCATTCTTTTACGTCTGCATACAATTGAAAGAGCATTCTCATGCTAAAGAAAGTAATGTGTATTTAATACTTGAAACAAAGTTGAAGTTGCAACATCTGTCTAGAATATAATCAATATCATAAGGTTTAGTTTTGAGTTGCTGAATAAACTAGTACTCATAAGAGAGGACCTTGAATTACTTGTGCAATTAACGTTTTCTTGAGTTATTAATCTTGAAATGATTTATAACAATGAACAAACTTTTGTTTTATTCTTATTTCACAGTTAGTTTCCAATTTCTGTTGACATGGAAAATCATGTTAATTCTGGTTTCTTAAACTGGATTTTTAGGTATAATCATCAAGGCTCTAGCTGAAAGGATGGTCGACATGAAGGAAAACATGGACAATAACTTCTTTGCTTCTTTTTGGAATGGGAATACGGTATGTGCACGCTCCTGACTGTTTGTAGCTTTTCTTAGAGTCAATGATCACTGTTATATTTCAAAACCTGTTTCTCTCCAAAACAGGACCAAGTTGAATTGTTCAGTAGGATCTTCTCTAGCTGCTTCAAGGAACAACTTCAAAACAAGTCCCCTAAGGTAATCGGATCACCCTTGACGTGAAAATTTGCCGTCTTTCCATTTCACCTGCTCCAAAATAAAGTTTCAATTCCATGTCATCTCCATTCTCTATGCAGCTAAGGAGAATATGTAGCCATTTGACAAGTCAGATGAAAAATGACGTAATTTCGTTGATAGACTCATGCTTCTTGAAACATACTTTTAGTTAGAATGCATATTGCATAACATCTCTTCCATAAATATTCTATCTCTTTCAGTCTTTTGGTCTTCAGACACAGAGAGGAAGAAAAGAAAAAACCGAAAAAGAAAATGGACCTGGGATCTTGATGATATATTTCTTTCTCAAAAAGAGATATTGATGATTTATTAGTTCGATTCTTAACGAGGTTGTTCATTTGACTATTGCGTTCAAACATATGTTATTAACTCATGTATTAGCTTGAAGCAGTAGCCTCCTAACTTTTATGAGAATCCTTCCTACATATTGCTCAGCAGAATCTGCAAGTTCATATTTTGAAAGCAAACCATTAAAAGGTTTGCATAGTGAAGCATAGCTGAAAAAGATGCATGCAACCTAGGTGGAATATTACTTGGAATAATTTTAAGTTGTTATTGTTATGCTGCTGAATTGATCAGTAAACTAAGGTTAGTGGTAAGGTCTGTTTGGAAAAAGCCTCTAACCCGTACAAAGATAGAGGTCAAGTCTGTATACATAGTGAAGCATAGCTGAAAAAGATGCATGCAACCTAGGTGGAATATTACTTGGAATAATTGTAAGTTGTTATTGTTACGCTGCTGAATTGATCAGTAAACTAAGGTTAGTGGTAAGGTCTATTCGGAAAAAGCCTCTAAACCGTACAAAGATAGGGGTCAAGTCTGTATATGTCCTACCCTCCCCAGACCTCACTCGTGGGATTCACTGGTTTTGTTGTTGTTGTTGTGGCTAATTTGATCAGTAATGTCAAATCTGGATATTATTTCCCGATTTTACTTTTCTTATATGATTCATATAGCTTGTAATCCTCCACATGCAGTTGAACTCAGATCCTTTAAAAGAGATAAGCTGCTCAGAAGACAACTCCTCATGCATACCCCTCCAAGATTTTTCTAATGTGAGAAACCGAAAGGTAAGCTTGGTCACCTTTTAGCCGTTTTTTCCCCATTTGTGAACCTTGAAGCATTCAATTTGTCAATCCTGCCATTATGAAAGTAGTTGTTAAGAATAATAGTCTTTTACTTTTGAGTTGGTGTGAAATATCTATATAGTCATTGGAACTATATGGAGAGGATTTTGTTGATTTTGCTATTATCAAACTATCTACATGTTTTACTTCTCTTAAGACAAGAATTTCGTCAAAAGGAAACTATTTGGAAGGATCAAAAGTCAATCTGAATGTAGTGTTAGTATATATTGCTCGTCTAGTTAGAATTCACAATCTCCATCAATGCCAAGGGAAATGAGTAGGACATTGTACAAAGAACTTAAGTGAATGTATCAGATATAATGTCCATCATAGTGTCGTGCTTCAGTGTTATGGTGACCGGTAAATTCTGGTTTTCAGTGTTGCAGAGCTTGCATAAAGAAGGGCAAATGTTACCACTGGACTGTAATTACAACTCAAGAAAAGGAACTTGCGGTAAGTCTTTCTTTAACTTGATTAAAATTTACTAGTTACTTACCTTCTGGCCTTTCTATTTGAAATTTGTCCTTTTATGTCATTTGGTGTGAATTTTGTCCTCACGTATAAATGGCCACACATGCTTCTCGCTGATCCACTGAAAAGAGTTGATCCGTTAACTACAGATAAAACATGTTGAGCATTTTGCCTCGTTTAATGTGCTCTTAGAGTCTTCATCAAGGCTCTAAGTAATACTTTTCCTTGATAATGAAAGTCTCCTAAAGCGAGACCCTAAACAATTGATAGATGTATTTTTTTCCCTCAAATTGTGCTTTTTTCAATTAAAACCCACATGTTTGTGCCTCGTTGCCTCAATTGCTTTATCTCTTGCTATTTTAGTGTCATTTTATTCTTGCAATCTTGCTTCATTAACATTTCTTTTGAGCTGAGGGTTTATTAGAAACAACCTCTCCATCCCACGAAGGTAGGGTAAGGTTTGTGTACATCCTACTTTCTCCAGACCCTACTTGTGGGATACACTGGATATGTTGTTGTTGTGATGATCTCTTGACAAGTAAATTGGTTTTGGATGGTATAGGAGATCAAGAAAGCCTAGGCATCAATTAAAGGCCTTATGTGTGTCATGGTCCTCGCGAGCACTTTTTCCATTACCATAGGTAGCTGGATATCTAAACAGAACAGTATAATCTACTGCAGTAGAGAATAGAGATGAATAAGTGCAGATGATGGCAAACCATTACATCGTTGAATCTATTGAAGAGTGTAAGTGTATTAAGTACTAGTTTGGTTGTCGAAGTGTTTTTTTTAGTCAAGTAAACGTATTTCATTCATAAACATGGTCAAATTGGCCATATACAAGGGTAAACCAGCAGTTAGTAATCTGCAAAATATGATTCTGTACAAACTCTGGCCAATCATCTATACAACAAGGAACTTTCTATCTACACCAAAAGAAAGTAAGGGAGCAGAGACTACTCAACTGAGAGAAACTCGATTTGACATCTTCAAAAGTTCTCCTATTTCTCTCGCTCTCCAAGCTACCCACATTAAATCAAGACCATATTCCAAGCCCTTCGTCCTTTCCTCCTTCCTCTTCCACCTGAACATCAAATCCTTCACAGTTCTTGGTATTACCCATGAAGTGCTGATGAAGCACCTACTCTGAACCACCATAACCTCATGGTTGTCCTGCAATGAAGTAGAAGATGATCCACATTCTCGCCCACCTTCTTTCACACGTAGCACCAGCTGATGCATAGAACCTTCCATTTTCTTAGATTTTCCTCTGTCAAATCACCCCTCTAAATATGTGAATAGATGTTAAGATATTTCATTTCTATTCCTGTTTTTGACTTTTAGACTTTTAGTGACTGTTAATTATGAGTGGTCTGCAAGAAAATTAGTTATAAAGTTTGATTTGCAGAAGATCCTTTCCAGTTCAATACATGTTTTTGGGGGTAAATACTTTGTCGATTTGATATAGATCACTGTCTTTGATGACTAATACTTTGAGCTGACAGAATCTTAAGGTGCTGTTATCAAGTACAAAGAAAGAGTTCGAAAATCTGCAGTCTCAGCTAAAATGTGATCTGAAGCAACTTGGTAGGCTTTTTCTGTAAACAAACCCTTTCTATTATTTATATTGACTATCATTTCTATAATTTGAAAGCGAAGTTGAAATTCGATTTATCCTGGTTTCAGGAGACCAAGTACTGGATATGTCTAATGCTGCTCTTGGATATCATAAGGTTATGAAAGAAAACAGAACCTTGCATAACATGGTTCAAGATCTAAAAGGTATTTCGACAAGGATTACATCAACAAACATAACAATGTGAAAGGCTTTGGGGATCGGAGGCAAGAAAGTCAGTTCCAAAATAATAAAAAAATCAAGATAAATGACTTAATCTCTTTCTATCTCTCCCTTCACACTGTTTTGTGATTGGAGGAAACAGAAAATGATAAATCACAGGGTCAAAAGGGATGGAAAAAAGGAAGTATATAAAAGAACATCAACTAAAACTAAAATGCTTACTCTACGCTCATTGAAGAACCTATTGGAATCAAGTTTTGTTCCACAAAAGCTCTCTAATCCTGTTGTGTAATTTATTCTTCAGGGAATATTAGAGTTTACTGCAGAATAAGGCCTGCCTTCAATGCAGAAGCGAAAACTTCCATAGATTTCATTGGAGAGGATGGTTCTTTGGTTGTAATTGATCCACTAAAATCCTGGAAAGAAGGGAGGAAAATTTTTCAGTTCAACCGTGTTTTCGGTCCAAGTGCCACTCAGGGTAAGGATACTGTGTGTTACATTGTACAGCTGAAGATACATCTTCCATATTTTTATAAAGGTTTTGTTGTAGTTACGTTTCCTTTTTTCCAGCATGCTTTGACATGCTCTCTATAGTATTATGACTTTTTTACTCGTGTTAATTCTTTTTTCTTGAGCCGAGGGTCATTGGGAAACAACCTCTCTATCTCTCAAGGTAGGGGTGGGGTGGGCAGTAAGGTCTGTGTACGTTCTACCCTTCCAAGAGGACCAAGACCCACTTGTGGGATTACGCTGAACATGTTGCTGCTGTTGTTTTATTGGGTAAACTTCTTAATTTTGCAGAAGATGTATTTCGAGACACTAAACCGCTTGTAAGATCAGTGATGGATGGTTATAATGTATGCATTTTTGCTTATGGTCAAACTGGATCTGGGAAAACATATACCATGGTAAGAGCTTTTATGATGAGGCATGCACAAAATATAATTCCTTATATTTGCATGCTGAAGCTTCTTATCTAATATTTCTCCCTTGCAGTCTGGCCCTGGAGGTGGATCAACAAAGGAATTCGGAATCAATCAATTGTCTCTTAATGATCTATTTGAACTATCTGATGAAAGGAAGGACGTCATGAGTTATAAGATCCACGTTCAAATGGTTGAGATATACAATGAACAAATTCATGATCTTCTCGCAGACGACCCTTTGCTAACTAAATATCCTTTCACTGAGTTATTCCTTAGTTTAGAACGGATTTTATGAGTTAGTTTTGAGATACTTAAAGGCGGAAAGTGAAATAACTGCACCCTTAACTGTTCATAAATTAGAGATTAGAAGCTGCATTAGTGGAAATGGTCTACCTCTGCCTGATGCTAGCATGCATCCAGTGAATTGCGCTACAGATGTTATAGAACTGATGAAACTTGGTGACTTGAACCGTGCTGTTGGCTGTACTACTATGAACAACCGTAGTAGTCGTTCACACAGGTGAGGGAACTCAATTTCCATTCAGCTCAACTTAACAGAGTTATTAACATTGTCAAGTGTACTTATGTTCGCATAAAATGACTGCAGTGTGCTGACTGTACACGTGCATGGTGAGGATACATCTGGAAACATAATCCGCAGCTGCCTCCATTTGGTGGATCTTGCTGGTAGTGAACGAGTTGACAAGTCGGAAGTCACTGGAGACAGCCTCAAAGAGGCACAACATATTAATAAATCTCTCTCTTGCTTGGGTGATGTGATCACAGCATTGGCACAGAAGAATTCCCATATCCCTTATAGAAACAGCAAACTCACCTTACTCTTGCAGAACTCTTTAGGTTTGTATAATTAGTTAAAGATTTTGCTCCTCCAGATATAGCAACTTATATGACTGGTCTAGACAATTATTTGGCCAAATAGAAAATTTGGCTTTAAAGCATTTTGGAGGACTTTTTTCAAATCAAGTGACTTCTGCAGTTACAAGTATTTATAATTTACTAATGGCTTTTTTTTTTTTCTTTTTTTTGTAATGGTGTTTTTCAGGTGGACATGCGAAAACATTGATGTTTGCTCATGTCAGTCCTGAAGGGGATTCCTTTGGAGAAACAATTAGTACTTTGAAGTTTGCACAAAGGGTTTCGAGTGTGGAACTTGGTGCAGCTCATTTAAACAAAGAGAGCACTGAAGTTTTAGAGCTGAAGGCAGAGGTAAACTACAATCATTTTATGATATTATATGTTTATATAAGTATTACAGTGTGGCTTAAATGTTGGTTACAAGACAATACCATACCCAGTGTAAATCCCACAAGTGGGATTTGGGGAGGGTAGAGTGGCTTAAATGTTAAATGTTGGTTACAAGATGGAGAAGTCTCTATTTTTGTGTTTCGGCTGTTGCATTATTGCGTTGTCGATACTGTTCTTTCTGTATGTTGTGTACTGCTCTCCATTTCACTATATTTCGTCATTGTTACTGCATTCATTTTTGTAGTTGGTTACAAGACAGAACAACAGCACAAAGAAAACTTTCTTGGGCTTATAATGTTGGATAATGATTCATTACCTGTCAACTGCTAAAATGATTGTAGATTGAGACCCTAAAAAGGGCATTGGCTAACAAGGAAGCACTAACTCCTCAAATCAAAAAAACAAAGGAAGCAGCAAGAACACCTTTCCAGAAGCCAAAAGCAATAGCTGAGAGATCAACTCCACGAGCTCGAAGATTAAGCATCGAGAATTGCGCCACCACCATGAGGACAGAAAAGGCAAACCTTGATGATGAAAAGGGATCCAAAACTCCAGGGGTGAAAACTCGTTCGAGAAGATTAAGTTTAGAAGGGCCAAGATTAGCCAGCAAGAATCTTGAACATATTAAATTATTAGAAGCCACTACCAAGCGCAACCAGCAAGAAGTTGCGTGCTTACAGCAATCTACTGAGCTTCAGGAAGGAGATGATGTCACAAAATTGTATGATCAGGCCAGTAATGATACTAGCCTGAAGGCTCCTCGGAGTCCAACTTTTTCTTTTAAAATCCAGCAGCCTCCTCGGGGTCCAACTTCTGGTTTTAAAAGTCAGCAGCCTCCTCGGAGTCCAACTTCTGGTTTTAAAATCCAGCAGCCTGCTCAGAGTCCAACTTCTAGTTTCAACGGCCAGCAGCAGCCATCTCGAAGTCCAACTTCTGGTTCCAACAGCCAGCAGCAGCCACTTCGAAGTCCAACTTCTGGTTTCAAAAGCCAGGTTCCTCGGAGTCCAACTTCTGGTTTCAAAATCCAGCAGGCTCCTTGGAATCCAACTTCTGGTTTCAAAATCCAGCAGGCTCCTCGGAGTCCAACTTCTACCTATAAAAGTCAGCAGCCTCCTCGGAGTCCAACTTCAGGTTTCAAAAGCAAGCAGGCTCCTCGGAGTCCAACTTCTACCTATAAAAATCAGCAGCCTCCTCCGAGTCCAACTTCTGGTTTCAAAAGCCAGCAGGCACCTCGGAGTCCACCAAGTGCTGCCATTAAAATCCAGGGTATGAAAACAACAGATAACAGAACAAGGATTCCTTCTCTTCAACTACCCAAAACACCTGAGCCACTGATAACCTCTAAAAATGAGAACAAGGCAGGAATGCAAAGTGAGCGTACAATTTCATCTCAATTCCAGACATCTACTTTGAGTAGCCGTACTCATGGAAAAGGATCTCAAATACGAAGATCACTTCGGACTATTGGGAAACTGATTAATGGTTCTGAAAAGAAGTAAGTGATTCATTGCCCGATCGCATTTCAATTGTTTTTTATGTATTCGTTTAATCCCTATATATAAGAATACGAAGCTATAGATGAATTCGATTAATCTAATGTAGAATTGTGTTTTGTTTACTTGTGAAAACTTACAGGAACCAACAGAAAAAGACCGAAGCAGCCCCACTATCACCTTTGAATTGCCAAAATGAGGAGATGTCATCAATGACATCTAATGCAAGGATACTGAGAAGACAATCCCTAACTAACATTCCTCCCCCAATCATGTCGAGGAGATCTTCACTTGGAGGAGGGAGCTTGCCTGACTCTTGTAAGTCTAAGAGATAATGTCAAAATAAACTTGAAGTATCACTTTTTCGTGTGTTCACTTTTCCTACCTGAAATATCACCATCTATTAGGGAACAACTAATAGTTCATGTAGGAAAAATGAGCATATGATAGTTCAGGTAGTAAACTCGCAAAAACCTGATACGTCAGTTGTGTTTTTCAACATTAACTCTAAGTTGAACGAGTGTTAAATTTCAGCTAAAAGCCAATTCTGATCGAATGTTGCATTTACAGAAGTGTCGTTCATTTTACAGGTGCAAATGAAAGTAGAAACTGTAAAACTCCTGGAGCTTCGGCCAAGTTAACAAAGAGGTGGCTATGAGGAACAAACCAAGTAGTTAACATCAAGGAGCTGACAGTAGGCATCAACAAATACTGACTACTTGACATCGGGTTAGACAGGTTTATTCCGCAGATACTCACTGCAATTTTAGATGTTCTAATGCTGTTAACATCGACATTTCTGTACAGATTACTGAGGCAGAAAATAGGAACTGAGACCAGAAGGAAACAAATTCTCTGTTATTTGAAC
This sequence comes from Solanum medicagineum, assembly GCA_026153255.1. Lineage (NCBI taxonomy): Eukaryota > Viridiplantae > Streptophyta > Magnoliopsida > Solanales > Solanaceae > Solanum > Solanum medicagineum. Next base: position 6,076,930 of record JAPFFP010000080.1, read on the forward strand.
TATGAATAAACCTCATAGATGTTAACATTGTTGTATACCAACCCAAAAACATGACATTTGAATAAAAGTTCATTTTTGCAAACTGTTTGACATGCTTTATTTAAGCCGAGGGTCTATCGGAAACAACCTCACTATCTCTAAGAGGTAAGGATAAGGTCGGCTTACCAGAATTCCTCCTTTAGTACCAAGTTTTAATAACCATTGACTCAACATTACTAAAATTATCAGAATGAGCTCTTTTTTTTTCCCTCCTTTGGGTTTGCCCTTAAATTAATTGTTTTTGAAAGTAAATAATATTGATTACACTGAAAATAGGTAAGGATAAATTAGTATAAAACACTTGGTATGATTTTTAAAGAGCGTATTAAAGAGACAACTAATATGTGACAAAGGAAGGGTAACCTTAGTAGTTACTTAAATTTCTTTCCAGTTATCTTATTTCTTTAGCATTCAGGTTTCAAAGATCGAAAAGGGGTGTGCATCAGTTGATTCGACTTTATGTATTATTGGTTCGATTTATCAATTTTTGGTTTTTAAATGTGTTAAAACCAATAAGATATTTTTTATCGATTTCTGGTCCTTAATGGTTTGGTTTTCGGTTTACCTAGTAAGGAATACTCATAAAATAAATATATGACTTCTCTAATAATTTGACGTAATACGATGGGATACAGTAAAAGAAACAAATCAATCAATCACCTAAACTTAATAATATGCAATATTTCACCTCGTATTCTAATTTACTTTCCAACAGAGGAGTTATACATTGGAAATCAAGCAAATATATCACTTACGATATTGATTTAGTATCAAATGATGTTAAATTATTAATATTTAATATTTATGAAGGGATAAAGTAGTTAATTATTATAGTCTTAATGGGTTATCGGTTTTATCCAATAATCCAATACTAAAAATCGAAACCGAAATGATAATCCGATAATTCTTTTTGTAAAACCATTAAAAACCCATCAACAATAATCCAATAGCATTTTTTTCTGTTTGGTTTATCGATCAGTTCAGTTTTTGTGAAACTTTAAATCTGAAGCATCCATTACAATTTTTTTGCTTTGTACGATTGGTATAGGGGTTACGAAACAAGAATTCACTCTTTTTTTTTTTCAGTTTTTCGTGTAATTATATAGACTACGAATATTTTTTCGTGTGTTATAGATTATGAATATTTTGTAAATATGATTGTCTGGAAATTTCTCTACTTTTGTGGTAGTGGTAAGGTCTGCGTACATTTTACCCTCCCCAAACCCCACTTGTGGGATTACACTGGGTATGTTGTTGTTGTTGTTGTATGATTGTCTGGAAATTTTTGTCTCCAATGAATTATGTAGGATATCCACAATGACCTTGCAAATAATATTTATAGCTTCTATAATTCACAACAGTTTATTTTAGAAATTAGGGGTCAGCATATAGGAATTTAGAGTTTTTTCTCAATTTTCATGTGTATTAGCTTATGAATATATCGTAAATATGACCTTCAATTTTTTTGACCCCATATGTTGTAGGGCCATCTGTAGTTACCTGTGAATAGCTCACGATTTTTGGGGGTACCGGGGCTCAAAGCCCCTTTTTTCGAAAAATTCCCCTTTTCTTAGGGGATCAGGAATAGGAATCATGCAATTTTTCAGTTTTTCATGTGTGTTAGCCCACAAATTCTGGCACTACAGGGGGCTTCGGCGCAACTTTCCCAAAAAATCATATGAGTGGGTCCGCAACGAGCCCGGTAAGAGGCCCAGGTGGCCTGGTGGCGGTGGAGAGCGCTTGGTAGGATTTTATGGGCCAAGGAACAGGAAATAAGTGATTTTGGCAGTTTGTTGTGGGTGTTAGCCCACGGATTTTGGTGCTACAGGAGGCTCGGGCTCAACTTTCCCAAAATATCATATGACTGGGTCCGCAATGAGCCGGTAAGAGGCCCAGATGGCTCGGCAGTGGCGGGGGAAGCCTAGTAGGATTTTATGTGCCAAGGAACAGGAAACAAGTGATTTCAGCAGTTTTCTACGAGTGTTAACCCACAGATTTTGGCGCTGCAGGGGGCTCCGACATAACTTTCCTACAAAAGCATACGAGTAGGTCCACAACGAGCCCGAGAAGAGGCCCAAGTGGCCCGACGGTGACAGGGACGCCTGGTAGGATTTTATGGACCAAGGAAAAGGAAACAGACGATTTCGACAATTATCTATGAGTGTTAGCCCATGGATTGTGGCGCTGCAAGGGGATCCTGTGCAACTTTCCCAAAAAAATCATACAAATGGGTCCGCAATGAGCCCAACAAGAGGCACAGGTGGCCCGCCGGGCCCGAGGGACACATAATAGGATTTATGAGCCATGGAATAGGAAACAAACGATTTCGACGATTTTCTGTGCATGTTAGCCCAAGGATTCTGGCGCTACACGGGGCTCCGGTGCAACTTTCACAAAAAATTATACGAGTGGCCGCGCAACGAGCCTGAGAAGAGGCATAGGTAGCCCGGAGGCGACGAGGGACGCCTGATAGGATTTTATGGGCCAAAGAACAGGAAACAAGCGATTTCGACAGTTTTCTGTGGGTGTTAGCCCACGGATTATGGCACTGCAGGGGGCTCCGACGCAACTTTTCCTAAAAATCATATGAGTGGGTTCGTAACGAGCCCGAGAAGAAGCCCAGGTGGTCCGACAGTGGCGGGGGACGCCTGGTAGGATTTTATGGGTCAAGAAACAGGAAACAGACGATTTTGGTAGTTTTCTGTGGGTGTTAGCCTACGGATTTTGGCATTATAAGGGGATCCAGCAAAACTTTTTCGAAAATCATACGAGTGGGTCCGCAACAAGCCCGAGAAGAGGCCTAGATGGCCCGGCGGCGGCGGGGGATGCCTGGTAGGATTTTATGGGCCAAGGAACAGGAAACAGGAGACAGGAGATTTCTTTGGGTGTTAGCCCATGGATTCTGCGCTGCAGGAGGTCCCGACGCAACTTTCTCGAAAAAATATATGAGTGGGTTTACAACGAGCCCGACAAGAGGCCTAGGTGGTACGGCGACGACGGGGGACACCTGGTAGGATTTTATGGCGAAAGAACAGGAAATAGGCGATTTCGGCAATTTTTTTTTTGTGTTAGCCCACGGGTTCTGGCGTTGCAGGGGGCTCCAGTGCAACATTTCTGAAAATTCATACGAGTGGGTCCGCATCGAGCCCGACAAAAGACCCAGGTAGCCCGGCGGCGGCGGGGGACACCTGGTAGGAATTTATGGGCCAATGAACAGGAAATAGATGATTTCGGTAATTTTTTATGGGTGTTAGCCTACGGATTCTGGTGCTGCAAGGGGCACTAGCGCAACTTTACATAAAAATTATATGAGTGGGTCTGCAATGAGCTCGAGAAGAGGCCCAGATGGCCGAATCCGTGTGCTAGCACCCACAAAAAACTGCCGAAATTGCCTGTTTCCTATTTCTTGGCCATAAAATCCTAACAGGCCTCCGCCAACGCCGTTAGGCCACCTGGGCATCTTGCTAGGCTCATTGCAGACCCACCCATATGATTTTTTAGGAATCTTGCGCCGGAGCCCCATGAAGCCCCAGAATCCGTGGGCTAACACCCACAGAAAACTGCCAAAATCGCCAGTTTCCTATTCCTTGGCTCATAGAATCCTACAAGGCCTCCGCAATGCCGCCAGACCACCTGGGCCTCTTGCCGGGATCGTTGTGGACCCACTTGTATGAGTTTTTGGGAGTCTTGTACAGTAGACCCATGCAGCACCAGAATCTGTGGGCTAACACCCACAAAAAACTGTCGAAATCTCCAGTTTTCTGTTCCTTGGCCCATAAAATCCTACCAAGCCTCAGCCAATGCCGCACGGCCATTGGGGCCTCTTGCCGGGATCGTTGCGGACCCACCCGTATGACTTTTTGGGAATCTTGCTGTCACGCCCCAATTTCCCGTAGGGCGGACCGGCACCCGTTACCGATAAGGCTTCGGGAGAACCAACCTATAAAACCATGCTCGTTCTATCCATATTATGCGTAGTTTCTATCTTTTACATGCTATAGGACAGATAAACATTTATTGTAA
>JAPFFP010000080.1:6081091-6121326 GCA_026153255.1 Solanum medicagineum
AATTTAGCGTCATTTGTCCCTTTTCATATCATGTTTCCTTTGGGTTGTACCAATATGGTAAAGTGTGGGGTGTTACACTTGCGCCAGAGCCCTATGCAACTTCAGAATCCGTGGGTTAACACCCACAGAAAACTGTCAAAATTGCCTATTTCTTGTTCCTTGGCCCATAAAATCCTACTAGGCTGCCGCCAATGCCACCGGGCCACCTGGGCCTCTTGCTGGGCTCGTTGCGTACCTACCCGAGTGATTTTTCGAGAATCTTGCGCCGGAGCCCCATGCAACCCCAGAATCCATGGGTTAACACCTACAGAAAACTGTCAAAATTGCTTGTTTCGTGTTCCTTGGCCCATAAAATTCTATCAGGCCTCTACAAACGTCACCGGGCCACCTGGGCCTCTTGTCGGGCTCGTTGTGGACCCAACCGTATGATTTTTCAGGAATCATGCGCCAAAACCCTATGTAACCCCTGAATCCGTGTGCTAACACCCATAGAAAACTGCAAAAATTGTTTGTTTCTTGTTCCTTGGCCCATAAAATCCTACCAAGCCTCTGCCAATGCCGTCGGGCCACCTAGGTCTCATGCTGGGAAAGTTGTGAACCCATCTGTATGAGTTTACAGGAATCTTGCGCTAGAGCACAATGCAGCACCAGAATCCGTGGGCTAACACCCATAGAAAACTGCCGAAATCATTTGTTTCCTGTTCCTTGGCACATAAAATCCTATCATGCCTCCGCCAATGCCACCAGGCCACCTAAGCCCTTTGTCGGGCTGGTTGCTGACCCACCCGTATGAATATTTGCACCGAAGCCCTATGCATCCCCAGAATCTGTGGGCTAACACCCACAGAAAACTTTCGAAATCCCTTGTTTCTTGTTCCTTAGCCCATAAAATCCTACCAGGGCTCAGCCAACATCGCTGGGCCACTTGGGCCTCTTGTCGGGCTCATTACAGAGCCACTCGTATGATTTTTCAGGAATCTTGCGTCAGAGCCCCATGCAACCCTAGAATCTATGGGCTAACACCCACAGAAAACTACCAAAATTGTCTATTTCCTATTTCCCATAAAATCCTACCAGGGCTCCGCCAACGCTATCGGACCAACTGGGCCTCCTGTCATGCTCGTTGAGGACCTACCCATATGATTCTTCGAGAATCTGCTGGAGCCCCATGCAACCCCAGAACCTATGGGCTAACACACACAGAAAACTGCTGAAATTGTCTGCTTCCTATTCCTTGGCACATAAAGTCCTACCAGGACTCCACCAACTCCGTTGGGCCAGCTGGCCCTTTTGCTGGTGCGGACCCACCATATGATTTTTCAAAAATCTTGCGCTGGAGCCCTATGCAGCCTAGAATCCGTGGGCTAAAACCCACAGAAAACTGTCAAAATCGCTTGTTTCGTGTTCCTTAGCCCATAAAATCCTACCTGGCCTCCGCTAATGCCGTCAGGCCACCTGGGTCTCTTGTCGGGATCGTTGCGGACCCACCCTTATAATTTTTCTGAAATCTTGCACCGGAGCCCCATGCATCCTCAAAATTCATGGGCTAACACCCACAGAAATGGCCGAAATCACATGTATCCTGTTCCTTGGCCCATAAAATCGTACCAGGCTTCCGCCAACGCTGTCGGGCGACCTGGGCCTCTTGCCAGGATCATTGCGAACCCATCCATATGATTCTTTGGGAATCTTACGTCGGAGCCCCATGCAGCCCCAGTCCGTGGGTTAACACTCACAGAAAACAGCTGAGATTGCATGTTTCTAGTTCCTTGGCCCATAAGATACTACAATGCCTCCGTCAATGCCGTCGGGCCACCTGGGCCACTTGCAGGGATCGTTGCGGACCCAACCGTATGATCCTTTGGGAATCTTGCACAAGAACCCCATACAGCTCCAGAATCCACGAGCTAACACACACAAAAAGCTGTTGAAATTGTCTATTTCTTGTTCCTTGGCCCATAAAATCCTACCAGGCCTTCGCCAACATCGCCGGGCCAACTGGACCTCTTGCCGGGCTCATTGCAGACTCAACCATATGAGTGTTTGGGAAACTTGCGCTAGAGCCCCATGCAGCCCCAGAATCCGTGGGCTAACACCCACAGAAAACTGCCGAAATCGCCTCTTTCATGTTCCTTGGCCCATAAAATCCTACCAGGCCTTCGCTAATGCCGCTGGGCCACCTGGGTCTCTTGTCGAGCTCATTGCATACCTACCCGTATGATTTTTTGGGAGTCTTCCACCGGAGCCCCATGAGCCCCAGAATCCGTGGGCTAACACCCATAGAAAACGATTGAAATCATCTGTTTCCTGTTCCTTGGCCCATAATATCCTACCAGGCCTTCGCCAACATCGCCGGGACACCTGGACCTCTTGTCGTGCTCATTGCATACACACCATATGAGTTTTTGGGAATCTTGCGCTGGAGCCCCATGCAGCCCCAGAATCCGTGGGCTAACACCCACAAAAAACCTGTCGAATTCGCCTCTTTCGTGTTCCTTGGCCCATAAAATCCTATCAGGCCTCCCGCAATGCCGCTGGGCCACCTGGGTCTCTTTCGGGCTCGTTGCGGACCCACCCGTACAATTTTTTGGGAATCTTGCACTGGAGCCCCATGCAGCCCCAGAATCCGTGGGCTAACACCCATAGAAAATGATCAAAATCGCCTGTTTCCTGTTCCTTGACCCATAAAATCCTACCAGGCCTTCGCCAACGCCGCCGGGCCACCTGGTCCTCTTGCCGAGATAGTCGTGAACCAACCCATATGATTTTTTTGGAATCTTGCGTCGGAGCCCCATGCAGCCCCAGAATCCGTGGGTTAACACCCACAGAAAACTATCGAAATAACATGTTTCCTATTCTTTTGCCCATAAGATCTTACCACGCCTCCGCCAATATCGTCGAGCCACTTGAGCCTCTTCCAGAGCTCGTTGTGAACCCACCCGTGTGGTCTTTTGGGAATATTTCACGAAAACCCTATGCTGCCCAAGAATCCGTGGGCTAACACCCACAGAAAACAGTTGAAATCGTCTGTAACCTATTCTTTGGCCCATAAAATCCTACAAGGCCTTCGCCAACACCACCGGGCCACCTGGGTCTCTTGCCAGGCTCATTGCAGACCCACCCCTATGAGTTTTCATGAATCTTACGTCGGAGCCCTATGCAGCCCCAGAATCCTCGGCCTACACCCACAGAAAACTGTCAAAATCGCATGTTTCTCGTTCCTTGGCCCATAAAATACTACCAGACCTCCACCAACGCCATCGGGACACCTAGGCCTCTTGCCGAGCTCATTGCGGATCCACCGGTATGAATTTTCAGGAATCTTGTGCCATAGCCCCATGCAGCCCAGAATCTGTAGGCTAACACCCACAGAAAACTGCCAAAATTGTCTGTTTTCTGTTCCTTGGCCCATAAAATCTTACCAGACTTCTGCCGACGCCGTTGGGATACTTGGGCCTCTGTTCGGGCTCGTTGCGGACCCACCCATATGATTTTTTAGGAATCTTACGCCGAAGCCCCATGCAGTCCTAGAATCTGTGGGCTAACACCCACAGAAAACTATCAAAATCGTCTGTTTCCTATTCCTTAGCCCATAAATTCCTACTAGACCTCCGCCAACGCCATCGGGCTACCTGGGCCTCTTTTCTGGCACATTGGGGACCCACCGGCATGATTTTTCAAGATTCATACGCAGGAGACCCATGCAACCCAGAACCCGTGGACTAACACCTACAGAAAATTGTCAAAATCATCTATTTCTTGTTCTTTGACTCATAAAATCCTACCAAACCTCCGCCAATGCCGTCGGACTACCTAGGCCTCTTACCGGGCTCTTTACGTACTCATCCATATGATACTTTGGGAATCTTGCACCGAAGCCCAATGCAACCCCTGAAACCGTGGGCTAACACCCACATAAAATTGTTGAAATCATTTGTTCCAATTCCTTGGGTCATAACATCCTACCAGGCCTCCGTCAACGCCGCCCGACCACCTAGGCCTCTTGCCGGGCTCGTTGCGAACCCACCTATATGATTTTTCAGGAATTCGTGGGCTAACACCCATAGAAAACTGTCGAAATTGCCTGCTTCCTGTTCCTTGGCCCATAAAATCCTATCAGTCCTTCGCCAATGTCGTTAGACCACCTATGCCTCTTGTCAGGCTCGTTGCGGACCCCCTCGTATGATTTTTTGGGAATCTTGCCCCGGAGCCACATGCAGCCCAAGAATTCGGGGGCGAACACCCATAGAGAGCTGTCGAAATCACCCATTTCCTATTCCTTGACTCATAAAATTCTACCAGGCCTCCGCCAACACCGCCGAGCCACAGCCTCTTACTGGGCTTGTTTCAAATGCACCCATATGATTGTTCGGGAATCTTGCATCAGAGCCCCATGCAGCCATAGAATCCTTGGGCTAACTCCCAGAGAAAACTGCCGAAATCACCTATTACCTGTTCCTTGGCACATAAAATCCTACCAGGCCTCCGCCAACGCAGCCGGGCCACCAACACCCTTTGCGGGGCTCATTGCGACACACTTTTATAATTTGTTGGGAATCTTGCGTCGGAACCCTATGCAGCCACAGAATCCATGGGCTAACACCCACAAAAAACTGTCGAAATCACTTGTTTCCTGTTCCTTGGCCCATAAGAACCTACATAGCCTCTGCCAACACCACTAGGCCACCTGCGACTCTTTCCAGGCTTGTTTCGGACCCACCCATATGATTTTTTGGGAATCTTGCATCGGAGCCCCTAGCAGCCCCAGAATCTGTGGGCTAACACCCACAGAAAACTATCGAAATCGTCTGTTTCCTGTTCCTTGGCCCATAAAATCCTACCAGGCCTCTGCCAATGCCATCGGGCTACCTGCACCTCTTGCCGGGCTCACTGCGGATCCACCCGTATAATGTTTTGGGAATCTTGCGCCGGAGCCCCATGCAACCCCAGAATCCGTGGGCTAATACCCATAAAAAGCTGCTGAAATCACCTATTTCCTGTTTCTTGGCCAACAAAATACTATCAGGCCTCCGCCAGTGCCGCTGGGCACTTGGACCTCTTGATGGGCTCGTTGCAGACCCACCTGTATGATTTTTTGGTATTCTTGCGCCGGAGCCCCATACAACCCAGAATCCGTGGGCTAACACCTATAAAAAACTGCTGAAGTCACATGTTTCCTATTCTTATGCTGGTAAAATCCTACCAGGCCTCTGCCAACGCCACCAAGACACCTAGGACTCTTGCCGGGCTTTTCGGGGACCCATCCATATTTTTGGTAATCTTGCGTTGGAGCACCACGAAACCCCATATTCCATTGGCAAACACACACAATAAACTACCAAAATCGCCTGTTTCTTATTCCTTTGCCCATAAAATCCTACCAGGCCTCTACCAATACCATCGGGCCACATGGGCCTCTTGTCGGGCTCGTTGCGAACCTATTCGTATTATTTTTCGGAAATCTTGCGCCGGAGCCCTGTGCAGCACCAGAATCCATGAGATAACACCTTCGATGCACCTGTGCCTCTTGCCAGGATTTTTGCAGACCCACTCGTATGATTTTTCGCGAATCTTACGTCGGAGCGCCATGCAGCCGTAGAATCCGTAGGCTATTACCCACAGAAAACTACTCATGCAGCACCAGAATCCGTGGGTAAACACCCATAGAAAACTGGTGAACTCGTCAGTTTCCTGTTCCTTGGCCCATAAAATCCACAGTTTTTTGGTGCGAGGCTCCAAGCCCATTTTTCTTGGAACATTCCTTGAAATCGTCAGTAACGAGCACACTAAGAGTTCCAGTATGTCTCGTACCATTGGACGACGGTTTGGAGCATTTTATGGGCTTCAGAATATGAATCAGACAATTTTCTCTGTTTTTCATAGTTGTTAGCCTACGATTTTTAGGGCTGCTAGGGCTCCAGGCGCATTTTTCTTATAAAATTTCTCAAAATTGTCCATTTTGAGCATGCTAAGAGTCCCAGTAGGCACAATGCCCTTGAACATCGCTAGGAGCATTTTATGGGTCTGAAACATGAATCATATGATTTTTTCAGTTTTTGGTGAGTGTTAGCCCACAATTTTTGGGGTGCGGGATCTTCAGGACTATTTTCTCAGAGAATTCTATTAAACCATCCATAATTAGCCCACTAAAAGTTCTAGTATGCCTGGTCCATCGGATGGCGCCTGGAAGCATTTTATGGGCTTCACAACAGAAATCAAGTCATTTTCTCGATTTCTCGTGGGTGTCAGCCCATGAATTTTAGGGTGTGCTCGAACTCTAGGCCTATTTTTCTTCGAAAAATTCACAAAATCATATGTAACGAGCCCGATAAGAGCTTCAGTAAGCTCGTTGCCATCAGACGACGCCTAGGAGCATTTTATGCCCTCCAGAATAAAAATCAAGCAATTTTCTCAATTTTTCATCAGTGTTAACCTATGGTTTTTGGACATGTCGGGGCTCCGAGCCATTTTTCTTGAAAAATTCCATGAAATCGTCCATAATAAACCCACTAAGAGTTCTAGTAGGCCTGGTGCCTTACGACGACGCCCGAGAGCATTTTAGGGGCTCCGAAATAGGAATCAAGCGATTTTCTCAATTTTTTATGGGTGTTAGCCAATGATTTTAGGTGGTGTCGGTACTCTTGTCCTATTTTTCTTCCACAAAATCGTAAATAACGAGTCCGCTAAGAGTTCCACTAGGCTCGATGCCATCGAATAGTGCCTAAGAGCATTTTATAGGCTCCGAAACAGGAATCAGGCGATTTTCTCAAACACCCACGATTTTTTAGGGTGCCTTGGCTTTGATCCATTTTATCAAAAATTTTCACAAAACTATCCGTAACAAGCCCAGTAGGAATTCTTGTTAGCCTGGTGCCATCGGTCGGTGCCTGTGAGCATTTTATGTGCTCCACAACAAGCATCTTGTGATTTTCTCAATTTTTCGTTGGTATTAACCCACAGTTTTTCGAGGTGCCGAGACTCCAAGCCTATTTTTCTCAAAAGATTCTAGGTAACCATTCTTAACGAGCCTGCTAAGAATTCGAGTAGTCCAGTGCCATCGGACGATGCTTCGGAGCATTTTTACGGGCTTCGAAACAGGAATCAGTCGATTTTCTTAATTTTTTGTGGATGTTAGCCCATGGATTTTGGGGGTGCCAAGGCTCTAGCCTATTTTTTTGAAAAATTCCACATAACCGTTCGTAATGAGCCCACTAAAGAGTTTTAGTAGGTCTGATGTCATTGAACGGTGCCTCAGAGTATTTTGTGTGCTCCAAAACATGAATCAACCAATTTTCTCAGTTTTTTCGTGGATGTTAGCCTATGGATTCTGGAGGTTTCAAGGCTTTGGGCCCATTTTTCTTAGATCAATGTTGCATTTTTCGAGTTGTGGGGTCATGAAGTTCATATTCGAGATTATCTCAATTTTTCATGTATATTATTATAGTCCATTAATTTTTATGATATGATTTGACCAACTCTATTTGACTCCAAATTTTGTGAGTCTGTTTAAAACAACATAATAAACAAAATTCATTGCTTTTTCACGGTTGATGTTGCTTTTTTGTAATTTTGGAGTCACAAATAGAAATTCAAGACTATCTCAATTTTTCATATATATTAATCCATGATTTTATCATTATTTTCTTGGAGTGCAATTGATCAATTTTGTTTGACCCCAAATTTGTGAGTCCTTTTAAAACGACCTAATAAATGATACTCATTGCTTCTTTTAAGGTTGACGCTACTTATTTTTGAGTTTCAGAATCACAAAAAAGAAACAAATTTGGTTCTCTCTATTTTTTGTATGTATCCATGAATTTTAAAACTTCATAATTATCTCAACTTTTCGTGTTTACAGAACATTACTCCTCGTCCATCTTTACTTATCCCTTGTTGACTTGGTACAAGGATTAAGAAGTAGTAAATAATAAAAGTAAATTTACCAAATACTATAATAAATACAATGTTCTGAAAATGAAATAGAGAAATGACGATAATTAATAATAAGGGCAAATTAGAAACTAAATGTAAAATTATATCTTGATTTCATAAATTGGACAAATATTGTTGGACATCCAAATAGTATAGAGGACAATAAAAATGGACGGAGGGAGTACTTGCTTGTACTTCTTATTGAAAACAAGTGTTAATTGAGACATATCATTAACAACACAACAATTTTCTACTAATAAGAAACAGCAATAAATTAGCAGTAAAAAGTTCCCAGAATGGCTGTTGAAACATCTACATGAGACATGTCTTCTGCTAAGTCACCAAATCTCTAATGTTGAGGCAATGCAGGGGTATATGACATAACCAGGTAGACGGTGCTAAATACGTGCAAATTGCAACGTATAGAGTTGTGTTCCTGAGAACCCTGTTCATACAAGCTTAAATTTGCACGTGCAATTTCTCCGGTACAATAGGTTCCTGAGACAGTAACTCCAGGGAAGTTCTCCAAGAAAGGTGAGGCGTCTACATTAGGTTCACCAAAAAGTAACTTACCACGCCCACAGCAAGCAAACATTATACCGCCAAAAACACACTTCTTATGCATATCTGCGTCCTTGCTATTAGTATGATCATCATCTTTATAGTTGAGAAGTTGCTTTAAATGTCTGAAGTTGTTTGCAATAGTGTTGCAAGAAGCACGTGCACAATCAGAACTTGCATGGTAAAACCGGAAGGAGTCTCCACTTTTGATACCAACACCATGGACATACAGATACTCCTCATCACCTCTGCAAATTCTTACAATTAGTTACAGAAGTGAAGAAGACAAACCAAAAATACACAAGATTATCAACATAGTGGTGTCAACTAAAATTAACATGGCTTTCCATGTTAGCAAAAACAAACTTGGGTGAGGACTCCCTATTTCTCCAAGAACCACGTAAAATTCATGGAGATTAGTCTCTCTACCAGCACGTGCAAATCATCACTTCAGGACACAAAAAAGGTAGTAAATACGGAGAGCAGAACATTCAAACATCATAAATGAAGACTAGAAACGGATAACCAAGCGCAATGGTGGATTAATCACCTTAAAACCTCATGGAATTCATGCGTACTTATCCAGCTTGGTTTTTCCTGCCCAATAGAACATTTTCTTCTCTTTGTAACTCCAACATAGAGAACTGGACAAATGTTAGGACCTCCCAGCTGGTTAAATCAAATCACAGAAAAGCAATATCTCAAGTCAGAGAATAAAGTGAATTTTGTTTGAAAGAAATGGAACTTGGGCCCAACTAACCCCAGAAGCTAGCTTATCGGGTGAGGGGATTGCCCAAGACAAAATGAAAGACCAACCTCTCGTATCCACACGATTGTGGAAACTCAACACCTCCTCGCAAGCCGACAATATAAGATAAGGCCCAACATCAAGTAAAATTGGGATGAATCCGACTCTAAACCATATAAAGAAATGGACCTCAGGCCTAACACCTCAACCCTAAAGCTCATTGGGCAAGGATTGTCCAATATCATTTATGAAGAAACTAATTTCCTATCCCCAAATTGATCTGCAAACTCAACAATGTTCACAGGTTGACACATACATGAGGTAACATGTACACTAGGAGAGGAAAATATATTATCATTTAGACATCTTCTAAGTTCTAAATTGGCCAAGTAAAATTGATCTCCAACCCACAAGAAATCACTTTCATATTAGCCTTTGTAGAAGATCAGTAAACCACTATGGAGCCCGATTAACAAAAGCAATTTCAGTGTTTTTGTTTCATCTTGAGATTTTTTTTTTTTTTGGAGAAGTTTTAATTCATATCTTATTATATACCTTTTGCAATTGTGCATGTGACGATAGATCAAATCATAAATGTACTTCTATAAAGTCCTTTTTCTGAAAAGGGGTAGTAAACATACTTCTGTAAAGTCTTTTATGCCTTGATCTTGTATTGCTCACATTCTTTGAGATTTACCGATGGAATTCGAAAATATGCAAAGATAGAAAGATAGACTCTAATCATCTAAATACCTCCAATCAGCCACAATACATCTGCCTAATCCCATTGCATGCTCATCCCTGCTAAAGTGAGGCAAGAGTATTCTGGCATTTGAAGGATTTCCCCACAATTCTGAACTATGGTGGAACGAATCACAGGAAGAAGAAACAAGACTAGCTACACTACATATGTCGTCGGCATTTGATAGTCTCCTTTCTAAACAAACCAGCAGTAAATTACTTCCTTCAGAAACTAGCTAGTTAAAAGTTGGTGCTGAAACATCAACTCCAATTATACTTAAAACAAGATGTACTACCTTACCTCATCATAAATCTGATCTAAAATAGTCTGGCCATCCAGATTCCCATGAACTGCTTCTCTTTTCGCAGTGAGCCAAGTGGAGTAGTCTTTGAGTCTCTCCCTAACAGAAACAGCTTTGTATATAGGCCCAATCGATGAAATGCCAGTGGATAACATTACATGAAATTGAGTTTCCCCAACACCTGTTTAAAGGGTCTCAGAAAATGATTGCCACGATAAACTCTGTGGAGGTATAATATACTAAATTACCCAAAGTTACAAAAATATTAATTAGAAGATAAGGAATCTAATATTTTAAACTACGTTTACTGATTTAACTGCAAAAGAAGCACTGGTATAATTTTAACGATACTGAAGAATTTATAAAAAGTACTAGATATGCACCTAAAAGATCATACACAACTACAAGTTTAAAAGAGAATAAAATTTCATTCGGGGAAGTACACGGGTAGCACTTACTGAAGTTACTTGGAATACAGGTCAAATGCACTACATAGTGCTCAAGCTATAAATTTTTCAGATATGATCGAGCAATTTGGTTTGGCCCCAAATGTTTGGGGTGGTCCACTCAAAACGACCTTATGAATATATACTGTTTTTTAAGGACCAAAAGTCGCTTTTTTTAGAGTTTCAGGTCGCGAATCTGGAATTAAGGGCTATCTCAGTTTTTCGTGTGTATTAGTCGATGATTATTTCAAATACGATAGACCGGCTCAATTTGGCCCAAAATTTTGTGAATCTATTAGAAACGACCCAGTGGACAATACTCATCCGTGACGACCTTGTAAAACAGTGTTCTTGTTATTAAATAAAATGATAACTTGAAACTGTAAAATTTCAATCAAAAAGCAACACGTACCAGGAGGTTTGCCTTTATCCCTTGAAAATATAAGAGCAACAGCAGCTGAACTCACCGCTTTGTTATTAGAGGGGTTAATTGCAGTTTCACCTTGGTATAAAAATTGAGAGCCTCCATCACCCACAATGACAGTCTCACCAGAAAAGGAATAATCTACAAACACGAAAGGGGACACTTATAATGTAACTTATTTCTCACATAATCAAATAAAAAGATAAATCTGCATCCATTATATGTGAACAAATAAAGTTTTTCATAAATGAATAATCATAAAGCTTACTTACCAAACTTTTCAAGCACAGGTTTGACGTCAGTGTCCTCATCCTAGAACAGCAGACAAATAGATTTTGTTACACTTAAATGTAAAAAGAAAGAAGGTTGATCATATATATATATATATATATATATATATATATATTCTAGAAAAGCAAAAACTCCAATCCCTCAAAAGTTCATTCTAGCATTTCAATACGACTCACACAAAGTCTAAATTGATTACTCCATGCATTCATACGGAATCTGTATTGCATAAGGACAAATTTTATCCCCTTATCCACAATTATGGAATATTAGGCATCATTGGAATAAACTGCTCTGCCACAAGGGGGCAAGAAATAACAAAATGATAGGTTTACAAGACTTTGGACTTACAGAAAATAACAAAATCCCCACTGGTGATGTTGATCCAGAACGAGAAGATGAGCATTCCCTGACATTGAGCACGAGATCATCAATCATTACTTGATTTCCCTGAAATTTGTTCTCCCCATGTTAGTATTGCCCATTTTGAATCAAGTTAGCACAAATTCTCTGATAGGAACTTCATGAAATTTGAACTGAAAATCAAGTTAAAAAGTGGAAGTTCAAATTCTCCATACAAGGCAGGCAATTACATTTTTAAAATATGTTAGGACTGTACTGGAGCAAAGAATTTACCCGAGTTTTTGATAATGGGATCAAATCAATGGCCAATCCTGGCAAGGAACCAACAGTTAGTAATGCACCGTGGATATTATTACCACGATCAGCATGAGCCTCATCATCATCAAAAATGTCCCACTGAACCTGGAAAAAACATCATTTTTCTGCACTTCAATTCTTGTTAAAAAGCAGTCCAAATGCAATCCCAAATAGATTCTAGTCTACATCCACTATATTCACCTCTTCAAACTCATTAGTGGTAGCATTTTGCCCAAAAATTCCTTGAGGTGTCGAAGTAATTACTGGAACTTGGGAGCCAAATCTACCAGTGATCTGCAGAAACAATTCATATTTTGAGTGAAATGACGTTATTAAGGTCACTACTGAAACAAAGTACAATATTTCAATTGAAACAACAAAAATGGGGACCATAACTATGCTGAAAAGTAGGTAAACTGCTTGTAGGCTATTATACCCTAACACAAACTACTATATAACCAGTTGATCTCTTCTTTCTTTCTGATTAAGAACTGCTAGATCTCTCCTAAAAGCCTTAAGCCAAAAAATGTTCCCAACAATCCTACAACTGACTACAACAAGTATAGAGTTTACCAGGTCTGTTACTAAAATTTTCTTCACCATCTTTCACCACACTTCACTCTCCTATCTTCTGCACTTTATCTCATCCTCCTCAGTTCTTCATTTCATTTTAAACCTCTTCAAATTTGAAAAATGGTAAGTACATTATAGATGTAGTACCAGAAGGTGCAGTCAAACTATGTTGCTCTAACTCTTCAGAATGGCTTTGAGTAGGTTCTAGATCCTCCAAAAATGTGAACTGACACAGGGACAGCAACAATTTAGATGAGTCTGAGCAATCATAGCTGTCAAAAGCTTTTACAAAGCACCAGAAGAATACCCCTTCTATCTTAAAAGGATTCAATGAGATCTATCACTGCTTCAGCATCATTTACATAACTCTGTTTACACCAAAAATAAAACAAAAGCAAACAATTCATTTTAGTCGTCTAGAATTCCTTCCTTTGATGTCCCAGCAATCCAAAAGCTCAGTTATGTGGGACATGATCCATTTACACTAAATTGAAAGTAAATCTAAGTTGATTCTTAAAGAATTGAAATATTGCTTAGAACAAAACTAGGGTCATATATTAGTTTGTTTATAAAATAGAATAATACTCTCTAGTCCAATTTGTAAGACACTTTTAACTTGGTGATATACCAAAATGTGTGCAACCATTTGGTCAAGGGAAAAGGGTTGTATCTTCCCTCTATTACTGAATGTTTAAAATTTTCATCTGTTGAATTAATGGTCCACATATGCCCTTAGAGTTATAAAAAGTGGCTCAAATTTCCCATTTCCCTGTTAACCCCATCCAGTGCATTCGGCCTACGTTTAGCTTTCACAGGCAGCTGATTAACAACTAGAATTATTCAATCTACAAAAATGATGATGGAACATCTGATGTAACATATTAGCTTGATCCTCGTCAAACCCATAAATACAATTTGGACATCATCTTTACATGCCTTTATCTGCAGAAACTCCTTCAGTAGATCCTGAAATAAAGATGGCAGACCAAACAGAAACCTTTTTTCTGTTCAAGAAACTCAAAACCACATACATCAAAGCAACTTCCTCAGAATAAATCACACTCAACCAAACCCAATATCTGATTATTGATTATCAGCCTCAGTACAATTTAAAAGGAACTTAAAATAGTTCATTGGCTTTTTAATGAGGAGTTGATGCGGTTGAGAGATCAAGACACCTAACAAATGCAATACTAAGTAGAATCATTATGTTGGTGATGATGGTCAGTAAAGGTGCTGGTGAAATTGGGTTGTGGAAGGAGATGGAGTGGTGAGTTGGCATGCCATTTTTGGCTAATGACTGGGGTTATAAGAGAAAGGGCAAATTTGAGCACTTCTATAATATTTAAGGGCATATAGTCATCGATAGTATAACAGTGAGAGCATATATGGACCAATAGTATAACATTAAGGGCATATATGGATTGATTATATCAAGAAGGAAAATATTAAATTTTTTAAAATAGTTAAGGGGCAAATATGACCCATTTCCCTACTATTAGTATATAAAGCATGTTTTTCCTGATGAAGTAAGCAGATTTCTTAAAAGGCATCAAGAAGATGCAAGGCAAAAAATTTACAGCATTATTCTCCACAATTCTCACAACTTCTAAGAGTTTTCTTGATAGGTATTTTGTATAAGTAGGTTTACAAATATATGACCAGCAACAAGAGTGTGCTGGTGCGGTGAACCAGTTACAATGTTCTGTTAGTTATAGAAGACTATGTAAAGAGTTTTAAAAAGTCAGACATAGGCTCTACATCATGAGTGACATCTACCTCAGCCACGTTGTTAAAAAAAGAAAACAAAAGCAGACGTTTGAACTTGGGACTAGGATATTCTCCTTTTCTCATAAAGAAAATTCTAGAATTCCTCTGCCCTCAGGGCCTAGCTCGTGTAGCAAAAGGTGGAAGATTTGTAGCTGAGGTCACAGGTTCAAGACCCACATCATGCTAGGCGAGGGTAGAGAGGTGGGTCCATCATCCACCGAGTTTAGAAGGTTGTGGCTGGTTCAAAGGCCGGGCCACAAACGGACTTCTCAGTTATCAAAAAAAAATCTAAAAATTCATCCCTTTCCAAGTGGTCCGCCAAATAGTAAAAGGGATAGCATCTATAGTCAAGTTTGGATAGTCACACCAATGCTATGTCATGTTAAAGACCACAAGTTTCAAAATTCTATAGCCACAATTTTATGTTAAACTTGAGGCACAAGCTCCAAAAGTCTCTCTAGCTTTTATAAACTCCATGCTTAGTCAAACTAAGGTGTAAGCCATACAAATAGAAACAAAGGAAGTAAGAGAGTCAAATTAATATCTTAATCTCCAAGTAAAAAAGTTTCGGACTCATTCAATTCAGCAAACAGATTCATTGACCAGTCAAGGCATATAGTGCACAGAAATGCCAAATTCAGGGAGAAGAGTGCATACCAGCCGGTGAGCTTCATCCAAGGCAAAAGCAGGACCAATGGAAGCAATGACAAACTGGGGCCGAATATGACTAGCTAAAACTTTGTCAATAACATCATTCACAGCAACCTACATCAAAAATCGAACTCCCAACTCAATAAATTCATGTAATAAAATAAACAAGATACTGCCTTTGTCCCAAAGTAGTTCTCCCCACTTGGTTCTTTGACATCTCTTTTTTTATAACAGCAATGTCCGAGCTAGCTTGTTTGTATCTCAACTGATTCCACCGAGTGCTTTCCACTTTGCACTAGCACAAGTACCGAATAACTATGTTCACCAATGCTGGCTCGGACAGAAGGGGAAAAACACCTATAGTTGTTGCCTCCTCTGAATTTATAATAAATTCAAATTCTTAAACATAAATTACTCCCTCTGTCCCAGAAAAAGGGGCGGGGTTTGAAGTACATCAATTCCTATAACTTATCATGTGTATTTGGACACCCATTTCTTCACTTTTAATATCCAATACAAGTAATACTAACATATTCAAAAAAATTGTAAGAAGTACTCCAAATCATAATTCTTAGTTAAAATTAGTTGAAAAAACATAATCAAAAACAAATTGACTCTTCAAACAGTATTCAGCCACCCATTTCTTCACTTCTCCAATATAAGTAATACTTACATATTCAAAATAAAAAAAAAAGTAAGTAGTCCAAATTATAATTCTTATAGTTAAAAATAGTTGTAAAAACATAATCCAAATCAAATTGACTCTTCAAATAGTAATAATACCATTTTCTAGACTTAATGAGAGTGACATTTTTTTGCACCCAAGTGTGGCTTAGTGGTCAATAAAGAGGGTTAAGCACCAATGAGATCCCAGTTCAAATCCCAAAAGCAAAAACAAGGGGTATTTGGGCTGAAGTAGTTAAATTCCAGAACTTGAAATACAACAAAAAGTTACTTCCACTCCAAATTTCTATTCATTGCCGAAACACAACTCCAATTTTCAAATAATATCATTTTTCACTTTGAAAACAAAAACTACCTTTTCAAATACCCAGCAAACAATTTGATGGCCAAACATCCATGGAGGCTTGAGAGGTACATTTGAACTCCCTTCAGAGGGTACTTATGCTGTTTATACATTGTTAAAATTATTACTTTTATATATATACTAGATGTTGAAACCACCTTATACCTTTTCATGTGTTCTTAAAACCAATTCTGGCTATACCTCTGAATTTCTTCGTATCTGTTCACAGGTGACAGATATTTCTTTGAGGTTTAGTCCAAATAGAGTGACATTTTTTCTAATTAGGTCAATGAATCCGTTAGCCTATGAGAACAAAAATTACTACAAATAGATTATGTGCTTAAATTTGAGACACGCATATGGGAAAATAGAAGAACCTGAAGAGAAGGATTGAGTGAAATAGCAGAAGAGAGCTTTGGAAGAGAAAGGAGTCGAGTGATGGTAACGTTCCATAAACGGCTCACACAAGCAGCTGCTGCACATTCTACTGCTGGTAACTTTGAGAAGATGTTGTATAGAAGGTCTTCTCCGATCATATCAATCGTCGTCGCCGGTAACTCCGTCGCCATAGCCGGTGGTTTCTGCCTCGGTTTTTCCATTTTTGAACTGAAACCACTCCGACGTATTGGTTTTGTGTATTTTTAGTGTTTGTCTTTTTGCATTTTTGGTCCTTTAATTATTAGTAAATCTAATTCTAGTCCATATAAATGTGGTAAATCTAATTCTAGTTTATATATATTGTGAATATGTTCTTTTTTATTTTTGGTTCTTTTGGTATGTAATATGTTCATACTATTGAGCATATATCATTTTCTTATTTTTGTTCTCGTCAATGTTCGATACTTATCTTTAAAATATTATTGGTCCGTCAGTGTTTCGATACTTATCTTTAAAATATTATTGGTCCGTCAGTGTTCAATACCTACCATATCACAATGAATAGTAAGCAGTGGTGAATCCAACATATAAATAAATAGTGGTTTGCAAGTTGAATTTTGAAAAAATTCAATTGTAGTATACAAATGCATTTTTTTACCAAATAAAGTAATTGCGATAATCAAGATAGATATAAGATAGAATCGTCAGATAATCATCCCAGAGGATGTTAGATGGGACATTTTCCCTCTACCACCAAATTCCAATACCACAAAATACAGACCAATATCCTATTCAAACCACCAAAAATCTTTTGCCATTACCCACCAGATTGTCAAAGGCAATAACAGTTATATCTCCAATGTTATGGCAAAGCAGGAGGAGTATATGACATAACCAGGTAGACGGTGCTTAATTCGTGCAGAACTGCAACGTACTACGTTGTGTTCTTTGGGGTACTTTTCGTATGAGCTAAAATCTCCATGTGCAATCTTTCCGTTGCAATAGGTTCCTGAGAAGGTACCCCCAGGGAAGTTTTCCAAGAAAGGTGAAGTATCTACATTGGGTTCACCAAAAAATGACTTGCCACGACCACAGCCAGCGAACATCATACCACCAAAAACAGACTACTTATGCATATCTATGCTTCCATTGCTATTAGACTGATCATCAGTTGGGTGGTTTAGATCCTGCTTCAGAAGTTTCATGTTGTTTGAAACATTGTTGCAAGTAGCACGTGCTAAATCAGGGTTTGCATGGTAAAACTGGAGGGAGTTGTAATTTTTGATACAATTGCCATGGACATAGAGATACTCGTAATCACCTCTGCAAATTCGAATAATTAGTTACAGAAGTAAAGAGAGAGAGGAATGAGTGTACACAAATCTTACCCTATCTTGTGTGTGAGAAAGGTTGTTTCCAATAGACCCTAGTGTGACGGTCCACCACTTGTTCTTAAAAATAAGGGAAGAATCTAGAGTCACGGAGAAGAAACTAGAGTCTTGGAGAGCCTTTCGAAAGACTCTAGAACTTTGTGGATAGCTCTTGAAGTTCCTTGAAAGACTCTAGAGAAGTGTGGAATTCTCTAGAGATGTGTGGAACTCTCTAGAGATGTGTGGAAGACATCTTGTGGACCTCTCTAGAGATGTGTGGAAGACTCTAAAGATGTGTGGAAGACTCTAGACATGTGTGGAGCTTGAAGGAGGATCCTAAAAGATTCGTAGATAGATGTAGAGAAAAATCTATCCATTGTAGATATAAGATATTTACATAGAATACTCTAGATGCCTTAGATATTTTGTAGGAATATTTTAGAAACAAATTTATGGCCATTAGATCAAATTGATCCTAGCCATCCATTGAGGAGGTGGTGTAGTATAAATACACCTCCATTGCATTCATTTGCATCCAAGAAAGTTGTAACAATCTTCCAAGTGTTCTAAAAAGTCTTCTTTCTAAAGTTCTCTTGTTTTCTTAATCTAGTGTTTCCTTAGCGATCAAGAGTTAAAGAATTACTAGTATTTACAAGATCGGGAAAGAATTGTAAGCAAATCGACTAGTGCCGCACGGAAGTCTTAGCGAAGCTCTAAGTCCGTGACACTAGGCTCAATAGAAGCATTTCCAAAAACAGATTCGACAAATACAAGTAGAAAAGTATACCGACATTAAAAATAATAAAGATAGCTCAAGTAAAAGAAACAACAATAATACAATTGAAATGCTTTTGCATGTTTGCAAAAACAAACTCAATTGAGGAGAACTCCGTATTCTCTCCATGAACCATGGAAACTTACTAGAGAATAATTCTTTTATGTGCACGCTTTTACACATCTAACATCTTAAGACAAATATAATAAGCTGGAGAGCAAAAGCGACATTGTAGAACATTCATATATCATAAGTGAAGCACATAAAGATAATCAAGCTCGATAGTGCATAAATCACCCTAAAACCAAATGGAATTCATGCATACATATCCATCTTGAATCTTTGTACCGAGAATTGCATTTTCTCGTCTTTCTAACTCCAACATAGAGAAGTTGAGAATGGGTATGATCTCCCAGCTGGTGAAATCAAATCATAGAAAAGAAACATGAAGTCAAATAGGATTGAATTATGTTTCATGTGTTACACACACACGAAAGATGTATACTACTCTAGAAATTTCATCAATTAGACAGGTTTTAAGTTCTAAATAAGCATGATTACCTTTTAGATTACAGTTTATAGCAGATTACTAACCAAAAAGAATTATAAAAAATAACATAGTTCAACAAAAGTGATTTTATTACCGTTTCTTATTATGTACCTTGTGTAACTATGCATGCGCCAAAAGATCAATCATGAACAATATTCTGTAAAGTATTTTTTCCTGAGTTACGAATAGAATTGAAATCAGTCGGACAGCATGATCAACTCTGAGTCTCTGATCATCTAAATATGTCCAATCTGCTATAATGCATCTCGTTAAACCCATCGTATGTTCTTTCCGGCTAAGTAAGGCAAGAGCAACAAAGTTCTCACATTTGATGAATCCATGCATTACGGAACTTAAAAGGTATCATTATGATGAAAGGAATCAAAGGAAAAAAGACAACGAGACTAGTTACACCACAAAAATCTTGCAAGTATTTTGGTAGTTGCCTTTCTAAAACAAACCAGCTGTAAATTACTTCCTTCAGTAATTAGCTGCTTAAACTAAGGTTCTGAAACATTAAAACCAATTTACTTCAGAAGATGCAGTGATGTACTATCTTACCTCATCATAAATCGGATCTAAAATAGTCTCACCATCCAGATTAATGTCAAGTTCTTTTGTTGTCGCCATGAGCCGAGTAGAATTGTCATGAGATTTCGCCATAACATAAACAGCTTCATATTTAGGCCCAATCGGTGAAACGCCAGTGGATAACATCACATAAAACTGAGTTTCCCCAACACCCATTTACAGGGTCCAACAGAAAATGATTTTCTGAATATGCTAAAGTACCTACATATATGAAAATATTAAGTAGAAGACAAGAAACCTAATTGTCAATATATTTACTGATATAACTGCAAAAGAAAACACGGCATAACTTTAACAATACAGACAATTTCCAAAAATATTAAGGATATGCACCGAAAAGATCAAGCATAACTACAAAGTTCACAGGGAATGAAATTTCATTTAAGAAACCACATCAGAAAGCATTTACAGAGTTATTCAGACAAATACAGGTCAAATGCACCACACAGCGCTCAAGCAATACATTTAGTGGTTTATGTTGGCGATTGACAAGATCGAAGGTGTTTAATTGGCATTCTGCTCCCAAGATGTGTATTTAGTTAGTGGTTTATGATGACGAAATCGTTATACTGGCAATGATCAAGATTTTATTGAAGATGTTGACTCAAAGTTCGACATCATAGAATTCTTGTAGTAGGCACGGAAAGCTATGACTTGCGGGTTTTTTGTAATCTGTAAAGATGGCCTATGGATTTTTGAAACGACGGCTCCAAGCAAACGGCCTCTCTAACTCAGGCAATGGTAAGGTTTGCATACATTCACTCTCCCTAGACCCCTCTTGTGGGATTCCACTGGGTATGTTGTTGTTGTTGTTGTAAAGATGGCCTAGCAAAGGCTTTGTGCTACACATAATATTGTTACATTTCTTTTAAAAAAATAATAAAATAATTTTAAAATAAAGGAGGATCAATTGATTATGTTTTCTTCCTTCCTATCTCTCTTTCTAATTTATAATAAAGTTGAGAAATAGAACTAGCTAATGATTAAGTGGTACTTGAATTAGTAATTTCATATTCTTCCACAATCAAGTCAACAGACTTTAGATTTTCATAGATATTAGCACCAAGCTGATCAAAAGTTGAGTACATGACATTTTTCATAAGCCAAAATTTGGGGAGTTTAGACGACATCACAACTTAATTGATATTAAAGATAAGTGGCAAATATTGCCTATACCTTATAGAACACTGCTCCTGTTATTGAACAAACAGGATCACAATTAAAAACCGCAAAGTTGCAGTCAAGGAATTCATACCAGGTGGCTTGCCTATATCCCTTGAAAATAGAAGAGCAACAGCAGCTGAACTATTAAAACGGTTAGTTGTTGTTCCACCTTGGTAATAAAACTGAGAACCTGCATACCAATAGTGTGGAAACTCTTTTTAATTTGGTGACATTCCAAAATGTATGCAACCATTCTAATAACATCATACACAACTTTCACAACTTCTAAGACTTCAACTTTATTTAAATATTCAAATTTAGGGTATGATGGAATAAAGCAAAATGGCTCTTTAAACTGTTTGCGCTTCTTTCAATTGTGAAGTAGCAGTCAGTCAATGTAACTTTCGATGTTCATCATGGGTTATCTGGAAACAGTCGCCCTGTGTTTTTAAACATAGGGGTCAGGCTGCGTACATCCGACCCCCCTTACCCCGCAATGGGCGGGAGCCTTTGAGGCATCGGGTATATAGACTTCATCATGAAATTTCTTCTATCAAACATTTCAGCCATTACTTTGTAATATTTTCTCTTAGTAAGATATTCGACTTCATTTTGGATATATTCATGCAGCCCATTTGACAAACAGATTCATCGACTATGCCACAGTTTCAAGTACACATTAATGCCAAATATACATATATATAGAGAGAGAAGATCACATATGCGACATTGAGCTTCCTCCAAATTGAAAGGAGGACCAATTGAAGCAATTACAAACTGGGGCCGAATGGGCCTAGCTAAAACCTTGTCAAGAACCTCATCCACAGCTCCCTGCACCAAAAATCAATTTCAACACAACAAGCTCTTCTAATAAACTAAACAAGATACTCCCATTGTCCCAAAATAGTTCTTCCATTTTTTTCCATGAAGCTTTCAACAAACTACAGTAATTTTTAGTCAAATTTTGTATTTTTTTCATCACTTCTCATCTCGTATTTAATATCCAAATTTAAATTCTCTTCCAGCCCCAAAAAGAATGGCAAGATTTGGAGTACAAAGGTCAATTCATCTTACTCCTTGTGTATATTCAGACACCCACTTCTTCAAATTTTCAAACTATTGCTTTTAAAAGTACTTTTCTTTTTTAAATTCCGTGCCATACAAATAGTAGCACATAGATTAGAACAGAGAAAGTAATTCTTGTGGTTATAATCCATAATTGGTAGAAAAAATTTATCCTGCACTTGAAAGAAGAAGTATAACAACAAGCAAATACAGTGATAGTTTGATTCTTCGTCGCCGTAGTAAGTAGGAGAGAAATCAAATTTAATATTTTATATTTTTAAGAAAAAAAAAGTAGAAATAAGATTTAGCATGAGCGCTGAAGCCACTGCTACCAAGCTATGCATCGATGATCGACTCAGAGTTTTGATTCAAACGTGTGATGAGTTCTTATTCAGTGAGCCATTTAAAAAATCTAAACATTACTTTCTATTATGTCAATACAAATTTGACTTTTGAAAAATAGTCCTACACGAAGAACGCAGTTCTACCTAACCGGTATGGGGTTAATCACAAGAGTAACAGTAAACCTACATCCACTCTAAGTCACGAGCCATCAACGGTCACAATGATTTAATAACATGGTTGTAAGTTAATTAATTAAGTACAAATGATTAAGATAGTGTAATCATGTTATTTGACTATTGAGTAGTGTAGTTCAATTTAAAAAATAGATTAGTGGACTTTGAGTGCCAATAAAGAAATTAGGTACGTACAATTTTGAATTTAGATTAAGTATGAAGATATAATGTGATCTTTTGACTCTACATGTGCATTAATGTAGGAGTAATTAAGACTAGCAAGTTGTACATGGAGAATTGTCAAGCTCCTTTTTTTAGGTGATGATATTTGATCAATTTGCACGCACCTGATTGATCTAATCCACTAAATGTCTAGTACTTTTTAGCAATATAAATATTATATATGTGAAGCGCAGTAGACTAACATTAATACATTTGAAGTGGTAATGCTCTTTGATCGTCTAAATTTAAGATAAAGTAGCATTTATGTTACGTTGTAGATGTTTGTTTTAGACATTACAACGTGATATTTGAGCCAACTTGTGCACACCTCAACTATTCTACTTGCAAATACATGATTATCTTTGTCAATACAATACGGAATAACTTTATCCACCTAGCAATAACAGATGTACAGTAAGCTAGTCGAGCGCTCATTATATACTTTTACTCAAACACTATCTTTTATATTGGAAACTAGTAATAACATGCAAAGATGTTGGTCGAGCGTCTCACTTTAGAAAGGTAGCAATTAGAGTAGTTGTGATGAGAAGAAGGTAAAGAGCTTCTGGTTCCATATCAATGGAGGAAAAGTAGTCATCAAAGAAAAGACAAAAAAGGATGAAAAGGAAGAGAGAGAATGATAAAAGAGGCAATAAATAGTAATTTTTTAATAGAAAATAATATAACAGAGGCGTGCGTGCAATTCATCTTTTCATACAGATCTAGACGTGAGTTTTTGAGAGGGTATATATTATACTTTTAAAATGTTCAGGGGTGAATAGAATTCCCATGAAATATAGGTGTGTAGTTGAGAATTCACTAATAGATTGGGAGGGCATTCGGCCATTTTCTCCAAAAAATAATAATAATAATCGAAAAACACAAACAAGAAAGAACATTTTACTAATATTGCAAAATATTGGTAGTGTTGATCACTAGCAAAGCAAAGGAAAATCACATGGATCAACGGTCATAACATTTATTAAGAGTGAAGATGGAATAAGCTAAGTATCACTAATTAAGAAATGTATACCATATTAGACTACATAATTAATTCAATTAAACCTAGGACTAGTATATTGTAGAGAAAATTATTAGTAATAATTTATTAACATATTGTAGAAGATGATGTGATGAGAATAGAGAAATTAATCTTATCCATATGGACAAGTCATATGGGGAGATCCTAGATGTGTGGGATTTTAGGGTGATTTAATAAACATAATCACATATATGACTTATTATGAGCCATGGGCTCGGGCCGCGAAATCAATTACTGATGCTTGTATTAAATTAGATCGTCTATATTAGACCTCCTTAGATGTGACTCTTACCTAGTACGAAAATACTTTGTGCATCGTACTGCTCTTTCATCTGGTCCTAGTTGGAAGCAATTCATGTGCTCGCACACACTACTCCACTCAAGATTAGTAAACAAGTTGCCTTCAAGAACTATATGATGGGATCGATGTGATTTTTCTACTCAAACTTAAACCCTAACACTTTGTTTGAATGGTTTTTAGGTATTGTTTCATAATGTATTGTATTGTGTTATACTGTATTGTATTGTACCGTACTTTATTGTTCTAATGACTACAATATTTGGATAGATTGTATTGTTCTTCGTCGTTATAGAATGTCATACATCCATAATTTCAATGATAAACCTACAAGAAATTGAAGGGTATACGGTGGATTCCATGAAAATATAGCATAAATGATAAAGTAGAATTATTCAATAAAAAAATAAAGTAAAAAATGAAAAGAAGATGTTAATGTGACGATGCAACCACACCAAATCGGTCGTTACATAAAATGGGTCTTTTCATCGTTACCTAACGATGAAATTAAACGATACGATACAATGGAATTTAAGTAACAATCAAAACAAACATTGTACTTAAACTAACAATACAATACAATACAACGAGTAATAACCATCCAAACAAGGGGTAAAGGAGTCGTGTGATCAAATATTATTGATGTTTATGCCAAGATACACTGCTTATATTAGACACCTTAGCTAAGATCGTTTACTGAAGCCTTAACAAATTAATAATAAAACTACGTGATTCACCCATTATATATATAATTTTTACCCAAACACTACTTTTTTTAATAATGAAAACTAATAATAACATACAAAGATATTACTCTAGCACCTATCTTTAGAAAGATAGCATTTCGAGTAGTGTAGTTGAGCATCCATGACTTAAAAATTTTAAGTCTACCATAGAGGACAAAATTTAAAGTCAATAAATTAAGAATGAACTTCAAAGTAAAAAATATATATATATATCATCAATTTGTCAACAAACATCACCATTGGGAAACACAAATAAAGAGGAACATTTTAATAAACATGCTGCAGAATTTGTATTTTTGACTTGGAAATCAAAGCAAATTCACATGGATCAACGGTCACAACAATTAATAAGTGAAGATGGATTAAGCTAATTAGTATCATTAATTAAGAAAAATGATTATTGTATTAGACAGCATATATACAATTAAATAAAAGTATATTAGTATTGTATCACAATTCATTACTTATAGGTCATGAATTCGAGCCGTCACGGAGCTTGCATAGGGAAAGATACTTCATGCATTGAACTGCCCTTTCATATGATCCAGGTCAAAAGCTATATTGCTCGGACTCTTCAAAAGTGTCGACGATGCGTGTTGAATTCTTCGAAAGTAGTGTATTTTCAAAAGAATCCGACACGACACTTGCATGGGAAAGATATTTCGTGCATTGAGTTGCCCTTTCATATGATCAGGGGCGGACTCACGTGTTGGGTTCCAAGTGCTCGAGCACCCGCTGGCCCCGAAAAAATCTTTGTGTATCCATATAGAAAATATGAAAAAATGGTCTAAGTATAAGGTTAAGTACCCATTGAATAAGAAGTTCCGTCGGTGCAGTGGTTTCCCATGCCTCCTTAAGGTTCAGGATGAGTTGCTAGATCCGAGTTCAAATCCCATTAGCAATAAATTTTTTTCCTTTGAGCACCCACAGTCCAGGAATCCTGGATCCGCCTTCGCACACTACCACTATTTTTCTCTTAGAAACTAAGAGAATCAATTCTTAACATTTCCATACTTGATGTACACAAAAGGCATTGCAACAAATCTCTACAAGACTTCATATTCATTTCTTTTATTTTGAATCATGATGTACAAACTTAAGAACTTTCACAGTTGAGACTACATATGTTTGATAAAACCACAAAAGATAAGAAAAAGATTACTGACTTTGATGACGAAAATGTGAGCTTCCATTAGCGACAGAATGATAATAGGCACGAAGCAATCTTTTACTAAACCTTCCAAGATTCAACTTAACATTTTGACGATCAAGGTAGATCTTTTTCGTGAATTCCCATCCTCTATCGTTTACGCTGTTAGGGTCAGTCAGGACAGGATCATTCTTGTCATATTCATCATACAATGAGCTCTCTTTCGGAAGAATTTTGTATCCAATGTACTTGAGGCCTAGTTTCACTGCTGGTTCTCCATAATAAGCACCTGCTGCCCAATCTGTTCCGAGTGGAATGATTTGGATGAAGACAGAACCAGGCCTCATGAAGAGGAAATGTGTCATTGCAGCACCATGTACTCCTATCATAACATCACTAGAGTTGAGGACTCGGTAGATACTTGCGAGCTCTGTTGTCCGTTGTGGCCTCAAAACTTGCACACGAAATCCAACATCTTTGATCAGTTTAACCAAAGAATCTTCATTCATTATAGCTCTAGAATCATTTCTAGATATTATAACCACTTTAGGTTTCTTCAAATCCTGTTTTTCTTCCGTCATCGCTGTCCCAAATGATGGTAATGAAACATGCTTTTCCATGTTCATCCGAGCTTCACGTTGCTCATCTTGGATCAAACCTCTAATCCGAGGCCAATAAGCTCGGTCAAGAAGGTCTCTAAAGTCTCTAATGGTCTCATTGTTTCCCATCAATGAAGAATTAACAGTTAGCTCATCATGGATTCTTAAACCAACTATGGCTTCAGGGAAGCAATGCGTCCTCTTATCTGCAGTAAAATCTATAATAGGATATTCGGTTAGGTGAGACAGGACGTTCTCATACTTCATTATCCACCAAGCATGGTACTCAAGGATCACAAACACAACCTTTTTGTTAAACTGCTGAGAAGTGATGTAAAGGGGTAAAAGTCCATCATTGAACTCGTGGTAAAGATTACCAGTGTAACCTCCAGTAGAGAAAAACACAGCCGGGACATCATGTTTAACATCACACTTTTGATGAATCCCGGAATGCTCCCCCTTCACAACAAGGTCTAACTCGTCGATGGTGTCCATCACACTTTTTTCCCATTTCCGAGTATATGGCCTAATCTTTTCATGCTGAAGCACCTCATCATCCTCATCAAGATTTCGTAAAATATATTCGTTATTTTCATTGTTTCTGTAGAGGGTGATTCTTGCAGAAGCAGAATCCATCCTAACATCCCCTTTCATTACGCATACATCAGAACGAATACTGCTTCTTTCGCAACAAATTGACCCTGCAGTTCAACCAAAGCATCTGTCAAAACTTGGAAAGGTAAGGAACAACAACATACCAAGTATAATCCCGCAACCTTGCCCCTACCATGTGAAGGTAGAGAGATTGTTTTGGATTAACCCCCGCACAGGTAAAGCATAATAAAATCAAGTATGGAAAGGACAACACATACAAAGAACCATGCTGACAAATCACTCTCACTGTTACATTTAGACCAACAACCTTAACAAGCAAGAGTTTGTAATACCAACACAAGAAACTCATTCAACACCATCAAGACATTAAATTTTGCTTCCTTTGACAACAAAAACCTACTAATTAATCAAGAAATGAAGATCCAAAAACAGAATTCAACATCAACACAAAGAACCATCAAAGAAGAAATTAAAATATGAATCACTTGCAGATATTATCAACCAAGAATCACTTAACCTACTTTTCACTAGCCAAAAAAAAGCTCTAGCTCCATAACCCATCTCCAAATAAGATCCAAAAACAGAATTCACCAGCCAAAAGAAAGCTCAAGTCACATAACCATCTCACAATAAAATCCAAAAACAGAATCCCCCCCACCCCCTACCCCTCCTCACATACACACACACACACACAGAGACAAATGTCACATTCACCATAGATGGATATAGGATCATTAGTCAACAGAACATTAAAAAAAGTAACAAGAAAAGTACTTAGAACTAACCATTAGAGACAGAAGAACAAGCATTATAATCTGATTTAGAACTAAGTCCTCCTCCTTCAGAACTAAATGAATCTGCACACATGCAAAACACAACAAAATCAGAAAAAGTTGAAACCCCAAAAACCAAAAGATCAAAAAAGACAGAGAGAGCAGCTTACACAAGAGAGAAAATTTATGAGAACTGAACAACTCTGGAGCTAAAAAAAGGCTAAAAGAGATTAAACAAAGAAAAACAATGTAAAACAGTTTTGGTTTAGTTCTTTTGTGATTGTAACCAGAGTTTCCAAATACTAAACTAAGAGGGGCCGTTTCTTCATCCACACAAACCACAAACACATCCGCTTTTCTATTCCAGTGCTGATATCTCTTGTAATGCATCACTTTTTTGCACATAGTATGCACTAAAAGAGAAAGACAAGAACTTTTTTTTGTTTATTCAAGAATGAATAGACCAAAGAAGACAACTTTTTATGTTATATGTTTGAAAGAAGAAAAGGGGTGTTTGAATTTAAGAAGAAACTTTTTTAAAAAAATTTCAAGATTGAAAACATCAAAGAAGAGAACTTTCTATGTATATACGTTTGAAAGGAGAAAAGGGTGTTTTTGAAGAAGAATGAAAACACCAAAGAAGAGAACTTTACAGAATAGCTTGAAAATACACTAACAAGCTATACAAGAAGGAGAAAGACAAGAACTTGTTTGCTTTTTTTTTTTTTACAAAATGGAAACAACAAAAAAGAGAAACTCTGTTATGTACTAATATTATGTTTGGAATAAGAAAAAGGGTGTGTGTGGTTTGCTCAAGGGAAGTTTTTCCTGAGGTTGAAGAAGAAGAATAAAGGAGAAAGATGGGTTCTTTTCTCAAGAATGGAGATGGTAAAGATGTGAACTTTTTTGGTGTGTGTTTGAAAGAAGAAATATGGTGTTTAAAAATGTAGTTTTACTTGAGTGGAGGGTTTTTCTGGGGTTGAAGGCTTGACAAATGAGATTCTTGAAGGGTACAGGGTGGTGGATTGGTGGGAGTTGGGGTGGGGGGGAGATGCAGTGGCGAATCAGTATTTTTATCAAGAATGTTCGTACTTTTAGTATATGATTTTTGTATGAAGAATATTCAACAATTGATATAAATAAAAATATTCATATTTAACCTATATATATAAAAAAGAATTTTGACAAAGAATCTTTATCTGATCACTCTTGGATAAATATAGTTTCGCCTTTAGTAAGGTAAGGTGGGGGTTGATAAAGAATCATCATTCATTTTGAAATAAATTATTTCTTTATATATATATATATATAAAATAATTATTTTATTATCATGATATAAATTATCATCGAATAAGATGATCTTAAATAGAAAGACGTGGATATTATGTATTAGAGTGGGAGGTTAGATAGCTAGTAGGCAAAGAATAATGTTAGGCCTTGTGATATAGTAAGTTAGTAAAGGTAATTATTTCGGTATATATTGTATTGTTATTGTTCGTCATTTATTTTATTTTATTATTTTTAATAAATTTCATTTGCTATCTATTCTAGTCATTGTTTCGTATCTAGGATTTTCTAATTTTGGGATAACATTTTGAGATGAGGGTCTTTCAAAAACATCTTATATATCTCTATAAGGTAGTGGTAAGGTCAGTGTATATTTTACTCTCCTCAAATCTTACTTGTAAAATTTTACTAAATATATTGTTATTATTTATGATATAAATTACGAACGAAATTGTTTAAAAATTATCTTATACTTTAAATTAAATACAAGATAAATAATTATATATTTTTATGATTCCAAAGTGTTGCCAATGTAAGAAAGCCAAAGTAATCATTAGATGTATTTTTCACTGGCCAAAGCCTGTAAAATGTCAAAAATATCATTTGACAATATAGAATTAAATAAAAATAATTTTAAAATAAAATTTGAGATTCACTTTAGTCTCATATTTCAAGAATATTTTATCTTATTATTTATACGATGAAATTTCGTATAGAAATTAGGATATAAAGTTATAATTTTATGAATTAATCTTACTTATTTCATCTTTGTATAAAATGATATATGACTCTACATATAAAATAAGATGAATAAAATATTTTTATTCTTAATCAAATATTTTGAGATTGATTTTAACTTATCAATAGTATATTAGTAGACAATTTTTTCCCTTCAATGAATTTAATATTGTCCGAAGTTAAATTAATTGAGACTTAATATAATATGAATATCAAATATTAAAAATAATTTATAATCAAAATAGCCTTTATAAAATTAAATATTAAAATATTTTTTATTATAATTTTTTTTAAATAATATAATAGTATAAAAATATCAAGCTACAACTATAATTAGCTGATAAAGACATCTCCATAAGCAAAGTTAAACTTGAAGTTTTTGTTAAGGAATAAAATAGAAAAGATTCTTCCTAATTTGGGGGGAGAATTATCCAAATATATATATTATTTAATATTTAAGAAATTTAAGCCAATGAGAAAATCAGAGCCAGAATTTGTACAAGAAATTCAATATTTATTATAAACATGTAAGAATTAATTTTAACAAATTTTTCTTAAACCCTCTTAATCCAAGTGCCCTACCAAACTATTTGATAGTTAAATTAACTACATATTCATAAAATATATTGTATTTACTTTTATATCTTCCAAAAAATAATTACATAATCTCTCAATTTTGTAGTAAACATAGTGCATATTTTACCATATAAAATTTTATTTAACACTCAATAAAATATCCAAAAGGAGAATACAAGTGGATTTTTATTTTTATTTTTTTTGAAAATTCATGTATACATCCAATACAATTAAAAATAGTCTAAGATAATTTGATTTATTTAGTAGAAGTCTTTGGTGTGATGAATGAAGAGTGTAGTTTGAGTGATGAAATATAAAAATAGGTATTTGAAATTGACATTGACATAACTTAAAATAAAGAGGGGATGAAATAATGAAATCTTTTTAATAATTAGAATTCATTTTGTAATGAGATGTTTTCAAGGGGATTTAGTTGTTGAATATATCTTTTCATTTATATCTTAAAATATAATGTTTTAAAATTAAATATTTATTTTATTGAGGAATAATCTTTAAGAGAAACTATTTCCATTAATCTCGGATGGAGCCAAATATTGACTATTTTTTGGCTTTGGAGTATGATGGAATAAAGCAAAATGACTCTTAAACTATCTGCGCTTCTTTCATTTGTGAAGTAGCAGTTAGTCAATGCAACTTTCGACGCTCATCATGGGTCATCTGAAAACAGCCGTTTTATGTTTTTAAACATAGGGGTTAGGCTGCGTACATCCGACCTCCCTTCACCCCGTAATGAGCGGGAGCCTTTTGAGGCACTGGGGTATGTTGTTGTTGTAATCTTTAAGAGAAACTATGATTAAGAATAAAATAAAAAGAGGCAATTAAGGTTGAATTTTTGAAATAACAAATAACTTGAGATAATTATTTTGAAAAATTATAAAAGATAATTTGACATAAAGGGAGTAAGAAATATTTCTCGAAAAAATTATCACAAAATACAATAATAGTATAAGGAGAATTACTTTCTTTTTTCTAATTTAATTTATAATTTGTCAACTTTGTTATTGAATGATTAAATTAAGGAAGAAATAGATAATCATGAAGGAAAAAAAAAGTTTTATCATACTTTATCTTCTCAAAAAGAGAGTCTTTAAGTATATAAAATAAAATAAATAAAAAAAATGCCCTAATCAAGATCTTGAAAAGCTAACTTAGGAGGCTTTTTGTGTATTTGCCACCTTTTCCCACATTGTACTTTAACCATTTCTTTAACTCTTCTTAGTTTGTTTTTTATTTAATATTAATTATTACCTACTTTCTTCTATTTTATTAAATTAAAAATATATATGATATACAATAACAGCAATATATTCTAGTAAAATTTTATAACTGAGATCTTGGGAGGGTAAAATGTATGCAAACCTTATCATTATCTCATAGAGATAGAGATGTTTCCGAAAGACCATCATCTCAAATATATTATCCCCACAAGCAGAAAACACTAGATATAAAACAAAACAACTAGAGTGGAAAGCAAATGATACTTTATAAATAATAAAATAAATGAAGAAAAATAACAATACAAAATATAAGGAAACGACTATCTCTACTAACCTACTATATCACAAGGCCAGATATCATCCTTCGTGATCCTATTTAGCTCCGACTATCTCTATGAGGTAATGGTAAGGTCCGCATATATTTTTTACCGTCCCCAAATTTCACTTGTTCGATTTCACTAGATATGTTATTGTTGTATATATAAACAATAAAAGTGGACTTTTAAATGTAAATTCCATCCACAGTTTTTTTACTTGCTTTTGTATCATCCCCCAAAATTGCATATTCTTTCAATTTTGTGGCCAAAAAAAAAAAACACATTATAAAAATATAAATTTTATTTAGCACTCAATAATATATCCAATACACTTAAAAATAGTCTAAGATGCTTTTATTTATTTAGTCAAAAGTGTTTTGTATGACGAATGAAGAGTGTAGTTTGAGTAATGAAAACATAAAAATGGATGTTTGACATTTACATAAATTAATTAAAAATAAAGGTGATGAAATCATGAAATTCTTTTATTAATCAGGATTTATTTTATAAATAAGGAGAGTGCAAACTTAAATATAAAATATTTTTATATATTATTAAATATTTACTTTAGTAAGACGTTCATAGTCTTTATGAGCAAGTAATATTAAGAATAAAAGTCGTAGGTGACAATTGAAATAAAAAAGTAATAATTATTTCTTGATAAAATTATGTAAAAAATATTATTATAGTTAAAAGAGACTTGCTTCTTTTTTTTCTAATTTAATTTATAATTTGTCAACTATATATTGAATGATTATTAATAAATGAAGAAATTGATAATTATTGATGAAATTAGGTCTTGGGCCTAACTCATACCCCAAAAGCTAGCTCTAAGGGAGGAGGATTGCCTAAGCATAAGACTCCACCATCTCATTAACCACCAATGTGAGACTTTTTGTCTCAACATTCCCCTCACGCCCAGTGCTTAAGCACCTGGTGCAATTTTTTGGGGGCCTAACATTGAGTGAGATGGGTCCTGCTACTTAAGAACTTGGTGCGTGGACAATTTTTTTGAGGGCCCAACATAGGGTGAGATGGGTCCTGCTCTGATACCATGATGAAATTAGGTCTTGGGTCTAACTCACACCCCAAAAGCTAGCTCAAAGGGAGGAGGATTGCCTAAGCCTTATAAAGGAGTCCACCCATCTCATTAACCACCAATGTGGAACTTTTTGTCTCAACAATTATGAAGAAGAAAAAAGTGTTGCCATACTTTAATAATTTTTTTTGTAAAAAATACTTTAATTAGAATAAAATAAACAATGCACTAATCAAGATCTTGAGGATCTAACTTTGGAGGCTTTTTGTGTATTTTTCCACCTTTTCCCACATTACACTTAATCTATTTTATTTTACTTGATTCTTATATAATAAAAAATAATATTTTTATTTTAATAAATTAAAAATATATTAGTATATTATCTTTAGTATTATGTGATTGTATAAAATAGTGCAGTCAAATTTAGAGTTTCAAAATATATTAATAAGATTAATTTAGTAAAATACTATTTAAATTTTAAAAAATTTAAGGTGTGTATTATTTAGGTCTATATCAATTAAGTAATATAAAACAGAGAAAGTACTTTCAACTTTCAATTAAATCACATTTAAATGAGTTGTGCATAACGAAATCATAGTTGAAGAGTATTTTGGACAATAAATTTTCATTAACTAAGCAGTAAAAAGACGACATAGAAATGCACTAATAAGAAGGTGAGAGGTTAATCATAGCAAGAGTTAGATCGAAGAAGAACTAGGAAAAAAATGGTTAGATAATATATGATACAACTTTAATTTATCAAAAATTTAATTGTTGATAAAGCAGTTACAAAAAATTATTATTATCATAGTTAAGCTGATCTCAAAAAATAAAATAATGACAAATAAAATGAACAAAAGAGTATGAACAAATTGAAAAATTGAGCCTTTAATAATATGGAATATACCAAGTACAATAATCTGTTATATTTTGGCTACATTATCAATGTAGATAGATACTTTCATCACAATTATTTTAAAAAATTAAAAAAACTTATCCATTCTATAAAATCTCAATTCACATGTCCAACCAATCAAATATTTTTTCTCTTTTTTAGTAAGATTTTTTAATTTTATTTTTGGTTTTCTTTTTTCTGTACTTTAACCTCTGATAAAAAATAAAAACTGACAAAAGCCCCATAGTCACATGAAGCCAGCTTAACAGTCTTTTTTTGGAAAAAAAAAATCAATTAATTGGAATTTACACTTTTAGAAAAAAAAATAACAATGGTATTTAGATAATTTTATTATTATTTATTTATCAATCATCTTAAGATGAAAAGTCCACATTGACAAAACATAGGAGAGATGTTGAATATATAAATAAACATGTCTTACTTACTATAACGCGTTTAAAACTGTGTAGGTCTAGGCCCAAAGCGCATAATATCACTAGCGAGTTGGGTCGTTACAGATAGTATCAAAGTCACTTTTGTGTCAACCTTGCCAATGTAGACTAGAATCCAACTGAATTTATACAAATCTCGGTGAGTGGGGCAAACCTCAGTGTTGAGTTTAGGCGAATCTCATATGGTGGGGGCAAACCTCAGCGAGGACACTAAGTCCATAAAGGGGTGTATTGAACAACTTATCTTAAGATGAGAAGTCTCATACCAGCAAAATACATGAGAGATGTTGGGGATATAAGTAAACATGTCTTACGTAGCTACTAGTAACGTGTTTTAAAGTCTTGCGAGTCTAAATCCAAAATAAACAATGTCAGTAGCTGGCTGGATCGTTATAATTTAATGTCTCAATTATTTATCGAGTCTTCACGACTTCTTCTATGGTGTTTGTGCTGAATAATTTACATGAAAAAAAAAAATCATTAGACGATTTAGTATGTGAAATTTTAACTTATTTCAATGATCGTAATGTCATCGCTCCACTAATTACACTTACCTATGTTGATTTCCATGATTAAATTCACAAATTAGAGTAGA
This sequence comes from Solanum medicagineum, assembly GCA_026153255.1. Classification (NCBI taxonomy): domain Eukaryota; kingdom Viridiplantae; phylum Streptophyta; class Magnoliopsida; order Solanales; family Solanaceae; genus Solanum; species Solanum medicagineum. Next base: position 6,116,208 of record JAPFFP010000080.1, read on the forward strand.
AATATATCTTAATAAATTGTAACTTTTATGATAAAATGTATATAAAAATACATATCATATATTTATGTGATTAAAATAGATATAAAAAGTGGTATGAAAATATAAAAAGTCAAAATAAAATTAAAACTTCATAGCTTTGCCTCCACAATAAATATGTAGCTCACTAGATAAATCAAAGTCAATTGGAATTAAATGGAGAGATAGAAGTTAAGTTTGCCAAACTTGTTACTCTCTCGATTCACTTTTATTTGGCATTGTTTTATTTTTTTATGTCAACTTAACTAAATTTTAAAGCTAAACTAAAGTAGCTAAATTTAATATTTAAAATCCAAAATTTAGATAGTTGAAAACTATACGAAAAATTCTATCAGTTGCAATACTTCTTATATTAATATGGTGAAAAAATATATTTTAAATTGTTGGTTAAAGTTCATATAGTTTGACCTCGATAAGTGAAATAATGACAAGTAAAAGTAAACAAACTATTACTCCCTTCATCTATCCTTATTTGTCCCTTACTGACCTGGTATAGGAATTAAGATGAAATAAGCGATATGAATAATTTTATCAAATTACTCTTTGAATATAATAAATATAATGTCTTAAAAAATATAATAGAAAAATAGTTAGAATTAATAATAAGAAATAAATTAGAAAGTAAGCATAAAATCATCTCACGATTTCATAAATTGAATAAGTATTGTTTGACATCCTGAAATAGTATAATATACGAGTAAAAATAAACAAAAAGAATATTTCCTCAGTGAAAATCTGAATTAGCTTATTCCAAATTCATCGAACTCACATACAATTAAATAATACCATATAAAGGAAAAAACTTATTATATGATTAACAATGTTGATACAAAATTAATGAATTCAAGACACATTATGTTTCACACAAATATTTAATCACTACTTGAATTATAATTATTAGGGGTGTGCAAAAATCGAACTGATCAATAAATCGAATCGATAAAAATATTATTGATTTATTATTATTGGGTTATTAGGTTATCCGATTTTTGATGGTTTTTAGAAATAAGTTTATTGAGTTATTAGGTTATCCAATTTTTGATGGTTTTTAGAAATAAGTTTATTGGTTTATTGGTTCGACATCGATTTTTCCTATTGGGTTATCGGTTTATAATAAATTACCATTTTACCCTTTCATAAATATTAAATATTAGTAATTTAATATTAATAGGACACTATAACAATATTTTACATATTTTAATCTTTATAATACTTAAGTGATTAATTATTCACTTTAATCTTTTAGTTTGCAATTAACTTAATTATAGTTTTTGCAAGTTTGTAAACATAGTCTTCGCACTCTATCTGTTTTTTATTAGTGCAAATTTTCATTATCATTCTTATCGGTAAACTGAAAATCGAACACCAAACAGTTAAGGACATAAAACCAATGGTTTAGCATATTTAAAAACTAAAAATCAATAAATCGAACTGGTAATGTATAAAATTGAACCGAACCAACCGATGCACACTCATAATAATTATGCAATAAATATTATCAATTTAATTTATAACTTTTAAAATGATAAATCAACAATCAATTTTTTATTTACTACTTACTTTTTATATTAGTTCTCTCAGAACGAATATAAAAAAATAAAAAGATGTCAGATTATGTCAGCAAACCCCAGTAAGAACTAAGAAGCAATCCATAGAAAGAGCCGTTAGATTCTGCGGACCTTGTTTTTTAAAAAATAAATATTTTATATTTGATATTTATATTCGATATTTATATTGAAGATGGATTAAATTTAAATTTGAAAAATAATTTCTTTTAATAATTTTATTTTATTTTTAAAAGTTTATACTCTAAATCTTTGATTAAAAATGTAATGAATAATAATGTTTGGGTTGAGAGGGATAATAGTGTTCTTTTTTTTAAAAAAAATATTGTAGCATTATTTTTTTTGTTTTTTCATCGGTGTTCGGTGTTTAGTGTTCACATTGAAGCCCGACTATATCCAAATTTGTGTCGCGTAGGGCTTCATTTAAGGGGAAACACTCCCTATCGAGGAATTTTCTATTTTTAGAATTTGAACCCGACACTTCTAGTCAAGGGAAGAGCAACCCCATTCACTGCAACACAATTTTCTATATTAAAACTTTGTATTATTAGTATGAAATCGATGTGTAGCTAATACAGTGTTCACTTTTGTAAAATTTATGAGGAGTTCAATATGAGAATACCAAAAGCAAATTAAATAAAATTGATTATTAATTATTTTGCTCAAATCCTTCAAAGTTATTGGCGATGGTGTAATTTATACATAAATTCATAACATATTTTACGGAATGCAAATTTTTTTTGAAAATCGTTTGTCTTGAATTGAAAATTTATCGAAAACGACCTTTTTATCCCTCAGAAATAGAATAGGTTTGCGTGCACACTTTTTCAAGACTTCACTTCTGAAACACACGTTTGAGTCAAGGATTTATCGAGAAGCCTCACTTTTACTTTCTATCACAAGACGACTTCGTTTTTCGAGCCCCCACCCCACCCCCCACCCCCTCTTTAAATAAGAAAATATTTTTCTTCTTGGCAAACTTTAATTTTATGACAATGACAAAGCCCACTTCTTGAAGTTGGACCATTGTGTGACAAAAAGTCACATGATGGCTTTGGCATATTTACATGTGACGAAACTACTCGTTAAAAGGGAAGCATTTACTCTATCTTAGTTTTTCATTTCTATAGCTTTAACTCAAAGATCTTAAATAAGAACGAACGAATCCTATCCACTATCTAACTACAAAATCCTAAGTGGTAAAACGCTCGTCCGCTTACTAGGTGAATTTCTGTCAGATGTTTCAATCAAAACGCTATTAAAATCTGATATTTTCATAAAAAATCTTTTCAACTAGCTAATATTTGATGTCCGCCGCCTAATTAATTGCATTAACATATAGTAGTTAACACTTTGAATAGTATTGTATTGTAGCAAAGTCATGAAGAAATTAATAAAATTAGGTTTTTTTTTTGGTAACACTCAATTCTTTGAGTCATGAATAACCAAATTTCAATAATGGAATAATTAAAGTATTGCATTTCTTCACGTTTTGTTCAATGTCTATATTATCTAATAAAAACCCTAAAAGTAGGACAAATTGTTTTCTTTTCCATGGAGACAAAAAAGATACAAAAGGACGGTTTCAACTTGGACAAGTTAGTCAAGAGCTTCTAGGGAAAAAGCTAAAATATTGAAGCTTCCTAAGTCGGATCGAGAAATATCGAATATCGAATATCAAATATTAAATGAGTATACAAAAGAACTTGAAACTTCATGTATATAGAAAAGAAAAACTTCTAGCAATACATTCAAATTTCAAGATAAAATAAATTAAGTAAACTTCAATCACATAAAATTTTAAATATAAAATGTCGAACGTTATAAAAAATGGATAGATCAGATATACACAAAAAATTAAAACACTGAGCACATGTTAGAGTGTGCTATCCATGAAATTTTTACTCAACAACAATATCAACAATAACAATATACCAAGTGAAATCTTACTAAGTGGGATTTGGGAAAAGTAAATGTACATAGACCTTACCACTACTTAATAGAGGTAGAGAGTCTATTTTCGAAAGACCAGCGGCTCAAGTACAGTAAAACCAAGCAAATGAAGAAGAAAACATATACAATAATAAGAAGCACGATAAATACTACAAGAAAAAATAATAATAATAGTAAATAGCGTGATACTCAAAACACAATAAACAACACACAACAAGAACTACAATCATACTAAACCTTCACAAGCATCACATGAAACTTTTAGGAATCCCTAAGGAATTAATTACACTATGTCCTACTCTTTTCCAATTTAAATTCGATTGAATCCGGATATATTTCAAAACATTCTGATACATCAGATCTCAATTTCTAATATATTCCTTAATATTTTGATATATCATGTCTCAATTTCGAATATATCACTCAACGTCCCGATACGTCGTGTGAAGTGATGTATCCAACTGCTCGATACATTGCGTGAAGTGATGTATCCAATTGATATATAAGGTAAAGTGATGTATTAAAAAATATAAGAGATTAGAAATTTTTGTATTTTTTTCAAATGATGGAAAGTTTTAGAGAACGTGATAAAATAAGGGAAAAAGTATACAAAATAGACCTAACTTGAAATTATTTACTCTTAATGGACTCAATCTAAACTATTTACCCTTAATGGACTCATTACCCAAACTATTTACCTTAGTACCCACTTACCCCCTTTTTATTTCGCGTGCTGACGTCATTCTGATGTCAGCATAAATACTATGAAATATATTCTGGTGGTATATATACCATAGCGGTATCATATAGAATAAGCTCAGTCCTTGTGATACTTTGGCGGTATATTGATACCTAAATGGTATATAGGATTTTTTTTAAGAAACAAATAAAAAAATTATTAAACTCTAAAGTTAGTAGAAAATATATTCGTTATATACTCTGGTGGTATATTTATACCATATCGGTATCATATAGGATTGAACTTAATCATCTGTAATACCCTGTTGGTATATATATACACAAACACACCCTATTGGTATATCATACAAATAGGTGCTGACATCGGCATGACGTCAACGAGCGAATTTTAGTATTAGGGGGGCAAAATTTTAATAGTATGAGGGTAGAAAATGTAAAAAAGTATATGAATGTAAATAATTTGATTTAAAGGGTTACAAACTTAGTTTTCCCTAAAATAAGTTGTGCATTTAGGTAATTTACTCACAATTCACAAATGGGCTTTTTGTAATGGACCTACCAAATGACATAAATGGATCTCTCTTCAGATCCATTTTTAAAGGCCCACTTGATTTTTCGACCCGAAAACCCAAAAAGAATAGAACAGTTCAATTTTGAACACCTGAGAAAAAGCTTCTAAGAATTCAAAAAAACAAGCAAAAAGGAGATTTTTTTCCCTTTGTGGTGGCTTCCAATGCAACGTTTCAATGAATTCTTCCTAAATTATCAAACCCCACTTGCTAGATTTGTCATTTCTCGCCATTCTTGCAGTAATTTGTTCATTGGAGGTCTGGAATACTTTCCTTTTTTTTACTAATACTTCTGTT